>JAMPIV010013951.1:0-118096 GCA_024509875.1 Oreohelix idahoensis | reverse complement strand
GTCAAAGCAGGTCAGTGGCCATTACGCCTAGTGGCGTCTTAGGGCAACAGCAGATAGGTTTTCTTTGCCATTGTTTCCCATCACGCCTATTGGCGTCTTTAGGGCAACGGCAAATCAATCCATTTGCTGTTGTTTCCGTAGTCGAAGTGACTGGCAAACGGGTGATTATACATGATGAGAGAAAAAGAGACCCCGATGACATAGCTTGAACAGCTATGCTATGGACCCTTGAAGGAAAACCAAAGAGAGGCTGACCAAAAACAACTTGGCGGAGAACTGTGGAGGCTGAGATGCAAAGAATGAACCAGAGTTGGGGCACTGTACGAAGGATGGCCACCGACCGAGCAAAGTGGAATAAATTTGTTGTTGCCCTACAAGACGACACCAGGCGTGATGGCCACTGACTGCTTTGACGGTCGGCGGCATATCCATTAGGCCACAGACGCCATATATATATATATATATATATATATATATATATATATATATATATATATATATATATATATATATATATATATTGTTTTCTTTAACAGCATCAGCCGGCCACACAGGCCATCACTTCTGCTACTGTGTGAATGTTTGTGGTGGTGGGTGTGTATGTCGGGTCACTGACAAGGACAAAGTCAGTATGGTCGGGCTTACAGGTGGCAGACAGTTGTACAATCTAACAATACGTGGATGTCATGGGTTCTTCAGGTGTGTTGTATTCTGCTATCCTCTCACCCACACAACAGTAACGTAAGGTCATGAAATAGACCAACCAGTTCAACTTTACACAGCTTATTTACGACACAGTAAAATCGCATAGTACACGAAGGAACAGCAACATTGTCATAGGTTACTACAAATATCCAGAAATCGGTTGCATACACAGCAACTCTCAGTATCGTATTAGAATAATAAATCGTGTAAGTACATCTCAAAAATCCATGGTAAATAGGTTGCAGAACATAGTAGCAAATATCCAGAAATCGATTGCAGACACCACAACTTACAATACAGCTCATACCTACAGGAACAAACATCCATCAGAGGGAAAAAGATTCCATACATCGCAATTCTTATTATATAACATGAGCCACCGTAATCCATGGCATTTGAATAATATCTTGGAAAAAATCCATAAATTGGGAAAGAAACTCTTCCCTACAATAATATATATTCTGATCACACTAACGAGACAAAAAACCACCCGTCTCGAAGCTCTGTCAGATCCCCTAATGCCTGAGATTATAGTTTCTCAGTACAGCTCAGCGAAGTCGCTCGTGCGCGAACTCACTTGCTTAACATCTGAGCTCAGCTCATCCGTATCTCTCCCCAAACTACTACTAAGAACATTCGAACAGTTTCTTTATTTTTTAAAAAAAACTTACACATGAGTTTCATTTGAGCTATGTTCCAAAATTATCGTAAACAAAGCACCCAAATAAAAAATCTACTCATTACTTTAAACGTACTTACTAGAAAAACAACCCCGTACATAAAAATCCTTAACACTTAACTCCTACTAAAAAATTATGACTTAACAGATTACACCGACCCCCGGGGGAAAAAAGTGATTTTTTTTTGTTGAAAATTACATCGAACAAAAATGTGAGGTCGATGAAATTCTAATGTCTACAACAAAGAATTACACTATGTTAAGTCATATAAAAAAAACCAACAATATGGAGGAATGGAAGTATGTGTAGAGTATGTAGGTGAAGTATGCAAAGAGAATCAAATTCAAACAAAGATGAAGTATATGAATAATAGACTAAGTATGAACCAATAAGTGGAAAGTGGAAAGAAGAGATGAAATGAAATGGAGAATGACCAGCAATGAAAGAAAGCAATGAAATGTGTGTAGTTAAAGAAAGCAATGATACATCATGGTAACAATTGAAATTAAACAATGCATTGTATAAATAAATACAATTATGGCAAAACAGCATAGAACAGAAAGGCAATGCATATATACCAAAAAAAAAGAAAGCTACAATCTAAATAGAGCATAATAGGCAAGAGAAAACAAGTTAATTAACTTATCCAGTACTAATAATGAGTTTATTTATGAAATCGAACCTAATAACGCGTATACGCAGTTACTAGTGGTGCACAACTAAGTGCTAGGTAATGAAAAAAAAAGACAATGTCACAAAAAACACACATTTGGTAAATGTTCACCACCGAAATGAATCGTAATGATACGTGAAGTTTAAATAGTATTATCACTACAATTGTCATACTTTCAAAGTTTATCAAAACACTGTCGTATATGAATAATATGGTAATGACATGTCACATGAAAATGAAAAAACACAATGTGCTAAATAAGTTATACAATATCAAAAAGCTCCAGTGGTCTTGGAAAGTCCTGTGAGCATGAAGAGACAAAATCATATACTGCGGAGTCAAAATTCCGAATGGCTTGAATAGAACAGTCAAACGTGGCGCAAGGCAACACGTAGAACAGGTTGTAGAGTAACCGCTTAATCATGAAACAAAACAGCTCCGATTCCCATCGAGAAGCCGTTCCTGCGAATAATCAAATGAAAATTTCTGAATGGTAACGGTAGAATTTTATGAGAGGAAAAAGTTAACTTTAAATTTAACCTACCGGATGTGGCTGTGCAAACTTCAGACCACTTTATGATGTTAATAAAACCTTCCTACGTTACACGAGAAAGGGTAACAGAGAAAGTAGCACAGACTTACCTGGAATCATTAATTATATAGAGTGATAAAAGTGTTCGAAAAAAATAGCAGTGTGCAATGATGTATAGAAAAGTCGTGAACATACAAGTGATACCAACGTCATGTTGAGTGTAATGATGACCAAGTGTGTAATGATGGCTGACAATCTGAGATTTTGCGCAAGATGAAGGAAATGCAGTTTACAAAGGCGTACATCTCAAAGGCTGAACTGAAGTCATAGCCTGTGTACCGTGCAAAGAAATAAGCAAGAAACATACAATAAGGATGTAAAAGCCGACAGTAGTAAACTTAGACCTACGTCGAAGTTTAAAAGAAAAGCAGTAAATACGACAAAAAGTCGTAAAAGACGAAGATACTGAGCTAACCGGCTCAATAAGAAAGGTAAAGAAACTCATAAGGTATAGATATGTAAATGTAAAGGTAAAGGAACCCGTTACACGCCCATTGAGGCATATTGGGAATATGGTGTTAGGCCCATATTATCTTGACCGTCGGCACACTAGGGGTGATGTGGTCGGCATCACGCCGGCCGCCTTAACCTTCCCAGAGTTGCTCTGGTACCCATTTGGGGCTGGGTCGACCCAGGAGCCGTTTGTGGCCTAAAAAATTCCCGCCTCATCTGGGGATCGAACCATAGATCACTGCGCTAGGAAGCCAGTGCACTAACCACTATGCTAAATATAGATATGTACTAACAACTAAGTCCGTACATATGGCAAAGAAAACACTAGTCATAGCAGAAAAGAAGTTGCAATCAACGTGACTGGATGTAGATTCAGTCGTAGCTATAAAGTTAGTGTGTGTGTCAGTCAAAACTGAAGGATCTTCTTCTATAATAGTAGTTAAAGAAAAATCAAAGTTAGAGTAACGACGTACTAAGGTATGTCGAACTGGGCTAAAAGCAGCACCAAAATTGGTATGATGAACAATCGTATCATCAATACTGCAAGATCGGACTAATTAGCAGAATGTAACACGTTAGCAGAATGTACCTGGTGATAAGATTTTGGCATAGTCGTTAAGGTGGCGGCAGTAAGGTTATGTTCTCGTTCCCAAGCATCAATTTGTACCGGCGTACACACCTTTATACCATGTATCTGTCCGACAGTAAGGTCGGCGATTGGTGCTCTGAGCATACATGCGTGTATATAACCAGTGAAAAATGGTGTGGCAATGTGGACTATGGCAGTCGGAAAAGTCACAACTGTCCCACCGAATGTCACACATTTCACCATATTACCTGCTGCGCAAGATGGATGAACTAGAGACTGTCTAATCCCAACAGTCGTGCATCCGGAATCAAAGAGTGCTGAGACGGGATTATTATTTACAAATCCCTTGTATAGGGTAAGAGACCCTCTTCCGTCATGTGCAGACAAGGCAGGAAGAGTAGGTAGAGGATGAACGCAACTCAAGGTAGTCACCGCTGTAGGCTGGAACAAAGTGGTGTACTCAGGGCACTGAGATGCTCTCCCGAAATCGAAAGCAGAGCAAGCAGTAGCATTAGAGACACTATTATTATTGTTACCTTGATTACCAATAACCTGGGGCTTTTGTTGAGAAGAGTTAGCATGGCGATGCGATCTATCATATGAAGATCTACCGTCATATTGAGATCTATCACAACTATTATCTCTATTGGGACCATTGTTATTTTCTCTTTTGAGACCATTATTATTGTTTCTATTGGGACCATTGTTCTGATTAGAACCCCAGTGAGAATTGTTGAATTTACCATTTCCTCATGGATCAAAATATCTATTTTGTGAATGTATTTGGTTTCGAGAAAAATTACCGTAAGGTTGATAATCCCTAGTGTAGTTATCCCTACCATCATTTCCAGAATTATTGGAACCAAAATGTTGAGGTCCATTAAATTGTCTCCAGTTTCTTGGAGAAGGAGAATTAGTAAGTGATGGACTCCCTTGGTACTGTCTAAATTCACGATAATCTCTCCTACCAAAATTGTGATCAACACTTTGTGATCTACGGTGAAAATTAGCACTATAATGTATTGCCGAAGCCACAGGTAAACCTTCTCTGACGTGAGAGTGAACAACAATCATATTTGGGTGTGCGTGACGTATTGGCGACAGTATTGTTCCATATCGTTTAAGTTTTTATGCTTTCGCTCATGTAGAAAGGAAAGAAAAGAAATGTTAACTGACGACATAACTTTGTCACGAAGCAATAAGTCCATGAGGGCTTCATATGTGTGTGCAGTTTTTGAGAGTTCAATCCAACGCGAGAACGTAAGACGTATATTCGCTATAAAGTTAGTTGCTTTCCTTTACAGGACGTGGCAATCAACCCCAGCTTTTATTGGCTGTTTGTGATTTTTCATGGCAATTTTTTTCATTCAGTAGTTTGCCAATGCTTTCTGAACGGTACGGCGCTTATACCATTGTAAAAAATCCACACAAAGCGATCTGCTACCAAACCGCCTGAAGCAGGTTTCGAACCTGTATATCTGGATTATGAAACTGCGTTCATATTCATTAGGCCACAGACATATTCGCTATAAACTCTGAAAAATCTTTCCCAGTCTCCGGTAATAGAGACTTAAAGCGCAGACGATAACCGTCTTCATCAAGTTGGTATTTTTTAAACAAGACAGCCTTGACAATATCATAGTTATTCTTGTCAAGTCCCTCCAACATACTTACAGCTGTCATAGCTTCACCTGAAAGTAGTTCCATAAGTCGTGCACAATATTCCGACTTATCTATCTTATGAGACCCACATGTGAGTTCAAATCTATTCAGGTAGAATAAGACGTCATCGGAGATATGATTAAATGGAGGCAATCTGATCTTATAGGAATTAGTATTTGTCCTATGAGAAGTTGTTTGAGTGTCCGTAACATTTTGTGTATTAACTCCATTCACTACCTTCATTCTCTCAAGCTCCATAAATAATAACGTTTGCTCGTGCAGTCTAAGGTTTTCTTCAGCTTGCATCTGAAGTTTTCTATCCTCTATTTCGATTTGCTTTTGAAGATTTTTTTCTCTTCTGCTTCCAATTTTTTCTCTTCCATGTCCTTTTGAAGTGTTTTGCTTCCATTTGCATTTGAAGTTTTTTTTTTCTTCTGCCTCCAATTTTTTCTCTTCAGCCTCCAATTTTTTCTCTTCCAGCTTCTGAGCCTTGTCATATTCGACAAGTGTGAATTGTTTTACTTTCTCAGTAGTCATACTAAGGGATTTCCCTTGTATAATGAAGTAATCCAAAGGTGCCATTATGACAAATGTGTATGAGCAATCTTACTACCTTAGAAAGATTTTTTTCGTCAAATAATTCAAGATTTATTTATCACCTACAAATGCAATAAGTTCCTGTCTATAGAACTTGCACAATACTTTCTAACTATTACCAATGTTATTAATTACCTATTAAAGTATGCATTATAATATTATCCAAGCATAACAAAAATAGACAATGCAAACAAGAGTGACAAAGACAAGATATAGGGAACAAATGACCACGTTCGCAGAATCAACTAAACAAGAAAGCAAAACTAAAGAAAAAATATTGCAAAGAATGCAATGACACCGCGAAAGAAGTGACAAGACAAGCAACAGCACAGTGTATAAACAAAAAATGTGTATATAAATTAAAGATAGCAAGATAGAGGAAGACAATCACAAACAAATTAATCGATAAACTAAGGCACAGAAAAAAAATAATACGACAACGACAATGAAACAGTTCGTCACACCTAAAAAACGGTGTCACAGATTGCCAAACACAGTGGACAGAAATGCTTCAGCAAAAGATTCGCTGGAATTTCCACCGCGGGAAATCCGCAAGAATGTCCATAAAGAACGTCTACGTAGGTCCTGGATGAACAGGGATGTTTCCTATCATAAGTCACCTCCCAACCAAACCCGCGTAAACATGGAACACAGAACATAGAAACTAAATAGTCCTCATTAATTATGGAAGGCTTGTTAACACATAAAGTGGCACAGTTTACAAACAAAAAACCACTTATCTTGAAAAAAATAGAACTCCCGGCGTTCGCGACAAAACGATGGGCATCGGGTATCACACGGTCTGTAGAAGTACAACGTTGATAGATACTGGATATCTTCACTTCTCTGGTCCTTGACACGTACTGCCTGACGTCTACTTGAAAACTTTGACACGGAAACTAGACCTGGCAAAACTGTAAATCTAGACTTGACATCATAAGAAATTCTAGTAGTTGATATCCTTCTGTTCTTGTATCGTAACACATAATACAGGGTCACCACTTATGTTAGTGGTGGAAAGAGTCGTTACACACCATTTTCTTATGTTAATCACACCCCATATCACTGGCGACCACTTATGTTAAAATTTTGTTTTCTTTAACAGCATCAGCCGGCCACACAGGCCATCACTTCTGCTACTGTGTGAATGTTTGTGGTGGTGGGTGTGTATGTCGGGTCACTGACAAGGACAAAGTCAGTATGGTCGGGCTTACAGGTGGCCGACAGTTGTAACATCTAACAATACGTGGATGTCATTGGTTCTCCAGGTGTGTTGTATTCTGCTATCCTCTCACCCACACAACAGTAACGTAAGGTCATGAACTAGACCAACCAGTTCAACTTTACACAGTTTATTTACGACACAGTAAAATCGCATAGTACACGAAGGAACAGCAACATTGTCATAGGTTACTACAAATATCCAGAAATCGGTTGAATACACAGCAACTCTCAGTACCGTATTAGAATAATAAATCGTGTAAGTACATCTCTTACCTCTACACCTCACGGTTAAAGGGGAACGACTAAGTAAATAAGTACATCTAAAAATTCATGGTAAATAGGTTGCAGAACATAGTAGCAAATATCAAGAAAATCGGTTTCATACACAGCAACTCTCAGTGCCGTATTAGAATAATAAATCGTGTAAGTACATCTCAAAAATCCATGGTAAATAGGTTGCAGAACATAGTAGCAAATATCCAGAAATAGGTTGCATACACAGCAACTCTCAGTACCGTATTAGAATAATAAATCGTGTAAGTACATCTCAAAAATCCATGGTAAATAGGTTGCAGAACATAGTAGCAGATATCCAGAAATCGGTTGCAGACACCGCAACTTACAATACAGCTCATATCCACAGGAACAAACATCCATCAGAGGGAAAAAGATAGCATACATCTCAATTCTTATTATATAACATGAGCCACCGTAATCCATGGCATTTGAATAATATCTTGGAAAAAAATGCATAAATTGGGAAAGAAACTCTTCCCTACAATAATATATATTCTGATCACACTAACGAGACAAAACCACCCGTCTCGAAGCTCTGTCAGATCCCCTAATGCCTGAGATTATAGTTTCTTAGTACAGCTCAGCGAAGTCGCTCGTACGTGAACTCACTTGCTTAATATCTGAGCTCAGCTCATCCGTATCTCTCCCCAAACTACTACTAAGAACATTCGAACAGTTTCTTTATTTAAAAAAAAAATACTTACACATGAGCTTCAGTTGAGATATGTTCCAAAATTATCGTAAACAAAGTACGCAAATAAAAAATCTACTCATTACTTTAAACGTACTTACTAGAAAAAACAACCCCGTACATAAAAATCATTAACACTTAACTCCTACTAAAAAATTATGACTTAACACTTACAAACTATATAAGTCATACATTTTATCCTTTTGCGTTAAATTTAGAAGAAGTGCGTTGATTTCTGTTATGTAAGTTTTCTAAACCAGGATTCCTGACAAGGACAGTTTAATTAATACTGAGCTATTTAGAGTTGGTACTACCAATTTCGTCTACTCAGAAGCCTTCATTTAAATCATTTGTACTAGAAGATTGGTGGATGTTCTAGATGATTTGTGTACGTTCTAACAGGATTCCTGACAAGGACAGTTCGATTAATTATCAGCTATGTAGAGTTCTTACTACCAGTTTCGTCTACACAGAAGCCTTCCTGTAAATTATTTGTGCTAGAAGATTTGTGTTTGTTCTAGAAGATGTGTCTATGTTAAGACATAATAATTGGTTAGCGATTCATTTGGATATGGAGAAAAGGCAAGTAGCTTTAGTTTTTTTTTAGTTACTATCCTGCTGGGGAATATTAGCTACCTACCTACATAATAATTATCGCAGTTCATTATAAAGTTTATTTACTACTTAATACGTTTACTACTTAATTATATTCAGTGTTCCTATCATTTCTTTGTTACGTTTCTGCTTTTAATTATGTCTTTTAAACCACTTATGTTTATGTGCCAAGGGAATTGCGCGCATGTGCTATAATTTATTCTGCAAATGGTTTTGTAGTTAGAAGTGTGAGAGGTTTGATAAACCCTGTGTAGTGTTGTTGTTAACTCATACTGGCTACTAGTTGTTGAATCACGCTTTATTTGTTAAATGACGTGAATGTCCACCAGTTGATAAATGTAGATGTTGGGACTGGTGTAGTAAAGTGTAACGATTGTCAACTCATTAAACCCAGCACAGTTTTGGTCATACAGGTCATCTTGTCCTGGAACGTGATGAGGCTCCGACAAGAATGTGAGTGTAGACAATGAGTGTGTATATGAATGTCAGAACGCGAATGGTAGAATGATTCGATAGAGTTGACAAGTTGGTAGTACATCACTCATACTCACACTGTTCGAATTCAAGAAGTACTGGAACTACGATGGTCTTTTTATAACATTTAATGAGACGCACACTTGGACAGTACGTGTATGGTTACAGGAACAAATGTCGACATAGACAGCATAATGTTGATCACAGGCATATCATCTTAAGTTAGCATTCATGCTTGGCAAATATCATAATGGAGCATTCGTAAATAAGCATTCAGAGTTCCATCATGTAAATCATCTGGCTTTACTGACTGGGCACGTCAGACCATAACCAATATATAGGAAGGCTCCTAGACCTAATCTCGTCTAGCGAATATCCCTTCATGTAAAGTTCAATATATATATATTTTTCCATAAAGATATAGGAATCCCAGACATGGGTTCTCACATGTAGCAGTGATCTCTTGGTTCATCGAGCGATAGTACAGGCATCCCTTTTTCTCACTCGATAAATACAAAGTATATGAATTTCAACATGGCTGTTCTTCTCTCGTGAGTTTCACTCACTATAGGATCCAGACCAAAATTGGTCATTCGTTAAATGTCCTCATTTCTTCATAACTTCTGTCATAGAGGTAATTGAATAATATCATATAATGTAGTGCTGATACATAGGAATGTCATCTTCCTTTGAATAAATATTCTTTTCAAAAGTACCACTGTGCATCTGTTTATCGACAACGATGGCGAAGCCCAAGTTCATAATAAATTGTGGTTTTACCTTTCTATGCGAAATATAACTTTGCCATTCCTTGGCAAAAGAGAATAAACACTGGGGTAAAGTACATACAACATGTCTAAATGACTATCACTTTTCCCCATCTACTTATAGATCACTTTTTCGGCGATAGGCCGGCTACATCAAAATTCTACATCCAGACAGGATGACAGCCATGAATCACACCCCTTGCTAGCGATACTTCCGCTGCATAGCCTTTGACCTTTTCTAGCGACAACCAACATAGTTCGACTTAGAAATGTAAAGATATCCATATATAAGACAGACTCGTCCTACTCATACAAACACTACGTATAAATTCAGGCCATAGATATACTGAAGCAAGAATAATCTATTCCTACCCAGCCAAAGAATAAATCGCAGTAGGCCTAAATTCGTCCGCGGAGTCCGATCGAAGATGACGGAACTGCTTTCAAGGGAAGTAACTCAAAAAATGACTTCTCCTTAAGCACTTAAAAAGGAAATACTTTGTTTACAAAATATTTGCGAACATAATAAGTATATAAATGTATTATATTGCAAGATAGTAAAAATTGCCCTTTACAGTCTTACCACACCTCCCGGGAAAAAAAAATAAATTTTTTTTTTTTTTAAATACATCTAGGAGCACCATACAATAGGCTCAAAACGCAAGAATACTGCGCAGATGCAAATATCAGGAATAACTATAATTCCTAATATGACCGGTGAGAATATATCTCAAAATCTGAGAGAAATTGTTTCTCTACGAATAAATGTTTCCAGGAAGGTGTGATGTACGTATAATACAATTCTGGTAATTATACAATGCATACCAAAAATTCACACTATAATCTTAAATTTATGATTTATGAAGAAACAATCATCAAAGAACAGCGGTGAATAAACATCAATAAACCGCTAAGTAGAGATACCATCATTCTATTATTAAATTACAAATGTGTATCTTAGTAAAGAAACAAAAAATAACTGTTGTAAAGTTATACATATTAAAAAAAACCAATATTTTACAGTTAAGTGGCATCATGTGGGCATCTGGACAGAATGTCCGCCATCACATTTTTCTGAACCACGGATAGCTCGTACCGAAAAATGAAAAGGTTGAAGAGCGATTGCGTATCGAGTTGATCTCGAGCTCTTCAAGTTCTTACTTTGGATAGCCGTAAGAGCTTTTTGGTCAGTTTCCACTACGAAATGCGCGCCCAGAAGGAATCTTTGGAGTTTGAGAATTGACCAAACCATTGCCAATAATTCACGGTCTAAAACCGAGTAATTCCTTTCTGCAGCATTAAGTTTTCTGGATATATACATTACAGGATGCAGAGTTCCAGAGTACTCTTGCATTAGTGCCGCTCCAATCCCAGTGGATGAAGCGTCACTACGAAGAACAAATGTCTTATCTGTTGTAGGTAACACTAAAATAGGTGGTGATGAAAACATAGTTTTGATCTTCTCTAGTGAAGATTGGCATTCATGAGACCAGTGAACCATGTTAGGCGACCCTTTCTTTAATAGTGTAGAGAGAGGTGCCATGATAGAGGACAGATTCGGAATGAAACGTCCATAAAATTGTATGAGACCTAAAAGACTTCGCACTTGCTTTTTAGTCCTAGGGATAGAGATGTTAAGTATCTTAGTGATATTATGGTCTTCTGTCTTCAAGAAACCGTGACCTACTCGATGGCCTAAGAAAGCAATTTCGCTAAAGCCAATACAAGCTTTAGATGGTTTTGCTGTCAGGTTATACTCACGCAGAGTTGATAATAATTCAACTAACCCTGAATAGTGATCTTCCCAAGTATCGCTGAAAAGACAGATGTCGTCTAGATAAGCAATGACATCTGACCGATACGATAGGATTCGACGCATCATGCGTACAAATGTAGCTGGTGCGTTCATAAGGCCGAAAGGCATAAAATTCCATTGGAAAAGGCCTCTGGGAGTAGAGAAAGCGGTAAGAGGTTTGGCGCGTTCGGATAATGGAACTTGCCAATATCCTTTAGACAAATCAAGTTTAGTGAAAAAATGCGATTTAGAAAGACGAGTAAGTAACTCTTCTAGTAAAGGCATAGGTTCAGCATCGAACTTCGTAACTTGATTCAATTTGCGATAGTCAACGCAAAGACGTATGTTATTGTCTTTTTTTTCGAACAATAACCATCGGCGAAGAATATGCAGAAGTGGATGGTTCGATTATTTGTAAATCTATCATTTCATCCAACTCCTTTTCAACCTGTGTTTGGAAATGTATAGGGATAGGATAAGGTCTAACCCTAATTGGAGTATGTTCAGTTAGAACAATGTCATGCTCAATGACATGAGTTTGTCCAGGGATGTCAGTGAGGACATCCTGAAATGTTTGTAACATAGACGAAACTTGTCGCCGTTCTCCTAGAGACAAATCAGGAGAAACAGTAACGTCTTTCCATGATTCACTAGAATGAAGTGGGATCATTGGAAGCGGAAGATTAACATCCGAAAAACTTGTTTCCTCATCCTGTATTACAGACAGTGATGAGTAATGACCATGTTTGACATGAGAATCGTCCGTTGCCTGGAAAATAGGCTGTAGATAGTCAGGACGTTCATGGAACTCCGTAAGCATATTGATGTGGAAGGTTTTATGCTTCCCGTTGATATCGACGATGTAGTCAACATCTGAAATTTTCGATATTATATCGTACGGACCTTTCCAACTAATAAGGAGTCTATTTTCACGACAAGGTAGCAAAACAAATGCTTTGTCACCAGGACAAAGTTGTCGTAAAGTTCTCTTCTTATTAGCAAATTGTCTTGCCTTCTGCTTAGCAAATTCAGAAGAGGACGTTGCCAATTTGCATGCTTCGATAATCTTCTGTCTCAGCGCGATGACATACTCGTAAGAAGATTTTGTGTCATCGTCAATATTGTCAGCTGTTATAAGATCATGCAGCAAAGACATTGGGCCGCGCGGTCGCGCGCCAAAGACAAGTTCAAAGGGAGAAAACCCTGTATGTTCATTGGGGACCTCTCTGTACGCGAAGAGGGCCGCGGGTAAAACCCTATCCCAATCTTGAGGATGATCCTCAGTTATCTTCCCTAATAAGTTCTTAAGTGTTCTATTTAGTCGCTCGACCATCCCATTGGACATAGGATGATAGATGCTACTCAAAGATCTCTCTATCTGTAGAGTAGACATTACTTGAGACATGGTATCCGATATCAGTTGGGTGCCATGATCTGATAATATTTCTCCGGGGAATCCCAGCCGAGAAAATATAAGCCAAAGAGCATCTGCAATGTCAGCGGTAGTAATGCTCTTTAGAGGGATAGCCTCTGGCCAACGTGTGCACATGTCTACACACGTTAAGATAAACTGATGTCCTCTAGCAGATTTGATCTTGAATGGACCAATGATGTCTATCGCCATTTTCTGGAATGGACGAATAGGAATATCTGCAGCCTGAATAGGCGCAGCATGACGAGGACCTTTGGATTTGACTTCTTGACATACTTTACAGGATCGACAATAGATCCGTATGTCCTTGTTCACAAAAGGCCAAAAGAAAGCCGCAAGAACTCTTGACTTTGTACGGGAAAAACCCATGTGACCAGCACACTGAGAGTCGTGTGCATGTTGTAAGATTTTAACTCTCAAATTCTTGGGTACAAGAATCTGAGAATGACTTGACTTAGTGGAGTCTTGCACCATACGTACAAGTACGCCATTCTTCATTGTAATCCAAGATTTACAATTTGAATCTTTATTCGGATCACCTTTCGTTACAAGAGTGAAGAATTTCTTAAGAGTCGGATCTTCTTCTTGTTGTTTTATAAACGAGTCACGAGAAATTACCAAGGGATCATCTTGGTTATGCACTTCATTATCTTCAACAGATGAAGTTTCAGGCATATTGAGAGCTTGAGCTCTAGTGACTACCGCATTAGCAGATTGCATATTTTGATTTTCCCAAACGGAAATTTGCTCCGGAGTGCATTCTTTGACTCCGTGAATGCGACCGATGATAAGATCAGCGATCGGATTCGGCAAAAGACATGCGTGTACATCTCCTGTGAAGAAAGGAGTAGCAATCCTAATGATAGCGGTAGAGTATTTCTCTATGGTGCCGCCAAATGTTACGCATTTGACTACTTTGCCTGTAGAATGAGAAGGATCTATGAGTGACTGCCTAACCCCAATAGTTGTGCATCCAGAATCAAAAAGTACTGAGACTGGATTGTCATTTACTAAACCTTTGTGTAAGACAAGAGAACCTCTCCCATCATGCGCGATTGACGCAGGAAGAGCGGGAAGAGGATGCCCACAGCTTAAAGTAGACACTGTGGTTGGCTCAAATAATGTTTTGCATTGGGGGCACTGAGATGCTCTCCCAAATCAAAAGCGGCACATGCCATATTATTAGAGTCATCATTATCTTTATTTTGTTTATAGGCTTCGTGGGACTCTTGCTGTGCAGAGTTCGCCTGGTAATGAGCTTTATGTTTTTTTGAATTGTGCTCTACCTCTGTTATTATTGCCTCTGTACTTATCATTGTTTCCACTATTATAACCCCTACTCGGGTTTGAATCATAGCTCCTTTGGTTACTATCATCATATTCATTATAATGAGTATCTCGGTAATTATGATCCTGTTGTCTCCATGAAGGAAAACTTGGATAGTTTCTAGAATGACTTCCTTTGCGAAAGTTCCTGTAATTATGACCACCCCTGAATCGAGGGCTGTCAGCTCTTCTCCAGGTATTCGAAGAAGAACCCTGAAATGATTGGTTACCTTGGTTCTGATAACTGTAATAGTTACCTTTTTTATTAAACCTATTTTTAGGTCCTTGGAATTTGTGAGAGTGATTAGGGTTGTATGGTGTTGCAGAAGCAACTGGCATACCTTCTTTAACCTTACTGTTGCTAATAGCTACGTCCGGATGTGCAGTGACGTATTGGGTACAACACTGTTCCATTTCTTTTAGAGACTTAGGTTTACGCTCATGTAAGAATTCGAGGAAAGGTTTATTTATACTTGACATAATCTTGTCTCTGAGTATCAAGTCCATAAGGGCTTCATAAGTCTTTTCTGTTTTGGATAGCTCAATCCAACGATCAAATGTAAGACGTGTCCTTGCAATGAATTCTGAGAATTCTACACCTGCCTCAGGCACCATTGTCTTAAACGACTTCCGATAACCCTCTTCATACAACTGATACTTCTTTAATAAGGCTGCCCTAATAACATCATAGTTATCTTTGTCAGCCTCTTCAACCAAACTTAAACTAGTCAGAGAATCACCTTTCAGATTTTCTGATAACTGGTTAGCATATTGTGATTTGTCCACATTATGGGCTCGACACGAGCGTTCAAATCTATTTAGCCAGAATGTTATGTCATCACTGGAAGGGTTGAACGCTGGTACCTTGACCTTGTAAGTAAAGGGTTTACCATTACCACCAGATGCTTGATTACCATCACTTATGTTTGTTAACTTTAACTTTTCTAACTCAAATGCTAAAAGTTCTTTTTGGTGTTCATTTTCTCTTATTGCGTTTTTCTCTTGAGCTTCAGCTTGTAATTTTCTCTCTTCTGCAGCAGCTTTCTGGTGTGCCTTTTCTTCTGATGAGCTTCTCTTTTTTCCATTTCCATCTGGGAATCTTTTTTCATCAGTCTGTATCTGCAGTTTCGTTTGTTCATCCTCTCTTTGTAGTTTTTTTTTTTCTCAGCTTCTTTTTTCTAATTGCTTGTTTTCTCCTTCAATCAATGCTTTTTCTTTTCTTCAAGCATCATGCAGCAAGTTTTTTTCTCTTCACCAGAGCAGCAGCGACAAGCAGCTAATGCTTTGTCATATTGAGCAACTGCCCATTCTTCTAATCGCTGACCAGTCTTATCAAGAGCCCTGCCTTGTGTGATAAAATAATCTAATGTAGACATCTTGTCTAATAAGCTGAGTAATTTGCAATAGTAAATAAATTCACTTTCTTAGTCTTAATCAAAGACCTTGTATGATAACTTTTTAACCTGTGGAAAATAGTACTTAACTATCCCAATCACTGTGGGAAACAAGCCTTACAAAGGTCTTGTATAAATCCTTATATAATAACAGCTATAAGTTGCTGGTTCACTCTATAATATAAGTGCAGTGCACCAGAAATAGTGTTTTATATCATCAACTGTGTACCTTTAGTAATAGCAATTAACTATCAGTTGATTCTTGTACATCAATTTATATGATCAACTATATTTTAAATAGTGTATGTCGATCAGGCACAAAACAAAACAGTTATACAGAAGATCATGAAAACATTTGCGGAAATGACATAAATCAAATGGGAAAAACAATAAAAGATAAACCGCAAGAGGATAACAAATACAAATAACGCCACAGTATATAAATATAAATTGAGAATAGAACTGAAAGATAGAATAGGGTAGACCAACAAATTACAAACAATCAAAACAAACTAAAGAACAGAGGAATATTACAAAAACAACAATGAGTACAGTCTTCACAGCTAACACTAATAGCAACAGCTGTCGCAGCAAATTTTCAATCAAGAAAATTGCACCTATAGAAACGCACACATCAGACCCTCTATTACGTGGGATACTCTGTTGTGTGACACCTGCCCAACCAAAACAACATGGATAAATATTATCACATAAAATACATTAAATGCATAAAATACATATTGCATGGGCAAATATGATGTAAATATGATTGTTAGAAGTGTTGCAGAAAAGAATGTGTTGTGTAAAGAAGGCTCAGTTACACTGCCTAATAGTACAGTACTGTGGTACTTTATTAAACAAATACTTCTGGTCTAATTATTTTAAATTCAACACAGAAATAGAAGCTCCATCGTTGATGTGAATGATAACAATCGATGTAGGACTTCTCAGTTCAATAACATTTTCCTTTCGCAAACACTGTCAAATATTCTCCAGTCCTGATGTGTAATGTTCTATGTTTCAACCAAGCTTGCTGTGTAACACTGTCAGTTGTATGGCAAATGTCCAATGAACCAAATGTCAACAAACCCTGACCTAGTTACTGCATACTCTCGACAGGACAGGTCACGCTGACATCACTGTAGAGTTGTACTGTTGATGTATTTGTGTGTCGTAACAGACCCCAAGGAACGTCTGGTCTCAGTAAGTTTTTACTTCTCAATATGGTCACTGTGCAGGTTGACCCAGGAAGCTGGCACACACCAGTTTGATAAACTCTGTGATGTGATTGTTTTGTTTAACTCATACAGGCACTAGTTGTTTAAAATCACTCGCTTTATTTGCTAAATGATGTGAATGTCCACCAGTGGATAAATGTAGATGTTGGGACTGGTGTATGGTAGTAAAGTGTAACGATTGTCAACTCATTAAACCCAGCACAGTTTTGGTCATACAGGTCATCTTGTCCTGGAACGTGATGAGGCTCCGACAAGAATGTGAGTGTAGACAATGAGTGTGTATATGAATGTCAGAACGCGAATGGTAGAATGATTCGATAGAGTTGACAGGTTGGTAGTACATCACTCATACTCACACTGTTCGAATTCAAGAAGTACTGGAACTACGGTGGTCTTTTTATAACATTTAATGAGACGCACACTTGGACAGTACGTGTATGGTTACAGGAACAAATGTCGACATAGACAGCATAATGTTGATCACAGGAATATCATCTTAAGTTAGCATTCATGCTTGGCAAATATCATAATGGAGCATTCGTAAATAAGCATTCAGAGTTCCATCATGTAAATCATCTGGCTTTACTGACTGGGCACGTCAGACCATAACCAATATATAGGAAGGCTCCTAGACCTAACCTCGTCTAGCGAATATCCCTTCACGTAAAGTTCAATATATATATTTTTCCATAAAGATATAGGAATCCCAGACATGGGTTCTCACATGTAGCAGTGATCTCTTGGTTCATCGAGCGATAGTACAGGCATCCCTTTTTCTCACTCGATAAATACAAAGTATATGAATTTCAACATGGCTGTTCTTCTCTCGTGAGTTTCACTCACTATAGGATCCAGACCAAAATTGGTCATTCGTTAAATGTCCTCATTTCTTCATAACTTCTGTCATAGAGGTAATTGAATAATATCATATAATCTAGTGCTGATACATAGGAATGTCATCTTCCTTTGAATAAATATTCTTTTCAAAAGTTACCACTGTGCATCTGTTTATCGACAACGATGCGAAGCCCAAGTTCATAATAAATTGTGGTTTTACCTTTCTATGCGAAATATAACTTTGCCATTCCTTGGCAAAAGAGAATAAACACTGGGGTAAAGTACATACAACATGTCTAAATGACAATCACCTTTCCCCATCTACTTATAGATCACTTTTTCGGCGATAGGCCGGCTACATCAAAATTCTACATCCAGACAGGATGACAGCAAAGTTTATGAATCTCCACACCCCTTGCTAGCGATACTTCCGCTGCATAGCCTTTGACCTTTTCTAGCGACAACCAACATAGTTCGACTTAGAAATGTAAAGATATCCATATATAAGAGACTCGTCCTACTCATACAAACACTACGTATAAATTCAGGCCATAGATATACTGAAGCAAGAACAATCTATTCCTACCCTCTGCCACAAAGAATAAAACTGATCGCACAGCAGTAGGCCTAAATTTGTCCGCGGAGTCCGATCGAAGATGACGGAACTGCTTTCAAGGGAAGTAACTCAAAAATGACTTCTCCTTAAGCACTTAAAAAGGAAATCCTTTGTTTACAAAATATTTGCGAACATAATAAGTATATAAATGTATTATATTGCAAGATAGTAAAAATTGCCCTTTACAAGGTTATACGTAACTTAAAATGTACTCCCCATGTATTTCATTTTGTAAAATGGAAATGATTTTGTAAATCGCAAAAGAAGTGCAAATGAAAGTTAAAAAACAAATAAAAAAATTCAGCTTTTCCTTTTTTGGGACTATTTTCAAATCTTCTTATCAAACAAATCTCTTCATAATTTTTCTATTAATGTCCTCTTTTAAAATTCCTTCAATGTATCTTTCACTTTTAGTTTCTTGCTACAAAAAAAATAAAAAATAAAGAAGCGCAAAACAATTTTTAAATGAAATAACTACTTTATTTTACTTAGAACTATTCTCCTCCCTTTTTATGTTTAAGTGTCCGCGTGAAACTACACGTGTGTGCTTTTATATGTAATGCATCCAATTACAGAGTTTTTTTATAGAGCAAAGGGCATTAGTAGTGTACGTGCATACATTTCAATACATAAGAGCATGTGTGTAGAGGTACGTATGTGCATGAATACATATGTATGTATGTTTGTGTATTCTTCTTTCTTCTTTGATCCTTAGCCGCCGACCGTCAAAGCAGTCAGTGGCCATCACGCCTAGTGGCGTCTTGTAGGGCAACAACAAATTGATTCCACTTTGTCAATGCAATAGTACATTTGAAACCAAAAATCCTTCCTAACACGATTCGCACCAAACCCGATTTGCTCTCATTCCAAATGTACCCGGGCTGGGCCGGGTATGACCACTAGTTTTTAATAAAAATTTAAATTCGATTTCTTATATTACACAGTCCTCTAATAATTTATGATTATAACAACACAATTCATAAGATTCGATTCTTCTCCTAAATAGCTTAACTTTGTGTGATTCTGAAAGTATGGTTGAAAACGGGTGTAACTATTTCTGTCCGCATGCTTAGATTCAACCTTCACGTTATAGTGAGTGCTGTTGCAGAGACCACTGGAATGGCTTTTCTGTGGTTTTATCATTGTTGTACAGATAGGTTGTGAGTTATTTTTGTCCCGTCTGAGTAGAGTGGTTGGTGATAGTTACGTGAGAAAAAGGTGTGAGATATAGAATTTACGGGTGGTAGCTTAAGGAGAAGATACGTCTCTGGAATGAGTAAATTTCTCTATTCCAGCCTATCTATAAGACTATAATTTAGTACAAGACACCTTGAACCGTGCCCTCCTCATACATAAAAATATAAGTTTAACTACACACACACATTTATGTGATAACAAGACACACACACACGTGAAAAACTACGGTTAATTGAGTATAGGTTTGACGAACACACAAAGTTAAGTTTTCTTTTGTTGTTTATTATCATTTAAACTTGACAACATTAAATATCTAAAGAAATATCAAATTTAAAAAAAAGATTTACATACAAATGAAATAGCAGAATAAATGTGCCCTCCCCCTATGGAGAAAAAACCCAAAAATGTTAATAACCCAAAGGTCGACGGTTTGCACTATGTTACAGAGTAGACAGCAAAGTAACCAACTTTCTACTATATGCTACCCAGTAAAGTTAACAAGTTTAAGCAAAATCCAATTTTGGTAAAGTCCCTGTAACAAAGAAAAATATTCACTTTCTCTCTTTCATACAGTGGCCACTCAATCACTCTTACTTAGTCTTGGTGATATCCCTTGAAATTACAATTTTTCCTGAATATAAAAATGTCAGGTTCAATTCCCAAATTGGCCCCAGTCTATCCTCTAACAAATAAAGACTAGTGAGGTGAACGCCGAATCTGGTGTGGGTTTTTCCTGGATGAACACAATGTCACCGCTAATAACTGATGCAAGAGCGTGACATTGGGGTTCACAGTTAAAAGAGGAAAATACTTCCAGTATTGGGAAACATCCGGTTGCTAAAAATGTAACATATGATGATGATTATAATCCTATCGGCTGGCTCTTTGGTAGAGTGCCGATTCTGAAATAGCGTAAATTCTGGATGCTAAGCTTGAATACGACTGTCAGAAATAGGGAAAAACAGTTATTTTTGCACACCCCAGTGGGCTGATAAAAGTCAAAAACATTGCTGGGTTTGGTAAGTCCAGTCAAATTTTACAAGTTAAAATGTTTCTCATGAATCGTTGGCAAATACTTGCTCACAAATGAGAGTGGGGACGCACAAGCCAAGAAAAGACAGCATTAACCAATCAGTAAAAGAAACGACCGCTGAACGCCCTTGATCAGGTCTGCTAGGAATATATAAGAAACATTTGTGAAAAATGCTACTATTCTACATAGTTACATATATGCACAGACGGGGCAAGACAATCTCTTATCCACTCCGTCAGTCCTGATTAAATTTAAAAGGCACACGGTGTCTTTCTTTTATGTCTACACTATCGCACGTAGTTTAAGTAGCTATTAATTTGGTCAGCGTCTGATAGTTTAGTCGTATGATATTAAATAAAAGGCACTTATAATAAATACGCACAATGAAATAAAACATGCATTCTTTTCTGTCACTATCAGTCGCGCCTAGCACATAAATTACAGCTAAAACTGTCTCGTCTTGTGTGAGAAAGCGTGTGGTGAAAATTAACATGATAACTTAACATCTGGTATGAAATAACTACGCGTTATTTTATTTCACTAGTTTTAATGCTAGAAAATCAAAGTGAATTCTAATGGTAAAAGCTAACACTTTTAATTGGTAAAAGCTAACTATTTTAAACACAAAAACACTAATTTCTATTACCAGAAAATCAGAATGAAAATCCCCACGAATGCTATTAACACATTTAGCGAAATGGTTCTAGAACTGCGTGCTTAGACTATCCAAAAATTCTGAGTGACAACTGATAGTAGGTTTAAGAAAGCACAGTTTATATCTCATAATGTTTCTCTGATCTATAGATGATGTTACTTTTCGCACTATTGTGTGTACCGAGGAACAGAAACATAGTTCCCAGATAAAAGCTTACGCCCGTCTTCCGTCGAGCGCTTTCGATCATCATCAAATGACTTATACGGGTAACGGGGTTCTCTAAGAATGCCCGCTTCTGAAGATCAAAGAGCCCAGGGGGTTTCTGACTTCCCCCTGAGTACGAACTTCAAAGATTCTGTGTTATTCACGTGCGGTCTGTCGGGTATCGTATGACTGATAGATAAGCTCGCGTGAGGAGCAGAGGTAAACAAACCTAATTCGCTACCTGTTATGACGGACATTTCACGAAAGTAGTAAACAATTTGTTTGCTTATGTTCGAAGAAAAGAGGCGTGGATGAAAAATAAGCTTGTGTAAGTAAGACAGGCAGAAAAATGCATGGTTTTGCTAGCAAATCATAGAACGCTACGAGGTCACAAAAGACCGTCAAATTACTGTAGGCTCTTTTCCCATTATACATCACAATTATCAACACTAATGGTCTTACTATTATTATAATAGCTATCTACTAGACTTTCGTTATATTGCATTCTATCTAGCTACCCTGCGTTATGAAAGCACCAGAAAATTGTCCGGTGTTAGTAGTCATGCTAGAACTTATAAATAAATATTACGCACATAAAGTTATTTTGCAGGCACTCGTGAGAAATAAAGAAGTAGAAAACTAGAAAACAGAAAAGCAACAGAAGTTAGTGGCTAACCAGAGAATCGAACCCCGATTTTTCCGAACAGAACCATCGCCTAGCTACGGAAGCGAATAACACTATCCTCGCTGCCAACTAGGCACCACAAAAATAGTGTTTCGTAGACAGGAGTTACTAGCGCGATTCTCAACACGGCGCACAAGATATGTAGTCTAATATTATCTTGAGATGGTGACAGAAAGAGAGGCTGGAATCTTGGTTGGACTGCCGCAATCATTTATCAGGCATTAATAAGAAAACTACAGAAGTGAATTCGTCTATATTTAGTCTGGGTCGTCCCTAGGTACATATCCTGTTTACGTGGAGAGATCGTGCTAATGACCTCTGTCCACGAAGCACTATTTTTGTGATGCCTAGTTAGTAGATGGGATAGTAACGATTCACTCCCGTAGATAGGCGGTGCTGTCAATCGGAAGGTTCTGGGTTCGAGTCCCCGGTAAACCTATCACTTCTGTTGTTTTTCTGTTGTCTAGTTTTCTACATCTTTATTTCTCACGCGTGCCTGAAATATACCTTTGTGTATTATTTGCTTATTTATTTATTAACAGCTCCGCTTTCTGTAAATTAAAAAAACAAATTCATACCACAGAGGCGTGTTAGAGTTGGATCTTACGTGAAGGATATTTGCTGTTCTAACCCAATGAATTCTCCACAGCCGTCCCCATAAGAGCCTTTGGCACAATTACATTAGATCATAGTGTCGTGTCATAATAGCTCCTGCACCACTTTGCTAGCTATAACATATGGGAATCGTGTCTAGCTACGCGCAGTAAAACCCACTAGAAACGTGAATATGCAGCTCCACGCTGTGTGCTTTTTGAGCGCTATGATAGTTAGCGATTACAGAGTTGATATTAAATTACGTGTGCATGTGTAGCAACACGATCTACCTGAAATATCGGTACATAATTATTTAATTTAAGTTAGTAAACAATTTAGCCTTAAACATGGCTTCTTTGTCTTTTATGGTAAGTCTACCTGTCCAACAACCGTAATTCAATGTTAGTGATAGGAAGAACAATTTTACCAGGAGACAAACTGTTGCACAAGAATTTCTCGTATTCTGTGTACACCATATATTTTTTCTAATGCAATGGGAAATAACCTTGTGAAATTAATAGTCACTTTTTATAGTATGCAGTTGTCTGTTCTTGTTGGCAAAAGGTGGCAGATACGTTTGTTAAGCGCTCTTAAATCATGTCCATGTATGGATATGACAGGCCGGTTTTCTCAGAAATAGTTGGCAACTTGCTATGCTGTCTAATGGTCTCCTTATAAGGCATTGATTTCGACGTTGTTCTTAGAAAGAGGTTCTATCTTCATTTATTGTGTGAACAGTATTCGTATTGCGCTCTTTACTGCGCATGTCCAAGTTTTAAGTCTTTGTGTTCTCGTTTCCGCCCGCCCTGGAGTCGAGAACGGGTTCGTTTTGCGAGCAAGACGTCTCTGTGAGAGCGTCTATGCTTATTTTGTTCTGTCAGGAATATGGAGTCCTCTTTATAGATTGCTCGTTTATTGGAGATGACATTTCTCTTGTGATTTAATACGCCTGGAGGCATGTGAGTTATGTGGTGTATTTCCTGAAGACAAGGTAATTGCATTTTTTCAGTAACTTTGTAGACATCTTTCGAGATTGACATTTGTTTCGTAGCCTGTCATTGAAGAGTCTTCATTATGAGATGTTTCTCGGCTCACGTATTGCTACGTTGTAACGCATCGGGTGGATGCATGTCCTAAGACTATTACTTGCTGCCCTGCTACATGATCTAGGTTTGATACCTATGTTAACTAGAGGCTTTTTGAGGACATTATTGATACTTCAGAAGACGTGCCCGTCTTGCTGAAGTCAGTTCAAAGAGAGTGGTCTGATCTCCTACATATTGTTATCTCCTGGCTAAGATAGAAAGGGATGGAGAATTTTCCCGACTACATTACAGCCTTATAATGTATTGACATGCATATGATTCATCTCTATTATGATGCCGTCTACCGTCCATTGCTGTACTGACTATCTTGATGTAATAATGACTGTTTGATCGTACCTATGATGTACCTGCTTGTTTATGTCTACACACCTTGTCATTGTGGCGTCTATAATAAATGATCAAAACGTCACGAGGTTTTACAATGTTCATTGACTCCATACGTCGTGATTTGGTGTGACGTTCCTGTTGGAACCGTACTTGTCTGACTGTACATCTACCTCACACATGCATACCAGACCTAAGACACCATAAATCATCACTCAACATTTTGGAGTCGCAACATATTTGGTGGCCAGTGTGGGGATTCACACGCTCAGCCTTTTGTAAGGAGATGTAATCGTGAAGAACACAAAAAGAAATTTTTTTTTTTTTTAAATGAAGAGTACGAAAGAATTAAGCTATATATTTAAACTGAGGCTTTCTTACCCCGCCACAGGCTGATATTAATTTACCGTTTACAGGCCTCGGGTTTCCCTTCCTTATGTGTTATAATTGTTTATACAATACCAAACCTACCCTCTGTCCTGTTCTTACTGTTCTAAGTCTACTATCATGTACTAGACACAGTATTAAGATCTCTTTGTCTTGTGTGGACTGGCCTATACGGTTTGATAGGGAAACAACATAAGTGATTGCGTCATTAATAGGCTGTACTGCCCATGATAAACTTCCGGTCTTTCGGTTCGCACTAATGACCTGTCATCGAAGCATCATTTTTGGTGAAGCATAGATGGCAGGGAGGATAGTGTGATTCGCTTGTATAGCTAGGCGGTGTTGTCGCACGGAAGGTCCAGGATTCGAATCCTGGGTAAACCACTCATGTCTGTGGTTTTTCTGTTGTCTAGTGTTCTAAATCTTTATTTCTTACGAGTGCCTGAAAACATACCTTTATGTTTGTTTCATATTAATTTATGGAATAAATATATACGGCAAAGGCACGTATAAGAAGTGTGGTGAGATGGAGAAGTTCCCAGAAAGTCGAAAAGAGAGGTAGTGAAATAAAAGTAGGGATGGCTCAGGACAAATAGATAGATGCTTAAAAACTTGCAGAGATTATCTTACTTTTGTGATAGAAAGCATCCTCGTACCACGTCATGGGGCCAAGAATAAATTTTGTGAAAAGGTACAATGTGTTATGGACACCCTGTATAATTCGTAAATCCCCACCGTATATTTTCTCCACAAAATGACTTTGAAAGGATTTATTATGCACGATTTAATCCAAGGAAATATTTTATTAATCCATACACTTTAATGACGAGCCTCCGATTAACAGAATGGTTAGAGCGCTGGAAAAGGTGCTGGGTTCGAACACGGTACCGACATGCTCCTGTCTACCTAGCTGTAAATGGGTACCTGACTGAGTAAGGGAAGGAAAAGGCAGCAATGAAGGGAACTGATCACCCCACCTCTCGATGCTGGACCTAGTAGGATAAAGTATCTAACACTTCAGTTCCCTACGGCAGTATCTGCTATGGGACTACCTTTACCTTACTTTAATGACTTGTAATCTTTGCACACTTTCTTCTTACAAGTTATCTGAGCCTCAAAGTACTGCTTAGTCGCTCGGAATGTTTACATAGTTTTTGATCTATCTATCAAGACATTCTTTTCATTGGGAACTTTAAAATCTCTTTATTTGGCAAAAAACTCGCTTTTACATTTCAGCCAAAAATAAACATTTCTAACATTATTTCACTAAAACACTCTATACCTCAGACACACAAACATACCTGGACCACGGCTACCTATTGTAGAATGGCTGCCATGCTCTCATCACAATAAGACTGTACTTTGTACACATACACGAGTAAAATTTATACTCACCTATCGTACCACGACACCATACACAGACATAAGAAAATAACCCAAAACACTCTCATGAATGTACTGTCTATAAGAAATCCAGAAAGGCTGTATACTTTTTTAGAAAAAAATGTCCATTAATATTCGTAGTCATTATTTTAAACTAGTCGAACGGTCAACATTTACATTAACTACATCTGACCAAAACCAAGATTCGACATGTACAAATCTAGACTGACTAATATAAAAGGTTCGACCCACATAAAAAGAGCTTAGGGTACTCTGGAGTTTCGGCATGGAACGACCTTAAACATTACCTAAACATCTTACTCAGTATGTCTTAAACAAAGCACTTTTTCAAACAACGTAGTCAACACCGATTATAAACTCCCCCGCCCCCCTTTTCCGTTTCTCCAACATCAGAATTTTCCAAACATATGTAAGCACTATGTCAATTTTTTTGTTTTAACCCTACCCTCGTGTTCCAAGTAGAAATGTTTGTGTGTATGTGTACGAATGTTGTAAAGTATCTCTGTGATACTTCATGTTTTATAGGGTCGTATCAAAATATTGTTCTACTTCTAAAATACACAAAAAAGTCATCATTAACATATTCCTACTCGCATTTTATGAAGCAGGAAGATATAATTGCAGCTGGTCGCCGTGCAGAAGCCTTGCACTCTAGCATTTACGTGGTCTTGCAGCTGTTGTTTCTGTGGGAATCAGTTGTTTATCATGAAGTAGAAAGCATCATGCAAGACGTCAAATTAGTTGTCTGTAACAATTGGCTAATGTTGAGGTAGTTCTAATCTTTCTGTACCGCATCCAAGACCGCCGCGGACTACAAAGGTCATGTAAAAAGGTAATATGTTTAATAATATGAACACGTTTGCGATAATTAAAAGACATATTTTTATGCCCTCTAGTACGTTAGTCTTCTGCAAAATGTATGTAAGAACATGTGTTTACGGAATATGATGACGATTGCGATTCCCCCTTTTACAATGTTGAGAGGACTCTTCACTGTCACTAGGCTCGGGCACACGTGTAGGATTGTCTACTTTTAATTCATATATTTACATGGGTTGAAATGTGTCATAATAGGATAGATAGTAACCAAGCTCGTTGGTCGCATACAGTAAACGATAATGTATCTCAGAGTCTAACGGGCAACGTAAATAACAAACGTATCCATTTATAATTCATAAATATAATTCCATCACGTCTAGATACAGCAATTATTAATTTTGTCTGACTAGTGGAAAGATCCAGAAATTCAACACCATTTCAAAAATAAATAAGGAAAGCAGCAAATCATGCTTGGGATTCCAGGAAAGGAAGAAGCAAGACTGGATAACACCAGAAACATTAAACACCATAATGACGAGAAACGTAATGAAAACAAAGAAAACAGAAGCAAAGTCCCCCAGGTTAAAGCAACTATATAGCGAACAGTACAATCAGCTGGACAAGGAAGTTAAAAGCCAAACCCGAGCCAACAAAAGGAATGTCCTAGACGATTTTGCAAGACAGGCAGAAGAGGCAGCACTAAGAAATGAACAAAGCACAGTATACAAAATAACTAAAATCATCAGCGGAAAACGAGGTGCAAACAATATTATGAGGAGATAAGAAATGAAATTTCATCACGACAGCAGAGGGACAGGAAACAAGATGGGCAGAGCATTTCAGAGAAACTCTGAACAAGGAACCACAAGAGACAAAATCGAATGTTCCTTAGATTGATAATGATTTAGATATTAATACAGAATTCCACGAAAAGAAGAAATCATCACAGCAAACAAAGGGTTAAAGAATGGAAAAACTCCTGGCCATGATAACTTAAATGCAGAGCTATTTAAGACAGACCCTGAGCTGGCAGCAGAACTATTAGAACCACTATTTGCACAAGTCTGGAAAACAGGGACAACACAAACGGAGTGGAACAAAGGAATAAGTGTCAAATTACCCAAGAAGGGAGATCTTGCACACTGCAATAATTGGAGAAGAATAACTCTTCTCTCAGTTCCCAGGAAAATAATAGGCACGATAATTATACAGAGAATTTCAAAAGCAGTAGACCACAAACTGAGGAAAGAACAAGAAGGATTTAGAAAGAACAGAAGAGGTGTAGATCATATATTTACCATATATTTTTATTTCTCTCTTTATCATACTTTTCATTATTGCCTGTTTCCTCTTCAGTTATTCAAATAACATATTTTTCTTCTCTACGGTAAGGTAATATAACATTATGTGTAGGGGGTCTTCCAATAAACAAGTATGATCATTGTATTTGTCAACTGTCCTTTCGTTTATTTTATTCTTCTAAGTTTCACTTTCGCCATCTCCAGCCCTACACATTAGTGGGTATATTCAAATTTCCAAGTTAGCCGTAATTTTTTTTCTATTCTTTAAATCCACCACCGTTTTCCCTCCCCCTCTCGTTCTTTTTCAAAATGAAGCAACGCGTTTGAATTACTTCAGAAAATACAACTCTACCGGAAATGCGAGCTTGTCTATGTGTTTTTACTACCGTCTCCCAATCTAAGTGTTTATACATTCAAACTGCGCTACTAGTGAACGTGCAGATGGTTTGAAGTGGATTTGCACCGCTTTTCCAAATCTGCTAGTAGCAAAATCACACACTTTCGTTACAGTAAGTTATGCCTAGAACCACTGTCGCTTGTCGTTCTATTAATAGTTCCTCTCTCTCCGTCACTCCTCCGTTTCTCTCTCCTCTTTCTTGGAACGAAACACGCCTTGGCTGTCAAAATGTTATAGTTAATTTCAAGGACGGAGTATGAAAAGCTTGTAATATTGAGAGAGGGTAATATTCACTTTGCGTTAAGGCTTCTCAAAACCCGCGCGACTGCGGGCGCTGGCGACGACGTTGAGCACAACTCCCCGAATTTATCTCTATAGTATTTGGATTTAAAATCGATAATATTTTATCTATTTTATCGGGGTATCAGGGATCTTACTACAATCACCTGTCATGTCTATATTGTGATTTCTATAGTAAGTTTTTAATTCAAATCAGTGGGAAAGTTAAAGCGCCTATATCTCACTGTTTGTCACATCATAAGGCTTCAGAGGTGATTTGATACAGACAGCTGTCCATCGCAACTATCCCACCTCGCCTTCAGTGACAACCACCTATATAATGAGAGTAATGAGATCTCTAGAGGACATGCCAGGAATATCATTCGGCGGACATAATATAAACAACTTGAGATACGCTGATGATGTAGTCTTAATAGCGAAATGTGAAAAGGAGCTGCAGGAAATGCTTCATACAATAGTGATAGAAAGGGAAACAGCAAAAAGACAGAAGTAATATCGTCTCAAAGAAAAGGGCTTGCCTAGAATGCACAATCAAAGGAAATTAAACCATTTTAAAACAAGTCAATAAATTCAAATACATAGGAACATTAATAACAATGGATGGAAGTGAAGTCATCTCCGAAGTGAGGAGCAGAATAGCTCAGGCAAAAGTAGCTTTCTATAAAATGAAAGAGCATTTTATGCAACAATTCTTTATTATTGGAAGTAAAAGAGTTCTTCATTGTTATTTAGAACCAATCCTGACATATGGGACTGAGACATGGACAATTAGTAAACAAATAGGGAAAACACTAGAGGCAACAGAGTTGTGGTTTTACAGAAGAATGTTAAAAATACCACGAACAGCAAAAAAGAGTAATGTGGATGTCCTGAAAGAGGCCAGTGAACAAAGGAAACTTATTTCACAAGTTAGAAAGAAGCAATCCACTCTTTTTTGTGCATGTTATGAGAAGAGGAAGGCTGGAATATATCCAAACAACAGGAAAGATTGAAGGACAAAGAGATAGGGGAAGACAAAGACAGCAAACACTGGACAGTTTGACATCGGGGTATGGAAAGAAGTCAACAGCAGAATTGATAAATAATACTGGAGACAGGAAGTTGTGGAGAGACATGATCTCCTACGCCACTAGGCACGGTAGTTAAAGAAGAAGAAGAATTTATATTCTAAACTCACAAAACTAAATGATGAAAAATGTAAAAGAAAATGTCACACGATGTTTGTTATTATTTTGTAGTATGTTTGTTTACTTCTGGTGATTTTAAACCTCAAAACGGCACCAAGTCATCTGGGACACCCTGTATTTACATTATAATTACATACATGATGTGCGTTTAAGTCAATGAACTCTAAATAATCATGGAAAAATTATACAAACTCGGCGAAAACAACAGAATATTTGTAGGTATGTACATATTTTGAACACTAATTAATGGCTTAGCTACATTTTTAACCTTGCCATAGGTCAGAGTTTTATTCTGTCCCTGCAGAAAATCTTGCCAAAGTTATCTCTGTATTTACTACTCATGTAATAGTAAATTAAAATATTAACAGACGAGTTTATACTCTCCATTACATAGCCAATTCCAGCAATCAATATTCCTACATTCATATATTTTCCTTCATACGACATCTCTGGCACAAATGCAACTGCTAGCAAAATTATACTAATGGGAGAAAAGCAAATAATAAATAATGTGGAAATCATCACAACCATTTTCGCTACTTTCTGGTTACTCTTGGTTACTTTGTCAACCTGTGCATTACTAGTAGCTTTCATTCGCCATTTGGTTCTGCTTTGTAGTTTAAGCGAAAGTATAATCGTAAACAAAACTATGAGCACAAAGGCTGTCAAAGGAATAGAAAAGTTGTTAATAACAAAAGAAATCTTTTCCACGTTTTCTCGATCTCCCATGTAAACAAGACCAACAATAGTTTTGTTCCTTAGTGGAGAAAACTTCATGTCCATTCTGGTGACGGTGTACACCGGGGCAGCACTACAGAAGAAGGTAATAAACATACAGACGACGATCGCTGTAGCTCGGCCTGGAGTAACGATACTTTTTATCTGAACGAAAAGAAATGAACAGTCTTTAGTATTTATTGTTTCCAACATAAGGCATTTTTTCTCTTCAAATACTTCCTCTTCTTCTTCTTCTTCTTCTTCTTCTTCATCATCATCTTCTTCGTCTTCTCCTTCTTCTCCTTCTTCAAGTACCATACCTAGTGGCGTAGGAGATCATAACTCCAGTACTATTTATCAGTTATATTGTTGAATTCTTTGCATGCCACGATATCAAAAACTGTCCAGTATTTGCTCTCTTTGTCTTCACATATCTCTTTTTCCTTCAATCTTACCAGTTGTTATGATACATCCCAGCTGTCCTCTTCTCATAACACCCCCCCCCCTCCCCAGTAACAGGCATGAAGAAACGTGGAACTGATGAGAAGAACTAGACAAGTGCCAGTGGAACTAGAGATGAGAAGAAGACGATGGCGATGGATAGGACACACACTGAGGAAACCTGTTGATAGCATTACAAGGCAGTCCTTGTTCTGGAACCCCCAGGGCAAGAGAAGAAGAGGTAGACAAAGAAGCAGATGGAGAAGAGAGCTGGAGACAGAGTTGAAAATGATAAGGAGAACGTGGAAAGAACTTGAGATGATGGCACATAACAAGAGGACTTGGCATGTGTTTGTTGAAGGCCTATGCTCCTTTGGGAGTGGAGAGTTATGAATGAAGAAATGAAGAAATGCCCTAATAGACATTAGACTCCTACCTTCAAAGGCATGGTAATGCACAGACATCGCTCTATAGTAATCATTGCCGTGATACAACTGCTCACTCTGGTGAATGCAAAATGCGGTATTAATGAAGTCATGTATGTGATCTCTATTGAGTCAAAAGGCAAATCTGCTGCATTGAATGCTGGGGTTACGCACACGCATGTCCAGGCCATCGTTGTTAAACTGGCTAGATCAGAGACTGATAAACCTGAATACACAGATTAATAATGTATTTGAGTCAATGTTGTTGAATAAAGAAATCGGCTTTTTCCCGTGGAAATTTGCATTTGATATTAATAAAACAGAAACGTAGATATTGTCAACATTTCTCACAGTTTATACACTCTTTTATTCATATTTTCTTTAATTTCTTCAGTGCGTATCTCATCTAATGCTATCGTATTTTTTCGGAACTCTTGTTCTACTAACACTTGTCTCGTTCTTGTCATCGGTTAGCACGTGATCTTGTTATACCATTTTAGACCTTCTATTCTTTAATAGTACCCCCTTATGAAGAGTTTTAACTTCTTGTTGTGGATGTACTCTTCTCCATCTTACAGAGCAATCTAATTCAACTATTTTGACATTTGAGTTAAATATTCTAATTGTTGTGTTGGTCTTAATATAGATATATTTTCGGGTATATGCTAGAGCGCTTTGAATGCTTTCTCTCCCTTGTTTATTCTTGTTGTAATTCAACTGCCATTTGCTTCAAACCTGTGAATACTATTGCCAAAATATATTTATGAGTACATATGCAGGCATGTTTCTCAAAGGGCAAGCATTCTGTAATTTCTTCTGTTAATCGTCAAGTCTTTGTCTTTTCCCCCGTACCATTGCCAAACACACTTTATGTGACCTTTCGTCGCGTATTTTCGTTTTTAATTTCATTTGGTTATGGGACACAATAGCCAGGTCGAATGCAAAATCTAGACAATCTAGCTGTTTTGTTGATTCACTTAAATGTCATTACTGTTGGTTGATTTCTTTTTCGTAATCCAATCTATAGACAATATAGATAGTAAGAAGAACAATAGTGACAAGAATCATCTTTGCAGCTTTCTAGTCCATGTTAAACACAATACTGTAGACTGTTCTTCATGCAGCATTTTGCATTTAATGTCTTGACATACATTCCTTATTACATTATTGATTTTTAATGGGACCCTTTATTCTCTTATTAGTTTCCAGACTGTTTCTCTTTCTACTATCACATGCTTTTTCATAGTCTACGATTCAAATAAGGAGGTGAGTACACTTTCATAATTATTTCAAGTATCACTTGCAATATGGCTGTGTAAAAGGATCGCGTTACACGCCCATTGAGGCACATTGGGAATATTGTGTTAAGCCCATATGTTCTAGACCATCGGCACACTAGGGGTAATGTGGTCAGTATCACGCTGACCGCCTTAACCTTCCCAGAAGTTGCTCTGGTACCCAACTCATGAGGCTGGGTCGACCCCGGAGCCGTTTGCGGTTTAAAAAATCTCACCTCAACTGGGAATCGAACCATGACCACCGAGCTAGGAAGCCAGTGCATTAACCACTGTGCTACCGCGGCTGTGTGTTATGCACATACTTGTTCTTGTCTCAGTTTTATATATTTAAACAAATAAAAAGAGTTAAGAAAAACCCTTGTCTAGATGTTTCGTTAAGTCTTCTGAATTTCATTTACATTTGTTGATCTTTATTTTGTAAACCAATTTATTGCGAGTAGGAAGAGGAATGGCGAGAACAATTATTTGTTGTTGTTGTTTAATTAGGAATGCTGAGTTTCTCGCTCTTTTGCAGCCAATACCAAGTTAATGACTCCTTGGAATTATCTACACTATAGATGTAGGCTTTTCCTGTGGCTTTTCTGCTGTTCCGAAACGTGTTGAGTTGAAGTTGTAAGCTCCAGTTTGAACAGCTTGGCTTGTATTTAGTTAATGGGTCGTCATAAACGGTCCGAAGCTAGGAATAAGAAGCGCATGGCATACTGTGCATTGCACGCAATCCAAGGAGGTTCTCCAATTATACAGAGCTAAAATAATGTGCTCTGGTTTTAGGCTCTCCCAAGGAATTGTCACGTCCTGCACAGATCCATTTCTCAGCTCCCCCTGCCAATAAATGTGTCCACAGTGAGCATGCAGTCAACCACGTCAAAGCCCAATAAATGTCTTGGGCTCAACTGACTCATTCAAGCTTAGTGTGCAATGCTAGGTTCTCAACAAGTTTCCGGACAGATGGAATCCCTGGAATCGTGTGGATGATTTCAAGTGGCAATGAGGATGTAATTAGACAGTTTCACTTCAACATATGTATGATATTGAACGAACGAACGAACGAACGAACTTTATTTTCGAAGGGTTGAGAATTGTGCGCGCAGGCCCGTCTAACATTCTGCCCTTTCACTCTCATTTATCTTGCATACTATATCCTTTTATTCCCACATATTACTTTAAGCATTAATTTAAAGGCATGCAACATTATAAAGTTAACATAATAGCATTCATTTACAGTATACAATCATAATAAAAAATGAGTAGCCTAGGTTTTTTTTTTTTTTTAAAATAAAGATAGTGACTGAAAAAAAATGATAATAATAATAAAAAATAAAATAATATAAACAAAACAATAAATAAATAAGTTATGTATACCGACACTCACTTATGCGGTCAAAACGTCTAATCTGTAGTATTTTTGAATGTGTCATCAATCCTCAATACAAGAATTACAAAAACACATTCTCGCTTACATCCATACATTCTTGGCGGAAATTGAAATAATAATAATAACACTTTCTTGCGCACTTCTGTAACAGAAAAAGTCTTTCAGCAGTTTAAAAAAAAAAAAAAAAAAAAAAAAAAAAAATTATATCTGCATGTACATCACCCATTTAAGCAAACGGAAACATTCACATCTCTAAAGTACAGTGGTATGCGGGTACATTCTCACATACATTACATTATATAATAGTATTACATGGATATAAAACAAATTATTCCCATTAAAAACGAGCGGAAGAGGAAAAGAAATGTTGACCTATGGATGAGATGTTGACAGGCAAATGATGTTTCTATGGGGGTAGATAATCAGTGTTTTAGGAAGTGTTTGAAAAGTGCTTTGTTAAATGAATATTGTGTAGGTAGGCTTTTTAGGTGGTGTGGAAGGCTGTTCCATAAGTAGGCTCCAGAGTAGGCTAGACTCTGTTTGAACAGGTCGATCCTAGGTTTGGGCAGACGTAACTGATGTAATTGTAGTCCCTCTCTTCTACTGGTTTGAAACAATGATCGTAGGTACGGCGGAGCATTGTTTGATAGAATTGCGTGGGTCAGCTTGGCTTTGTTGTAGAGAAGACGTTTTTTCAGGGACAGTATTGTGGGTTCTTTTCCTGTCCTTGTGTGTGATATCGTGCGATTATCGGTGATCAGACGTATTGCTCTCTTATGCAGGGAGTGCAGTCTCTTTGAGGTGGAAGCAGGGCAACCATCCCATAGTGTAGAGCAGTAATCTAGATGTGTCTGTATATGTGAGGTGTAGAACAATAGTCTAGTGTCTGCGTCTAAGAAGTGTTTTATTTTGGCTAGCTGGTACGTCTTTTGAGCTAAGTGTTTGGTTAAATTCCGTACATGGGAGTTCCACGTTAAGTGCTGGTCAATCGTGATTCCTAGAACTTTGTGTTCTGTTACATGTTCAATTTGTATTGATTCCGCGTGTACCTGTAGCGATCTTTTGGTGCAGTTTAGGAGTTTCTGTCTGGTGGTAATCAACATAGATTTCGTTTTTGCTGTGTTTAATGGCATACGATTCATATTACTCCATTTTGTTAGATTGTCGACCCAGCCTCGTGAAATGGTTACCAGAGTAACTCTGGAAAGGTTAAAAGCGGTCAGGGTGATGCAGACCAAATTCACCCCACAATGTGTCGTTTGGTCAGGAAAATATGAGCATAACATGATATTTCCAAAATATCTCATCGTGCATGTCAACGGGATCCTGTTAAGGTCAGTCTGTTTTTTAAGCCATGGATGTTTTCTTGTTATCTGTGGTCTAAGGGCTAAGGGAACTTACTGGTTGTATCTTTTTGGTATAAAGATAGATTTAGTTGTTATCTTCCCTTGAATTGACAAGTTGTCCATTTAAGGAGTTTTATAGATCAGTTTCCAGGAAAAGTTCTGGACTGGTTCCGTGTGAGCTCAACTCAGGGCTAGCAATGATTTGCGCGGGACCGGAAGATTAAGGTTTTATGGAGTCGCCTGGGCGTTTTTGGCTAAGAAGGTGGTCAGCCTGCATTTTCCTCAGCCCGTGTGATCGGGGATAGAGTTTTCTGAGTGTTAGAATATGTTTGAGATTTTTTCCCCGATATTTCTCGATGTTTCTGAGTGCCAAGAAGATGATGTATATTAAGTGATTTATTCCTGGATTACTGTAAAGGTAAAAAGTACTCTTGACTATTTTGTAGCTTAGATGAACTTTGCATATCTATGAAGCCCGGCACTCGTGCGGTCTTTACCGCCTAAAGATATACCTGACTTGTTGTGTCAGAAGAGATATAGATTAACATTGAGTACTTGGAAGCCCGCTCCTTATGCGGCATATCTTTGCTAAAGACATACCTGACTTGTTGTGTCAGAAGAGATATAGATTAACATTGAGTACTTGGAAGCCATTTCCTTATGCGGCGTGTTTTGCTAAAGATGTGCCTGACTTGCTGTGTCAGAAGATATATAGACTAACATTAAGTACTTGGACGCCCGCTCCTTATGCGGCATGTTTTGCTAAAGATGTACCTGAGTTGCTGTATCAGAAGAAATATAGATTGACATGCTACTAGCACTGCGATACATGCAGGCTACTCGAGATTCATTGATGCCAGATGTATTGATCTTTTGTTATGTCCATGTGCTTGAACCTTGTCCAAATGACAGTATATTTTGATGTCAACGTATGTCGCCGTTGTCCTGTAATAAACTGTTTAAAACGTCACCAGTCGTTATTAAAGCTCCATGACTTCTAAGTGTGGTACTGTGATGTCTTCGTGACTGCAGCCTGTGTGGCGTATTCTATGTCAGGAAGAAAGTGATATAAGTAAATTATACAGTGATGGCCAGTATGGCTTATGGTCAGAATCGCAAACTTCTACAGATCCTTTGCCTTCTATTTTCTTATTTGCTCCTACATACGTGTTCTTGTCTAAGTTTACTGTATATGAACTCTCTCAATGACAATCTTGTATAAAACACAACATGTAACATTATGTCGAATAAATGAAGCGCACAGATCAGATTCAATTAACTTAGTCCCACATACCCAACAATGTAATGTTGACAGAATCTTTGAAACCTTGATTAACGAAGCAGACGATGTTGATACCGTTCGTAACGATGACAAAGATGTTAATCATCTGACACTGTACTATAAACAACCCATGTATATATTAGTAATGTGTGGTTATCAACACCACAATCTTCACTGGTTGAGTCTTCTGTATCCGACAGGTTTAATCCTTCGGTCATCCTGGTTTCTCTAAAATCACTGGAGTTTTTATAGTTAACACTTAGATTTTACTATTAATAATGTTTCTTTAAAGCAGTGGTGGCCAAGCTAAGGTTGGCCGAGGGTCAGATTATGGTAAAGTGTAACACCCGAGGGCCAGACCTATAAAATCCTTAAAAAATAACGTTCTGATATTTAGTTTTACATATATATTGAACCACGTACAGAAAGCAACGGCAAACTACTTTACTGCCCATCTGCCAAGACATGTATACCAGTCTTCGGACTGAAATTACTGTAAAAAAAAAACAATAATGAATCTGTTGTTTTAATATGTTTTGTAATTTGTAATATGACATGTAATTATTTATTTCAAACATACATTTGTGTATTATTTCATTGTGAAGAGTGTGGCTTTAATCAACAATAAGAGGCCTGCCAAAACAGTTTGGCGGGCCGGTCAAAACCGGTTGGCGGGCCGGATCTGGCCCGCGGGCCGTAGTTTGGCCACAGCTGCTTTAAAGCATAGCTTTAATGCTTTCGTTAGCAAATCTGCTGCATTTGAATGCTGGGGTTACGCACACGCATGTCCAGGCCATCGTTGTTAAACTGCCTAGATCAGAGACTGATAAACCTGAATATACAGATTAATAATGTATTTTAATCAATGTTGTTGAATAGAGAAATCGGCTGTTTCCCGTGGTAATTTGCATTTGATATTAATAAAACAGAAACGCAGAAATTGTCAACATTTCTCACAGTTTATACACTCTTTTATTCAGATTTTCTTTCCTTTCCGCAAATGGTGTTATTGAGAAATAGATATTATGAATTAAAGGACGTTTGGAATTTTTCCTAAATGACTATTGAGTATGGCTCTTTATAACGAGCGAAGATTTCCCTTAGATAGTGAGGTTAAAGAAGAAAGATAATGAAGATAATATAGGTGACAGAATAACCTCGAAGGTCACATTTATCTGTGCCATCCTATGAATCATTATGTGCTCGTCACTTTAGTTTTTGTCACATTTGACAGTGTTTGGAATTTTCGATTCATTGTTTACCTTCCCTCAATTCTTGTTGTGTCGTGACGTCAGCGACCATCTTTTGCTGATTAGGGTAATCAATCCTTTTCGTTTGAACCAATATTGACACATGAGATCGGCAGAGAGAAGTGCGGTTTATTAATGTGTAACACATTTTCCTACCAGACCAGACAATGCAGGGGAGCGACCGGGTTAGTGAGGAAACAACCTTGGGGCGACCACAGTCGATTATCTCTGATAATAGCTCGGTCTGCCCAGTTAGTTGATTGTTGGCTAAGACCGAGTAAATGTCATAATCGTTTCCGGACAAGACGTTTTAGAAGAATAATTACCCATATTGTAAGAGATTACCCGAGATAAGTCGTGAATGTAAGCATGATCGATAATAGACAGAAGCTGACATATCATATATGGTGATTGTAAACAACAATATAGACACAGTTGGAGGGACAGACAGTGATATCAAAATAAGAATACAAAAAGCAAGAGCAGCTTTCATTGCATTCTGAAATATATGGAGATCAAGAGAAATCGGATCCAACACGAAAATAAGAATCTTCAACTCAAATGGGAAGTCAGTCCTATTGTATGGCTCTGAGACATGGAGAACAACAAAGAAACGAACCAAAAAGCTACAGATTTTCATAAATGGCTGCTTGCGTAGAATAGAGGGATTAAAATGGTATGACTTGGTTTCCAACGTGGAACTGATAACAAGAACTAGACAAGTGCCAATGGAACAAGAGATGATAAGAAGACGATGGCGATGGATATGACACACACTGAGGAAACCTGTTGATAGCATTACAAGGCAGTCCTTGTTCTGGAACCCCCATGGCAAGAGAGGCAGAGGTAGAACAAGAAGCACATGGAAACGAGACCTGGAAACTGAGGTGAAAATGATAAGGAGAACGTGGAAAGAACTTGAGATGATGGCACGTGACAGGAGGACTTTTCATGTGTTTACTGAAGGCCTATGCTCCTTTGGTAGTAGATGGTTATGAAAGAAGAAGAAACAACACATTTATTTATGCGTTTGTTACGCAGGAATGTTTTCGTGAGAGAAAGGAAGATATACGCATCTTGCTTGCTATTGGCTTAGCATTTGACATTTGAAAATACAACATTTCTGATTAGAGCCTTGTCGTGTGGTAGCAATGTGGATGTGGGCAGAATGTTGCCTAAGGAAATTTTAAAGACTATCTAAATTCACCTCTCAGTTCCCAGTAAAATACTATACAGGATAATCATACAGAGAATTTCAGAAGCGGTTGACTATAAACTGAGGAAAGAACAAACGGGTTTGAGAAAGAACAGAAGATGTGCAGATCATATATTCACCATAAGGAACATTATAGAGCAGTGCTCAGAATGGCAGCGCCAGCTATACATAAACTTTATTGATTTTGGAAAGGCTTTCGACAGCAAATACAGGGACAGCCTATGGAAAATACTGAGGGCTTATGGAATTCCCGGCTGCATTGTTTCCATCATAAAAAGCAGCTATTCTAACTTTACATGCAGTGTTGGATTGAGTAATATAACTTTCAAAGTGAAAACAGGAGTACAACAGGAATGCCATAGATTGGGTGATGCGCCAGACAATAAAGGGCAGTCCTAGAGGAATTAGATGGGCAACGTTTTCTACACTGGAAGACCTGGAATATGCAGATGACATTGCACTACTCGCGGATTCACATCAACACATCCAAGAAAAAACCGACATTCTAAATAAGTATGGCCAGCAGGTTTCCCTGAACATCAATCTGAAGAAGACAGAGGTCATGACACTAAATGTGGGCAATCCTGAGAGAATAAAAGTAAGGAACCAGCAGTTAGAACAGACAGACACATTTACTTACCTACGATGCATAGTAACTCCTGACGGCGGAACAAGCAAGGACATTAACACCAGAATGAATAAAGCGAGGAAAGCCTTTGCTAGTCTCAACAATATTTGGAAGTCTTCCCAGTACAGCACAAACACCAAATTAAGACTGCAGGAGAGCTGTGTACTTTCTGTGCTTCTCTATGGTGCGGAATGCTGGGGAGTAACAGAGAAAGAAATGTCGAAATTTTCCTCCTTCCACACAATCTGCATAAGGAAAATTCTCCGAATCTTTTGGCCAAACACCATCAGCAACCAAGAACTACTTATTCGGAGTAACAAGTAGAACATGCACACTATCAAAGCTGGCAGACAATGGAGTTGGATTAGCCACGTCCCCAGAAGGGACCCTGGTACCATCACAAGAACAGCTTTGCTATGGACCCCCGAGGGAAAACAAAAGAGAGGCCGACCAAAAACAACTTGACGGAGAACTGTGGAAGCCGAGATGCAAAGAATGAACCAGAGTTGGGGCACTGTACGAAGGATGGCCGCCGACCGAGCAGAGTGGAATCAATTTGCTGCTGCCTTACACGACGCCACCAGGCGTGATGCCCCTGACTGCTTTGATGGTTGGCGGTTATGGATCAAAGAAGAAGAAGAAATGTATTATATTTATTTATCAATAAATAGTTGATTTAAACCCTTTAGACCCAGTGCTCCATATAGGATTGTATATTACAGTGGATAGTAAAGCGTGTATTAAAGCCCATTGGGTCATAAATGTGTAATTTCATAACAACGTCAACGTCCTTCTCGTTTGTAGAACATCTTACATTCTAAACTCAGCATTCTGTCTTAAAAGCAGGAACAAAGTATAAAATTCAGAAGTACAGTATAAACGTTACTGGGTCTTAAAGGGTAATTATCACAGAGAGAAGTGCACGCGAATGAAAATCAGTTGTCTTAATTATATAATACAATAGAGCAATATATATATATATATATATATATATATATATATATATATAGATATATATAGATATATATAGATATATATAGATATATATAGATATATATATATATATATATAGACGTATATATACGTATATATGTATATTGTTATTATTTATAGTCTTGGAAAGTAAATAATACCTGACAGAAACAGTATATTTTTAACTTCGTTATTCTCATTTTTACCAAGACCCCCTTGGAACTTATGCAATTGAGCCTCGCACATCTTAAAGCATGCTCTGTAGATGTAGATATTTTGTGTAGTTTGTTCAGAACAGAGTTTACTTTTTGTAGACAATATGCGGTTAACAGAATCAACCTTTGACCGTTTTAATGGTGTTCAGTTCTCTCGTCTAAATATACGTCTATACTATCACCATTACCCGTCTGCTCCTTGTTGAAGACAGACCTTCATGTTACGGTATATGATATTAACGCCGTCTGCTAAAGGTTATCAGACGTGCAATTGTAAAGGTTAAGGCATTTAATATATTGCGATAGATGTTTCAATTATTGAACGCTCCATACACGATCGATTATGACGTGTATAGCGTTGTTTGGGTCACAGTCGGTAACTAAGAAACGCTACCCTTTGTTACTTGACCGCCAAGCTGAATAGCTGCGTTTTTCTAACCTTCCAATTCAATGGCATGATATAGCCATTTATATATGCATTTTTTGATGGACCAGGGTCAGTCCTAGAACTCTATATGAGAGGAAAATTTATGGAGGTTAGTATTTAACTAGAATTCTCAGAAGGAGGAGAATAATCGTCGAATTCGTATGAAATAATCAGACTCGCAGTCTCACTGTCGGCAGGTAGCCATGTCTAGCTGCGCGTGCATATAGCTGTGATGTTCTGACGACATACTGCATTGTATCCTTAAACGGACATTGACACGTAAACCAGCAGTCTACGTTATTGATTAATTTATGCATGACTTATAAGGACTTATGTTCTGTTCCTATTTGAAATGATCATCCTGTGTGTACATGTGATTAAATATTACGGACTCAATCTGAAGGAATTAATTACTTCATTAATGTTGCTGAGTTCAAGTTACATGAACTACTTCTTCATACCATGCTACTGAGTTGTATGAACACCTTCACCCTAATTCGCGTAATACTAAACAAAGCACGATTAACAAGAGATCACTAAAGTAACCATACTCAGTGCATGATCTTCAACCGGCAAATAACTCAGCAACAAAAGTGGCGGCCGAATGCGGGGAACGACAGAAAAAAAAGAAACAAACTTCTGTTCCTTACGCACATGTTAACCATAATATTTATGATCAAGTTTCGATCACATGATCCAGTCGAAGATGACGCAGTACTCATTATAATGCCTAACAACGTGACGTCACCGAAAGTCGTGTAGGTGATCTGTCGGAGAAACCAAGCCGTTTCTAAGTCTAACCAGGGGAAACATGAGCCATTTGAAGCAAACACATGATATGGACTACAGGAGCAGACAGTCAGGGGCTTTAGCCTAGCTGTTGACGACCTCTAGCACTGATATAAGCAACGGAAAAGATAAGTCTAGGTGTTTAACTGTTGTTATTGCAAACAGTGCTAACTGAGTCCATGCCCTCTGCCTACATCGGCATGTTTTTTACCTATGTTTAATGTACTTTTTGTTGTCTTAATGTGTTGTTCATTCGTGGGAGGTAGGGAGGATGAACCGAAATTAGATTCTGTGGCTCTCACGATGCCTGAATTGATTTCGGTCGTTTCTTAGGGCAGTTAAACGATTGCACTTTTGGAAGCCCCATTGAGGTTTGCCATTGGACTGTCTGTCCAAATCTGCTGTCGTTTGACGATTTGTGTTAGCTGTACCGTTCCGTAGATAACTGGTGTATTTTATTCGTACTTAGTTAACAATTTTATTCAGTTTGGTATCATATCATGTTCGTTAAATATTTCGTCCAGTCTCCTCTTACTATCATTTATTTGATGATTGTTAAATGGTCGTCCGTTATGAGTCCTGTGATGTCATCTTTTTTTGCAGTCATTTTTTTGTGTACTTTGCATATTAAGTTGACCTCGGGTCAGACCTTGACCCTTCATTTGGCTTGTGACACTTCCGCTTGTTTTATTTAGTTCATAAATTCATTTTTAATTGTGAAAATGTCTTGTTTGCGTCTTAACATTGTTTGTACCCTTTAGTTGCATCATTGTTTTGTTTGTCCTCATGATATATATTAAATACTACATTAATAATATGATATTATATGCAATAATACACTTGTAATTTAATTTAATTAATTTTTTTTCTGATATTTAAGGTTAATATGGGACATTGCATAATTATGCAGTGATAGTCCAAGAAAGTAGCACTACAATTTATAAGAGATGCCTAGGGCATAATAATATAATATATATATTGACCAAATAAAATAATCTTATAGTCTACCTTTGAGGTAATAGACCCATTGTATATTATTTAATATACTTTTCTGGTACTAAGAGAGTGACTTAGTACATTGAACAATATAATTACTAGGAATCATACCCAACATTATTGGATATTGAGATTAATTGTGTGATGTAATTACATTATAGTTAACAGATATCATAACTATTTATGATATAGTTCGTATTTAGATACAATATTGTTACAAAATATTGTCTATTAGTTGAATTTAGACATAAGAGTTCAGTACTATTCTGATTATTTATATTGAATATTTCTAAGTTGAGTAAGTATAATAATTACTCTGAAGCTACTATTGACTATTTTAATCAGTAATTATCAATAATTACTTACAGATAAAAGTCAAAATGCTTACTATAGACCATTTCGTTAAAATTGGTAGGGAATATGGTTATAAATCTCAAGAACTTCGTCAGTTTGCTGAGGCAGAACTGGAAAAACATGAAAGAAAAGAAGCAGAGAAAAAGGCTGCATTAAAGAAAGAGGAAGAGGAACAAAAGGCTGCATTAAAGAAAGAGGAAGAGGAACAAAAGGCTGCATTAAAGAAAGAGGAAGCAGAACGTGAGATGAAGCAAATTGACAAGGAAAATAGATTGAGAGAGATTGCTCAACGTGAAAGAGAAGAGCAAAGAGCAATCGCCAGACAGGAAGAAGAGAATAAATTGAAACGAGAGGAAATTATTTTACAACAAGAAATGGAATTGGCGCGTATTAAATTGGAGACAGCAAGATTACAAGCACAAAGTGCTGATGCAAACCAGAATAATAACGCACAAAATGGATCATCATCCAGCCAAACTAAACATTTCTATAACTTTAAATTACCCACTCTCAACTTAAACGTGGACGACCTTTCATCGTTCCTGTCACGTTTTGAACAGACTTGCAAAACAAATCATTTGCCTGAAGAGTCATGGGTACTCAAATTAAATGAATTCTTGGTTGGAGAACCATTGACGGCTTCTCAAAATGCTGACCCATCAATAGCAAATAAACTACGGTGCTATTAAGTCCTTGCTTTTACGAAGGTTTCACCTGGACGAGGAACACTGTAGGTTGAAATTTAAGGGAATTTTACCTGAATCTCCAAAAGATTTTGCAGGATTCATTGCGAACATACGCAATACATTTAATAGATGGGTTGAACTGGCAGAAGTCAACAAATCATACGACAAATTAGTTGATTTACTACTACGGGATAAGGTATTATCTTCGGTTAGCCAGCCATTTTTTTGCATATTTGCAGGAGCGTAAACCAGGTACTATGGACGAGTTAGAAAAAATTTCTTTAAACTACTGTTCGGCACATCCGAATGCAACCATTTCTAACTCCTCATTAAGAGAACCTCTACCTGTGGCGTCTAATATGGCCTACAATCATAATAACAAACAAAGACATCACAGTGTAGACAGAAGCAGGTTCCAAAGAAATCACAATGTTAACTTTCAGAAGGGACATAATAATGATTTCAACAATAAAAATGAGTTCAACAGAGGTAGATCACGAGATAGAAATTATTCACCTCAAACAAACTACCACAATGGTCAACATAACACTAATTATAATCGATCACATACTCCCAATAATAATAGTAACTGGAATGGTAATAATCATGGCTCGAGACATCGAGATAATAGTTACTATAGAGGACGACGAGATAATTCTAACAATTATACTCGGAATCGATCTCATTCTCGGGGATCATCTCATTACAACCATAATACAGGGGCGGCAGTTACAAATAATACTACCCCTATAGCTCAGGTCCCACTTGACAATAATACAACACAGTCTTCTGCTGCATGTTTTGCTATTAATTATAATGTGGCAAATAGTTGCCAACAATGCAATCTTATTTTTCAGAAGGCGAAAGAAACAGTGCTTAACTGCGGACCACATATTACACCAGAGGTAGGTCTTGCAGTCAACGATGGAACAGGCCTACTAATTTTTAACAGGGGATTAGTTAATGGATCCGTCGTCTCAGTGCTGAGGGATTCAGGATCCACAACGATTGGTGTACGACAGTCGCTGGTACATCCTAGCTGTGCAACGGGGGAATATGTCCGTTGCATGACTTTTGGGGGAACTATTGAGTTTTACCCCACAGCTATTATTCATGTTAACACACCTTTTTCACAGGGAACGTAAAAGTATGTATGCTAAAAAAGCCTATAGCTGATCTGATGGTTGGTCGTATACACGGCAGTAAAGATTGTACTCCAGATGAGATTATAGAATGGGAGAAACATAACTATGCACTGGAAACGCCGTGACGACTAGAGCGCAGACTCAACTCATGGAGAAAGTTGATGATAATAAAATGGATGCAGACAACCAAGAGGAATTTGTAGTCAATTCACCTATTGACAGGGAAACATTTGCAACCAAACAAAAAGAGGATAAATCTTTAAAAAATTTTTTAAAGTTGGTTGATAAAGTTGACAATCTATCCTCAGGTAATAATAACAAACATTGTTTTGTTATTAAAAATGACATATTGATTAGATGTTTTAATGACAAATCACAAATGAAACAACAAGTTATGGTCCCGTATACTTTTAGACGGTACATTCTTCAACATGCACATGACTCACATTGTGCTGGACATATGGGATATACTCGAACACGATCTCGAGTACTGTCTTCATTTTTTTGGCCAGGAGTGTCAAGAGATATTTCGCAGTATGTACGTTCCTGTACTACATGCCAAGAAGTGAAAGCACGTGGAGCTTTTTCACACGGCGCCTATTCAGGCTTGCGATATCTCAGTAAGACCGTTTGACAAGATGGCCATAGATATTATTGGTCCATTGCTACCATCGGCCAGAGGACATAGATTCGTCCTTACGTGCATTGATTTGTGCACACGATGGCCAGAAGCTATCCCATTAAAGACCACCACTACCACAGATGTAGCTGATGCACTACATCTCATCTTTTCTAGAATAGGGTTTCCTAGAAAACTTTTATCAGACCATGGGTCACAGTTTATATCTGACACCATGAAGGAAGTCATGAAAACTTGGAACATTGATAGGAATTTAAGTAGTATTTATCATCCTATGAGTAATGGTGCGGTTGAAAGACTTAACCGTACACTTAAACAACTACTACATAAGGTTACTGCTAAGCACCCTCATGACTGGGACAGAGCACTCCCAGCTGTTCTATTTGCTTATCGGGAGGTACCGCATGAACAAACTGGCTTCTCTCCCTTTGAATTAGTTTTTTGGTGCTCCCCCAAGAGGTCCTATGGGACTAATAAAAGACTTATTAATTGACGCGGAGATGACTCAGGACACTCAGTCATCTTACGAGTACGTGATTAATCTTCGGAAGAACATTATTGAGTCTTGCCAGTTGGCAACAGCTTCTTCTGAGGCTGCAAAAGCTAAGGCTCGATCTCTACAAAATAGGTCTCGACGATTACGCCAATTATTCCCAGGCGACGAGGCTTATGTGTTACTTCCTCACAATAACAATAAATTATTGATATCTTGGAATGGTCCTTACAAAGTCATTGATAAAATTTCCGACGTTGATTACGTCTTAGATATCAAGGGACACAAAAAGATATTTCATATTAACATGCTCAAGCAATTTCATACACGTCCTGAACACTTACAGTCAATTTTTCATGAACTAGATGACAACACAGTATCTACTTGTTATTATTCTAACTTATCTGTCATCCAGGAAGAAGAATCTTCTTTTCCTGAGGTACAGTTACCGTTACCGGTACCAGTAGTTCAACCTACTGAATCTTGGCGGGATGTAACCATCTCTTCAACGGTTACACCGCAACAGCGTCTACAGATTGCTAATCTATTACAATCTTATCCAGATGTATTGACCGACGTCCCGGGTCGCACATCGGCTATCAGTCATGACATTACTCTCAATGATGATACACCTATTCGTGTACATCCCTATTCTGTTCCTTTACATTTCCTTGCTAAAACTACTAAGGAACTTGAACAGATGTTGTCTCTGGGAATCATTGAGACTAGTAATTCGCCATTCTCTTCTCCATTAGTGATTGTCCGGAAGAAGGACAATAACATCAGACTATGTGTTGATTATAGAAAAAATTAAATGCTAAGACTATAGTTGACAGCGAACCACATCCACTTATCGACGACTTACTGCCACGTCTATCCAACGCAACTATATTTAGTAAGATAGACTTAACTAAAGGTTATTGGCAGATACCACTGACCGAAAAGGCTAAGTACTACACCGCATTTTCCACTCCACAAGGTCTATACCAGTGGAATGTGATGCCTTTTGGGCTTGTTAATGCGCCAGCTACCTTCATTCGCCTGATGCGACAAATTTTATCAGGTAGACCAGACGTTATTACATATATTGACGACATATGCTTGTTTAGTTCGTCGTTTGAGGAACATGTTTCGGGACTTAGATATGTTTTCGACACTCTAAAGAATTATCATCTAACTGCTAAACCTACAAAGGTGCAAATCGCGTGTAATGAGATAACCTTTTTGGGACATATCATTGGATCGGGATATATCCGAACGTTACCTAGTACAGTCTCCAAAATTCTAAACATAGCAGTTCCTCAGACGAAGAAAACAGGTCAGGAGTTTGTTAGGACTTGTTTCAATATTACAGTAGATTCATACCAAACTTGTCATCCATCACGGCTGTATTGTCTTCATTGTTAAAAAAAGACATGCCGGTGAAGGTGACATGGACTGGTACATGCAATGAAACTTTCAACAAAATTATAAATTTGTTCTCGCAATGAACCAATTTTAAGACTTCCCGATGCTTCCAAAAGATTTTTCTTACGAACAGATGCTAGTAACTACGGCATTGGTGCATGCCTGCTCCAGAACCATGATGGCATTCTACATCCTACCTTATATATTTCAAGAAAGCTAAAGCCGGCAGAAACAAAGTATTCCACAGTGGACAAGGAACTTTTATCTGTGATATGGGCAATAACTAAACTTGAAAAGTTCTTACTTGGTGCTCCCTTCACCATACAGACGGACCAACGTGCTGTAGCATCTTTGCGTCGATCTAACCACAAGAGCCAAAAACTCGCCAGATATGCAATCATCCTACAGCCATTTGAATTCTCCATTGAACATATTCCTGGCACTGAAAACATTGTGGCGGATGCGTTGTCACGTAATCCTATTGACGACGAATAATCAATAGGATTACGTGACAACATTAACATTCCTAAAACATATCAACTATAAGGGAACTAACCTTGCCTTCAATTTAAACTTTATAAACACTATATGCATCACAGAATTGAACTAAAAGACAATCAAGGTATACATTTTGAAATTGAAACTTCGTCTAACGTCCATACACGATATATGAATATTCGTTGAACAATCATGGAACAATATCTGACGACAAGTCGAACTTATTATCCTATGTGCACTTAATTCTTGGATGCTGGGATAAATGACATTTCTTTCCAACGTAAACGTTTGAACATTTTTGCCTAAAAGAATTCATCAGGATCAAGACTACGGATGGATCATCATATCCTATACTAATTAATTAGTTAACTTAACTTCTTAATTGAATTATTATCAATAAAATGAAATGTGAGAAAAAAATGAAATGAAAGAACAAAAAAAAGAGAACGAAATATAAAAAGAAGAAATTATGAAAAGAGAAAATAAATCTCACACAAGTATTAGATTAATATTTTTTTAAATGTACCTATACGTTATTTAGTTAGTTAAATTAGATAGTTATTATTCACTAACACTTAACACACACAATTAAGTTAAACTTATATTCGAATTTCTTTCTATTTCTTCTCACGTATTTTGTCTTTTCTTCTCTCATAACATCGCGTTACATTAGAATCTTAATAATTTAACTCTTAGTTTAATTAATTAATTTAATTTTAATTAGTCAAATTAATTCCTATATGACATACTAATACGACAGACCTTACTTTAATTTAATTCTATTATTCACTATTAACATTAGCCATTTTATTTAGTTGATATAATAATATGTATAAAATTGATATATAATGTGATTAATGTTAGATGACTATGACAAATAGTTAGTTGACATGACCGCAACACGGTTCTACTCAGAACATCGTCGGCCATATGTCACAATTGTGTTAAATTTTTTTGAAAAATTGTTAAGTCGGATAGATCTTGAAAAAAATCTATCGATTTTTTTTTTCCCCGGTGTACAGGGAATTGTTACGGTATATGATATTAACGCCGTCTGCTAAAGGTTATCAGACGTGCAATTGTAAAGGTTAAGGCATTTAATATATTGCGATAGATGTTTCAATTATTGAACGCTCCATACACGATCGATTATGACGTGTATAGCGTTGTTTGGGTCACAGTCGGTAACTAAGAAACGCTACCCTTTGTTACTTGACCGCCAAGCTGAATAGCTGCGTTTTTTCTAACCTTCCAATTCAATGGCATGATATAGCCATTTATATATGCATTTTTTGATGGACCAGGGTCAGTCCTAGAACTCTATATGAGAGGAAAATTTATGGAGGTTAGTATTTAACTAGAATTCTCAGAAGGAGAAGAATAATCGTCAAATTCGTATGAAATATTCAGACTCGCAGTCTCACTGTCGGCAGGTAGCCATGTCTAGCTGCGCGTGCATATAGCTGTGATGTTCGGACGACAATACTGCATTGTATCCTTAAACGGACATTGACACGTAAACCAGCAGTCTACGTTATTGATTAATTTATGCATGACTTATAAGGACTTATGTTCTGTTCCTATTTGAAATGATCATCCTGTGTGTACATGTGATTAAATATTACGGACTCAATCTGAAGGAATTAATTACTTCATTAATGTTGCTGAGTTCAAGTTACATGAACTACTTCTTCATACCATGCTACTGAGTTGTATGAACACCTTCACCCTAATTCGCGTAATACTAAACAAAGCACGATTAACAAGAGATCACTAAAGTAACCATACTCAGTGCATGATCTTCAACCGGCAAATAACTCAGCAACACTTCAACAAATACAAACCAATCCTTACCTTCCTGTCTAGGGTCATAGATTCAAGATGTTTCCATGACTTCCTTCTCCAGTTCTTTTCTTCGAGTCTTTGACCGCCTCCTTCTACCTTTCTTAATATTGAGTTTCAAGAAACAAAGACTACGTTGTAATTATAACAAAAGCTTTCTTCGATCCGTATCTCATCTAATGCCGGCGTATTTTTATGAACTCTTGTTCTGCTAACACTTGTCTCGTTCTTGTCATCGATTACCACGTGATCTTTGTCGTGAAACGAAGTGTAACCCACTACTTTGTTAATCACTATGTCGAGATACAGATTTGCTTCAACCAATCAACTTGCACCGTTCACAAGTCTCTGAGACAGAATAAATTATACTGTTCACGCAGTTCACGCAAGATGGCGGCTAAAAACTGAATAAAATTAGGCTGTATGAGACCAGGTACAAAACCGGAGGAAACCAATCATTTTGCTCCGCCAGGAACCAACCGAAAGCTTTCCTCAAGTATTTGCCTGACTATATAATCGGGCGGATTTTATGCTAACCACGCAATCCCGAACTTGACGCCAGAGATACCGACTGACTGAAGGGGAAGAAGCTGTCACTGTGATTTATTGCTTACCTGGGGGCATCGACCTGCAACCTACTTCACTATGTCGCGTCAAAACCTGGCCAGTTTAAAATCTTAGGAGGGTAAATATATTTACGATAACCGTTGGTATTTGTTGTGTGTCATTATACTACCTATCAGGTTACTGATTGTATCTTGGGGGAATTAAGTGAATAGACGAAGACTAATACGACTCATACTTCAATCTATTGTCTCCTATATTCAGTCTATTGTCTCTGATAATTCCAAACTGCAAATATAACCATAACAGTCCTTGTTAGGACTCAATCTATTGTCAGTCTATAACTTCAGTCTATTGTCTCTGATAACTCCAAACTGCAAATATAACCAAAACAGTCCTTGTTAGGACTCAATCTATTGTCTCATATAACTCAATCTATTGTCTCAGATAAGACCAACTGCAATATAACCAAAACAGTCCTTGTTAGGACTCAATCTATTGTCTCCTATAACTCCAAACCTGATATATCACCAAACAGTCCTCGTCTCATATACTCCTATCATAAGAACATAACAATATTGTTAGGATATATGTTACCAGCTATTGTCAGAGAGGGGCGTGACGTGATAGTATAGGGGGAAGGACATTGTTGTATCACACCTAGGTGTACATATTATTGGATTTCTTCATGTATTGATTGATATTATTTGGAATGTATTAATGTAGTAAATGTATTCATGTATTGAAATCTATATTATTGAATGTATCCATGCATTAGTTTATCAGAAAGAATGTTTTGCAAGTAGACACTGGTCTTGTCTCGCTATTGCTAAATCATACTGAGCATCTTGTTGTCATTCATCCTACATGCATTTTACATCTGAGACACGCTCATTTCACTCACACTAGATAATAACATAGGTGGGCTCGAGGACAGAAATTAACACCTATTTTTGCTTTGTTACAGGTTTATTTGTGTCCTAAAAACCTGAGGTCGTATGTTCGAGTCAATCCCACTGCCTGGAACTCCGCAAGAGCATAGAGGTTGACCAGACTCTACATCTTTGGTTCCCCTCAGTCTTGGGTGGGCTAAAGTAACGAGCCTCAGCAGGAGTGTATGAACCAAACAAAGCAGAACAGACTTAAGAGAGATGAGTACACATTAGTACCATTTCTGTCGGCATTGTGAGCATAGAAACTGTCAGTGATGAGAAAGTGAAATTAGCATAGCAAGAGTGACAAAATAAACAACAGAGCTGATTAAGTGTTATATCCTTAATTACAGCACAGCTGATATAAATTTTGTTCCTATAATTGGAAAAAACTTGTTGTAATATTTATTTAACATATATATATATATATAAATATAAAATATTTGTGTAAATCATATGTAAACTTACAAATTCATTACATTTCATTTTTTTTCAACATTCACCCTTCAGCACAAGAGTAGATAGTGTATATACTAAATAAATACTTAGGAAATTGTATTTGAACGACTTGTCAATTTTATCTTAGTTAAGTAAAATCTGTTTCCTTGTTTATTAATATCACAGTTAGTTACACAGCGGAGGTGGCGCTTTATGTCGGTCTCCTCTCTACTATTGTTTCGAGATCAGAACATTCACAGCCGTAACTAATTTGTGATACCAGTAGTCCTCTCAGACACTGGGACTTCACCATTTTCTGCAGGAATTCTATTTCTGTAATTGTCAGTACTATACTGATCTTAGAGCCAAAATAAAACCTCTCGCCACAATCTTGTTATACCATTTTAGACCTTCTATTCTTTAATAGTACCCCCTTATGAAGAGTTTTAACTTCTTGTTGTGGATGTACTCTTCTCCATCTTTCAGAGCAATCTAATTCCACTATTTTGACATTTGAGTTCAATATTCTAATTGTTGTGTTGGTCTTAATTTATATATACAAGGTATTTTAATGTATATGCTAGAGCGCTTTGAATGCTTTCTCTGCCTTGTTTATTCTTGTTGTAATTCAACTGCCATTAGCTTCAAACCTGTGAATACTATTGCCAAAATATATTTATGAGTCCACATGCAGCCATGTTACTCAAAGGGCAAGCATTCTGTCATTTCTTCTGTTATTCGTCAAGTCTGTCTTTTCTCCCGTACCATTGTCAAACACACTTTATGTGACCTTTCGTCGCGTATTTTCGTTTTTAATTTCATTTGGTTACGGTTACGGGACACAATAGCCAGGTCGAATGCAAAATCTAGACAATCTAGCTGTTTTGTTGATTCACTTAAATGTCATTACTGTTGGTTGATTTCTTTTTCGTAATCCAATCTATAGACAATATAGATAGTAAGAAGAACAATAGTGACAAGAATCATCTTTGCCGCATTCCAGTCCATGTTAAACACAATACTGTAGACTGTTCTTCTTGCAGCATTTTGCATTTAATATCTTGAAATACATTCCTTATTACATTATTGATTTTTAATGGGACTCTTTATTCTATCATTATTTTCCAGACTGTTTCTCTTACTACTATCAAATGCCTTTTCATAGTCTACGATTCAAATAAGGAGGTGAGTACACTTTCATAATTATTTCAAGTATCACTTGCAACATGGCTGTGTAAAAGGATCGCGTTATACGCCAATTGAAGCACATTGGGAATATTGTGTTAAGCCCATATGTTTTAGACCATCGGCACACTAGGGATGATGTGGTCAGTATCACGCCGACCGCCTTAACCTTCCCAGAAGTTGCTTTGGTACCCAATTCAGGAGGCTGGGGTCGACCCCGGAGCCGTTTGCGGTCTAAAAAGTCTCACCTCAACTGGGAATCGAACCATGACCACCGAGCTAGGAAGCCAGTGCATTAACCACTGTGCTACCGCGGCTGTGTGATATGTACATACTTGTTCTTGTCTCAGTTTTATATATTTAAACAAATAAAAAGAGTTAAGAAAAACCCTTGTCTAGATGTTTTGTTAAGTCTTCTGAATGTCATTTACATTTGTTGATCTTTATTTTGTAACCCAATTTATTGCGAGTAGGATAATGATTGACGAGAACCATTATTTGTTGCTGTTGTTGTTTAACTAGGAATGCTGAGTTTCTCGCTTTTTTGCAGCCAATACCAAGTTAAAGACTCCTTGGTATTATCTACACTATAGATGTAGGCTTTTCATATGGCTTTTCTGCCATTCTCAAACGTGTTGAGTTGAAGTTATAAGCTACAGTTTCAACAGCTTGGCTTGTATTTATTTAAAAAGTCGTCAGAAATGGTCGGAAGCTAGGAATAAGAAGCGCGTGGCATACCGTGCATTGCACGCCATCCAAGGAGGGTCTCCAATTATACAGAGCTAAAACATTGTGCTCTGGTTTTAGGCTCTCCGAAGGAATTGTCACATCCTGCACAGATCCATTTCTCAGCTCCCCCTGCCTATTAATGTGTCCACAGTGAGATCCTTCTGCATGCCCAATAAATATGTCGTGGGCTGAACTGACTCCTCCAAGCTTAGTGTGCAATTCTGGGCTCTCAACAAGTTTCCCCACAGAGGAAAACCATGGAATCGTGTGAATGATTTCAAGTGTCAATGAGGATGTAATTAGATAGAAGTTCACGTCAACATATGTATATTATTGCATTGTGCATAGCTGGAAACACCAGTGTGTTACCGGAGCCCGAAAGGGGAGAAAAGAATAGTAACACTGTTCCCTTCCATGCATGTCGTAGAAAGCGACTAAGGAGAGTTGGGCATGATGCTGGTTACCCCATCCTGTAAAAAATTTAAACCGCAAAAAACTTCAACAAATATGGATAAGTCAAATAAGGAAAATAAAACACAGCCATCCAAGACAGGGGAAGGTCCTCTCGCAGGGAGGCGTATGATGCAACACAGAGAAAGCCGAAAGGAGTCTGTGTTGCTGACTAACCTTCTGTCTTCTAGGAGAACTTCCAGATTTGGCACCTGGAATGTTCGGACATTAAACGAACAAGGGAAAGTGGCACAAGTAGCAGCAGAAATGAGGGAATATAAAAACGAGGTTCTGGGAAAGTGTGAAACAAAGTGGAAGGGGGTAGACAGGAAGAATCTCATCACAGGTGAATTGGTGCTGTCCTCAGGACATGAAGACGAAAGTTCACACCACAGTGAAGGGGTAGCTCTTATGTTATCTAAAGAAGCACAGAAAGCACTCATTGAATGGGAAGCTGTTGGACCCAGAATAATAACAGCCACTGTTAAAACAGCTAAAAAGAAAATACATATAAATGTCATCCAATGTTATGCATCAACTAATTACAAAGAAGAGTCTGTGAAAGAAGCATTTTATACTAGACCACAGGAAATTATGGATAAAGTAAAAAGAAGAGACATCACAATTTTGATGGGTGACACGAATGCAAAGATAGGTACAGTCATTACCGGATGTGCTTCAAATCAACTAGCTATAGGAGGAAGCATGTTTCCACATAAGAGAATACACAAGGCAACATGGTTATCACCAGACCATAGAACAGAAAATCAGATTGATCATATATGCATAAACAAGAAGTTTAGATCATCATTGCAGGATGTAAAGGTATATAGAGGAGCAGATGTGGCATCAGATCACCACCTTCTGATAGCCAAAGTAAAAATGAAACTCAAGAGATATGCAACAATGCAAAATTATAGACAACAATTTAATATAGGACATCTAACACATCAAGAAACAAGAGACAAATTTGCGGTCACAGTATCCAACAAATTCTAAGTGCTCCAACAGCTGGAAGATGTAGAGAATACAGAAGACTATTGGCAGCAGGTCAAAACTGTATGGAATCAGACATGTGAAGAAATACTGGGGAAAAGGGAACGACAACAAAAAGCATGGATAACAACAGAAACCATCAATAAGATAAAAGACAGAAAAAACAAGAAAGCAGATTTAAACACAAGCAAAACCAGAAGTTCCAAAGCCAAGGCTCAAGAAGTGTACACAGAAGCAAACAAAGAAGTAAAAAAAAGTATCAAAAGAGACAAGAGGAAGTATATTGAGGAGTTGGCAAGAGAGGCAGAAGATGCTGCAGCCAAAAGAAATATGAGAGAACTATATAGCAGCACAAAGAAGCTACAGGGAAATACAAGCAAACAAGTTGCCTCATAAAAGACAAGAATGGGAAACTTCTCAGCAATATACAGGAGCAAATGAAGAGGTGGACAGAATATTTTGGTGACCTTCTCAATAGACCAGCTCCACAAACCCCCCCGGACATCCAGCCAGCAGATGAAGAGCTACAAATTAACGGTGATAGACCAACGAAGGAAGAAATAAAGAAAGCCATAAAGCTTCTAAGAGATGGAAAAGTGGCTGGACCTGATGGCATTCCAGCAGAGGCCATCAACGCAGATATCGACACGGCTACAGAGATGTTATATAAATTACTTTGTAAAGTCTGGGAAAAGGAAGTGATACAAGCAGAATGGAAGGAAGGATATCTGGTTAAGTTGCCTAAGAAGGGACATTTACAAGAGTGCACTAATTATAAAAGAATAATGTTACTATCAGTGCCAGGAAAAGTATTGAACAGGATTATTCTTGAGAGATTAAAAGAGTCCATAGACAAGAAACTGAGAAACGAACAAGCAGGTTTTCGACCAAACAGATCATGTACAGACCAGATAGCCACTTTGAGAATAATAGTTGAACAAAGTCTGGAATGGAATTTACCACTATACATCGGTTTTGGGGACTACGAAAAGGAATTTGACAGTGTAGACAGAGAATCACTTTGCAAATTGATGAGGCATTGTGGAGTTCCCATGAAGATCATTAATTTAATAAAGAAAACATATGAAGACATGACATGCAGAGTTCTTCACGAAGGACAGCTTACAGAACCGTTTGGGATAAGAACAGGAGTGCGACAGGGATGCCTCTTGTCTCCATTTCTTTTCTTACTAGCAATAGACTGGGTTATGAGATCATCGACAACACACAACAGAAATGGAATCCAGTGGAATCTGACTAAGCAGTTGGATGATCTGGATTTTGCTGATGACTTGGCTCTTCTGTCCCATAACCGTAATCAGATGCAGGACAAATTGAAAACACTCGATGAGAGGTCACAGCAATTGGGTCTGAAAAAACACAGGGAAAAGACAAAAATAATGAGAATAAATGCAGGTAATGATAACAGGGTTGAACTTGAAGAAATACCAATAAAAGATGTAGAATCGTACACATATCTTGGCAGTAATATAGACAAAGTTGGAGGGACAGACAGCGATATCAAAATAAGAATACAAAGGGCAAGAGGAGCTTTCATTACATCGGGAAATATATGGAGATCAAGATAAATCGGATCCAACACGAAAATAAGAATCTTTAACTCAAATGTGAAGTCAGTCCTATTGTATGGCTCTGAGACATGGAGAACAACAAAGACAACAAAGAAAAAGCTACAGACTTTCATAAATGGGTGCTTGCGTAGAATGGAGGGATTAAAATGGTATGACATGGTTACCAACGTGGAACTGATGAGAAGAACTAGACAAGTGCCAGTAGAACAGGAGATGAGAAGAAGACGATGGCAATGGATAGGACAAACACTGAGGAAACCTGTTGATAGCATTACAAGGCAGTCCTTGTTCTGGAACCCCCAGGGCAAGAGAGGCAGAAGTAGACCAAGAAGTACATGGAGAAGAGAGCTGGAAACAGGTGAAAATTATGAGGAGAACGTGGAAAGAACTTGAGATGATTGCACGTGACTGGAGGACTTGGCATGTGTTTGTTGAAGGCCTATGCTCCTTTGGGAGTGGAGGGTTATGATGATGATAGCTGGTAAGCATATAATGATGACACCAGATATGCCTCCTGTCGCATAGAGATTATGATCAATAAATTTTCTATATTCTTTCTTTTCTACCCGTGTCCTCTACTTTATTATCGTTCTTTATCCTTTTCCTGTTTTTCGCATTCGTTCGTTTGCGACTAAATATGTTTTCCCATTCTAACTTTTACCTGTTTCTTTTCTCATACTGAGAACGCATTTTATGACATAATGTGTCAGACACTGCACTAGACGAATAACGGTGAATAGACGCTCTGGTCAGACATAGATGCAGACAATTGTCTACATTTTCATCTGTCACGCGAGTTTCCTCGGCTAAAGTTGTCGGTGAGGTGTGGAAACTGCCATCTAATGAGACATACCGTCTACGTTTTTCACCTGACACAGCGTTTCTTGGGCTGAGTTCTTGAAGTGTGATATGACACTCATGCATCGCTCAGAACGGCCACATGTCGTGTGAGGCGTTAAGACGCGTTTTGGCAGGTTATGGCAGGGTCTGAGCTAATGTGAAGTGTTAGGAGAGGGGGAGATACCGGTGCTAATTCGGGTTTGCGAAATAGTGTGCATCCTTTGTCTGTTTAAGATATATCTACCCGAGAGAGTTTTAGAATGTTCATTTGTACTCAAGATTCGCAGTTGACAGATCACTCGGGCTAGGAAATATCTTGTATATTGAAAAAGTTCTGAGTTTCTTGGCAACATTTTGCCGAGTTCTAGACTACCATTATATTGAAGGATTCTAGTTTCGTAGTATTTAATCTGTAGTTCTGTGTGGAGGTAAATATTAGATATCTAGTATTATTTGTGAGTCTTCTTCTTCTTCCGTCCTTAGCCACCGACCGTCAAAGCAGTCAGTGGCCATTACGCCTAGTGGCGTCTTAGGGCAACAGCAGATAGGCTTTCTTTGCCATTGTTTCCCATAACGCCTATTGGCGTCTTTAGGGCAACGGCAAATCAATCCATTTGCTGTTGTTTCCGTAATCGAAGTGACTGGCAAACGGGTGATCAGCCCGTGAGTGATTAAGGGTTAATCGCCGATTTCTTTCATTAGTTTCTTTTGTGCAGTATGATTGATTTATAAGTCTGTTATATTCTCTAGCTGACGTGTTTCAGTGGAAAGCAGAATAAATTATAATTTCTAGCTTAAAACTCATGCAGCTATAAAATAATTCTATTTAACTGACCAGTCGAGAATATTTAAACTAACTTATAACTGCATAGATTCATCACTGTGTATTGACGAAATACGTATGTATTTCTAATTCGTGATGACTGATTTTATGAATATAACTTTTTTCACGGGAAGTTTTAAACGATAAGTCAAGCTCTCCGCTTGCAGTTTATAATGTAAGTTATAACCGGAGTACATAGTATGTATAGTATTTGATATGTTGTTTTTCTTTATACAGTGAAAACTGGGGTGACCCAACTTTGCCAGCGTTTAGTACACGAGAAATATCTGTGAAGAACTAAAACATTTTCCTTAAAGACTTGGAGTTAACCTTTACAAGAACTTTAAGATTTTAATGAAATAACTGCGCCTACCGAGCCAGATTAAATTCTTCCTGATAAAACATCAAATACTTGTCAGCCCTTGGGGCGAGTAAAATATTACAAGTAATTAACATTCCGACGATTTTGAAACCTTGTGGTGTGACCCAGAATTTTAACTTTGATCGAAGTTACAAACCTCCCATTTTTCCTGAGTAGTGGAAACCTCGTGATTCTGACACTATGAGCCCGTTTAAACTTTCTTACCCAAACTGATTCAAGTGACCTTAACAGTAATCTTAAAATAAACTGGTGAAGTGAATGCTCCCCGGAGCAGTGGAAGAAATCTGTATCTGCAGAGCTGGGATTCTCTTTATCCAAAGAATACAGATTCACTGTAGAGAAGTGTCCTAAAGTTTGCGCCAGACGGCGAACAACAGCACGATTGTAGGTAAGAATGTATGACAGGGATCCCTGATGACTGAATAGAGTGAATGCAGGACTGAGCGATTCCTTATTGTGGTATTTTTGGCATCCATTTTTTTCTTGCTGTCTTAAATTTCTTTATGCAAGTTTTGTTGCTAACAAATATTTTTCCTTAGGATAGAGCAGAGTATCCAAGTCTGTTCATACCTTTAAAGGGAAGACTTAGACTAAATCATATGTATCCGTGACTCTTTGGGGCTATTACTTTTCTTCTAACAGGACTGTGGGCTAAACATCGAGGGAAAGGATCATACTGTGAGTCTATCATTCTTGTAGCATTTTTGTTGACTTTATGACTATTTGTATATGCTTTGATGTAATTTTGTGTGTTGTGATGGAATTTTCTGATAATTAAAAATTCCCTTGAACTTAATCAGTGTGTCGGGTCAGCTCGTTCCAAATTATCGTTATAATCATTGCTATAGTTTTCCCACGTGTGTGCGTCTACATGTCGTCAATTGTGTGTGTGCACGTGAGTGGTAATATATATTTTAATATATATTATGATAGACTGTCTGACTCCTCTAGATCTGTTGTAGAAGATAGGCTAAAAGAGAGAAAAGATTCTCGATTTCAGAGACAGCCTCTATTGATTTCTACCATCTCACTCGTGGAAATCTATTTCTACTATCATCTCTCTCTGTGCCTATCACTCATTCTAATCTATTCAGAAGGGACCAACCCAAGTCTTAATTCCCCTATCAAAAATCTACGACACCTCCATTCATATGAGAAGTACGTCTGCTGCAATTCAGTTTCAACATATTGCATTTCATGTCTTCAAATACATTCCTTATTAGGTTAACGATTTTCATGAGGACGACATTATGTCAAATTACTTTCCAAAGATTTTTTTCGATCTACTGTCAAATGCCTTTTTAAAATTCTCAATTTAACAAATTCACAAATTAACGCGGGTTAGGTTAAAAACGGTGTTCCTTTTATTTGCTCCATGGCTATTTGCTCTTATCTCGTTCAATCCCCAGTTGAGGTGAGATTTTTGATACGGTAAAACCGCTCTAGGTTCGACCCAGCCTCATGAAATGGTTACCAGAGTAACTCTGGAAAGGTTAAAAGTGACCAGGGTGATACAGACCAATTCACCCCACAATGTGTCGTTTGGTCAAGAAAATATGAACATAACATGATATTCCCAACATGTCTCATCGTGCATGTCAACGGCATCCTTTGCCTTTTTATTTTCTTATTTACTCCTACATGCGTGTTCTTGTCTAAGTTCACTGTATATGAACTCTATCATTGACTATCTTGTATAAAACACAACATGTAACATTATGTCGAATAAATGAAGCGCACAGATCAGATTCAATTAACCTAGTCACACATACCCAACAATGTGATGTTGACAGAATCTTTGAAACCTTGATTAACAAAGCAAACGATGTTGATAACGTTCGTAACGATGCCAAAGATGTTAATCATCTGACACACTGTACTATAAACAACCCATGTATATATTAGTAAGGTGTGGTTATCTACACCAAAAACTTCACTGGTAGAGTCTTCTGTATCCGACAGGTTTAATCCCTCGGTCATCCTGGTTTCTCTAAGATCTCTGGAGTTTTTGTAGTTAACACTTAGATCTTACTGTTACTAATGTTTCTTTAAAACATAGCTTTAATGCTTTCGTTAGCTAATGTGTATCTACGAGTCCATGATTATTGTGAAGCCTATAAGATAAATAAGATATACCAGATTGAAAAAAACGATTTAAATATTCCTGAGGTAACTCGTTGATATTTGACTTCTTTGAATTTAATGTGCACTTTCGGTAGAGATAAAAGGTGAAGGTCGTCCCATAGCAGATAATGCCGTAGGTGAGTGAAGTGTTAGAGACTTCATTATACTAGGTCCAGCATCGAGAGGTGGGGTGACCAGTTCCCTTCCTCGCTGCCTTTTCCTTCTCTAACCCAAAGTCAGGTACCCATTTACAGCTGGGTATTCTGGAGCGTGTCGGTACCGTAATTCGAACCCCGCGAGAGACCAACACTCTAATTATTCTGTCAATTGGACGCTTTGGTAGAGATATATACTTTTAAACACATCTTCCCCCCCCCCCCCCCCCCCCTCCTCCTGAAATCATATGCCTGAAATGAAAAATGAATTCATGAACAAACCTTTCTTTTTATAGAAATACATTGAAAGAATTTTTCTGTAACTTCAAACAACAATGGAAGACTGTTTATAATCAAGTACTGTCATTGTAGCAGCCAGAATAAATATTGACTATTATCTACTAAGACTTTTTCTCTTTAAATTAACGAGACGAGAAACAAAAACAACAGTTACAAGATTTAATGACAGACGCTGTGTAACTTTCAAAGTGACAGAGAATAACTACTGCAAATTGCATATTCGAGATAACTGTTAACATTATTATCCATAATATTTGTCGGGCTACTAACATTTCAAACTATACAGTTACAAATCCATTTCTATGTTAGTGACACGTAATAGTTACTGCTTCATTGCTTGAATAAGACTGGTTAATGTTACGTAGCATGGTAAATGTCAGTAAACCATTAACGAAGCTACAGTTTCACAACCTGTCATATTTTACAGTGCTGTATGACACTGATATTTAATAATATGAATTTGCACATTTACCATACTTGACACAGCGAAACTTTCATCTGCATTCTATTCATTAATTTCTTCAATAGAAACTTAGCGGTACTTACTGTTGTAAGAAGATAAAGAGAAGGAGATTATAGGGCGAAGTAACTCCTTCTATTAGAATATACGGTTAACATGGGATGTAATAAATAACAAACATCTAATTTCAAAGCTCGATTTTTGTGTCAAAATAAATAATGGATGTAAGAATTGATCATCTCAAACTGGAAATAACTGCATTACATTAATGCTGGTTATAATTTGATGATTATTCTCTTCTCCCCCCCCCCCCTCCCCCGCCAAAAAAATCAGTTGAAAGGTAAGCGTTATAACGGTGAGATATAATGTAATCGACATAATAATTGTATATACTCGGGAATATGATTTAGGTTAAAGGGATAAGTATATAATTCATGGAAGAATTTTACGAATTAATCTGAGGAACTTATAAAAACAGTATCAGCTAAACAATATCCCTTCAGATATTATCCATCTAGCAGGGACAGGTTACATGTAATAGTAAAAATCCTTGCAATACAGAAATAAAGAAAGCAAGAAAAATGCTGTCGCTATTGATATTCCATTGCCACCTCCACAGAGATATTTGTTTGTATTACTTGGCAGTATCTGAGAGTCAGAAGAAACTCTGCCACCTATCTTTTAAAGTTTCCAAGAAATGAGACATAATAAGGAGACAATGAATGTGAACATTGCCATTATCATCATTATTTCCCTTTATAGAGCATTGAGACTCCACAACAGATGGTCTTTATAAAGAAGCCTCCATTTAAGTACTGACTCATGCAACGGTGGTTTCTGTAAGAATTAGTTTTACACGATGACGTTGTCAGTTCATTGCGCAAGCTAAAATAAGGCGACTTTAGCGGCATGCATGATAGAGTTATCACTATAAAATTATTTTAAAAAATGAAAATTGTGAAGAAGTGCAACTTACAAACATTGTAAGAAATTATCTTATCTATACTTGTAGAGGACCACATATATTCGTTTTACGAACGTTTTACGTACAATTATTTAAATAATCTTTTTCCATGAACCAGGAGTTTAAAAGACAATCGGACAACTAACTTTATTACTCATACGAATATAATATTACTTAGAATTATTAACCAAATAGGACCTAATGTAAATATGGGAATTGTACGTTAGAAGTGAGGCTTTACTCAGCGAGAGATACACAATGCTGCAAGCACATTTAACGAGATGGTGGATAACGAGATCAGTGAGAATTATGGAAATGTTGACGGGAAATATCCGCTTTAGTTTGTTTATTAAGAACCATCTTCATTGCACACGGATCACTCCACAAATGTTCCTACCTTAGATAACACACGGATGATCTCAGCACAGTGCACAAACTCCGTAGCACTGGCGAGGATCCCAATGAGTGCTTACAGGAATCACACATTCTATAAATATTTTTGTGGTGGGTAGATTAAAAATTTGTTAGTTTTGGCAGGGCAACGAGCGTATGGCCTACTCTTTATGATTTCCAACTACCGAGGGATTTTTAACGTGTGCAACTTGCACACGGGACCTCCTATATTTCGAACTTATCCGAGAAGGCTAGGCATCTGATCTCACTACCTGGGATATCAGAGAGGGTATGATTAAATCGTTAGGAACCATGGGTGTGAAAAAAACCTTTCGTCAGTTATGTTCCCTGTACTTGGAGCGAGTTCGGTACCTTCAGACTTGGAGGCGAGTGGCTTACACCTTAGCCACTCTGACCCCGAAATATCTAAGAACATTAAATACATAGAACCACCGCTGCAGGCGAATATAAATGCTTAGCGCAAGCTGACTGCACGGGCACCAGCTTCAGAGGTGGCTATCTTGCTCTGTAGGGAGCTCTAAAAATGTAATAATAATGAACCTAGTAGAAGTGGGAAGCATAGGAGACTGTCGTAAAGCAGCCTTAGTAAAGAGATGTGACACTGAAGAGACTGATAATGGAAGAACCAACTCGGCAAGAGAAGATCAACAACTGATTGGTACTTCTTCTTCTTCTTCTTCTTCTTCTTCTTCTTCTTCTTCTTCTTCTTCTTCTTCGTTCGCCCTGAAAAGGACGGTGGTTGCGTTGTGTCTGTTGACAACGTAGCTATGATATCTGCACCTTTCGGTCGACACATCCGACTTCTGCACGGCATTTTTTAGGACCGGGTTTGCCTTCCCATTGCGATCCGTGCTCGCTCAGCCAGCCTGCACTGCTGCAGACTGTTTCCAGGACCACCACGTGAAGGTGGAGCACGGTCTTGACCAGCTCTGGTTCGCTGGTCCTGACGCAGGCAGTCAAGCTATGAGTCGCTGACTGCGGTCTCTATTGCTGCGTCTTCTGGTCCCTGATTGGTACAAAGAGTGACATTAGCCTGTTAGGCACACCTTCAGTTTGCCTCACATAGTTTTATTTCGCACGAAAATGTGCAAGACTATATACTTATGGAAATACTTGGTTTTCTAGAATGGAAGGGCAGGCCAGGGACTAATTCCCTCTGTTATTCGAAATTTAACGCCGCACGGCTTCTTTTTCACGTTTCTGTACACATGACATTCCCATGCTTTCGTGGTTGTTAAGGGATAGAGAATTTGCCCGAATTCTAGCTCAGTCTAGGGTTCATTGTTGTTAATAAAGATGTGATAATTCTTGTATTTTGACTTGGTTCTCCTTACATTTGAATGGTTTACAATGTCAAAAATTATGGTAACCACTCTTCGTGTCTGAACCTTTCTCCTTTCAAAATATTCAAATATTGAATAACGTTGACAAATGCTGGAACGAACTGGTATTAACTGGAGAAACTTCTTGGGTTAGACGATATTGCGAAACTTTAATAAACACTAGGTACATATTCTCAACGTCACAATTACAATAATAGCATGTATGCTCCACCTCCATTTTTACAGTCTTGCTTTCTCTAAGTTCGACTTTCTTAAATTATATAAAAAAAGTATCAAAAGAGACCAGAGGATTTATATTGAGGAGTTGGCAAGAGTGGTAGAAGATGTTGCAGCCAAAGGAAATATGAGAGAACTGTATAACAGCACAAAGAAGCTAACAGGAAAATACAAGCAAACAAGTTGCCTCATAAAAGACAAGAATAGAAAACTGCTCAGCAATATACAAGAGCAAATGAAGAGGTGGAAAGAATATTTTGAAGACCTTCTCAATAGACCAGCTCCACAAAACCCCCCGGACATCCAGCCAGCAGAAGGAGATTAACGGTGAAAGACCAACGAAGGAAGAAATAAAGAAAGCAATTAAGCTTCTAAGAGATGGAAAAGCGGCTGGACCTGATGGCATTCCAGCAGAGGCCATCAAAGCAGATATCGACACGCCCACAGAGATGTTATATAAATTACTTGGTAAAGTCTGGGAAAAGGGAGAGATACCAGTAGAATGGAAGGAAGGATATCCGGTTAAGTTCGCTAAAAAGGAAAATTTACTAGAGTGCACAAATTATAGAGGAACAATGTTACTATCAGTGCCAGGAAAAGTATTAAACAGGATTATCCTCGAGAGATTAAAAGAGTCCATAGACAAGAAACCGAGAAACGAACAAGCAGGTTTTCGACAAAACAGATCCTGTACAGACCAGACAGCCACTCTGAGAATAATAGTTGAACAAAGTCTGGAATGGAATTTACCACTATACATTGGATTTGGGGACTACGAAAAGCCATTTAACAGTGTAGACAGAGAATCACTTTGGAAATTGATGTTGTATTATGGAGTTTCCCTGAACATCATTAATTTAATAAAGAAAACATACGAAAACATGACAAGTAGGGTTCTTCATGAAGGACAGCTTACAGAACCGTTTGGGATAAGAACAGGAGTGCGACAGGGATGCCTCTTGTCTCCATTTCTTTTCTTATTAGCAATAGACTAGGTTATGAGAACATCGACAACACACAACAGAAATGGAATCCAGTGGACTCTGACTAAGCAGTTGGATGATCTGGATTTTGCTGATGACTTGGCTCTTCTGTCCCATAACCGTAATCAGATGTAGGATAAATTGAAAACACTCGATGAGAGGTCACAGCAATTGGGGCTGAAAATATACAGAGAAAAGACAAAAATAATAAGAATAAACGCAGGTAATGATAACAGGGTTGAACTTGAAGAAACACCAATACATGATGTAGAATCGTACACATATCTTGGCAGCAATATAGACAAAATTGGAGGGACAGACAGTGATATCAAAATAAGAATACAAAAAGCAAGAGAGCTTTCATTGCATTGGGAAATATATGGAGATCAAGAGAAATCGGATCCAACACGAAAATAAGAATCTTCAACTCAAATGTGAAGTCAGTCCTATTGTATGGCTCTGAGACATGGAGAACAACAAAGACAACAACCAAAAAGCTACAGACTTTCATAAATGGGTGCTTGCGTAGAATAGAGGGATTAAAATGGCATGACAAGGTTACCAACGTGGAACTGAGGACAAGAACTAGACAAGTGCAAGTGGAACAAGAGATGAGAAGAAGACGATGGCAATGGATAGGACACACTGAGGAAACCTGTTGATAGCATTACAAGACAGTTCTTGTTCTGGAACCCCAAAGCAAGAGAGGCAGAGGTAGATGTTGCGTGATAAATTCTCGCAACATCGTTTTATTTCAATATCTGTTTTATAACGCAAGGGCAACAACTGCTTGGAATTTATAGTCACTTTTCTCGGTAAGCATTTGTCTTCTCGCGTTGGTATCGAATGCAGTTAAGTTTGAGCTGTGGTCGTTTTTGCGCTGGACTGCGCATGACTTGTCTTGCTTCTTTGTCGATCGGTTTCCGCCCACGACTAGTGGTAGTGAGCGATTTGGAATGGCGAAAGAGATGCCTCGTTGAAGAGGGGATCTCCGCTATTTTTGTTCTGTCAGGGATGTGTAGTCCTCTTAATGGATATTTCGTTTATTCGAGATAATACCTCTAGTGTTTCCCACATGTCGGGAGGCGTGATATTTCTGTGTATTTCATGAAAGCAAGGTAAATTGACTCTTTCATTAACTCTATTGATTTTGGGTCGTGAGCGATTTCGATTCATAGCCTGTCTGCGAAAGTCGTCGTCACGAGATGTTTTCCTAGCTCACATGTCGCTGCATTGTACTGCATCGGTTGATGCAGGTACCAAGGACCATTACTTGCTACTTTGTTAAATGAACTAGGTTTGGAAAACCTTTATTATCTAGAGGATATTTTTGAGGACATTATTTATACTTCGGCAGACGTGTCTGTCTTGCTGAAGTCAAACTAAGGAGAGTGAACTGATCTCATACATCTGGTTATCTCCTGGCTGTTATAGAAAAGGATGGAGTTTTCCACCTGACTACATTTACAGCACTTTGAAATATAACATGCATCTGACTCATCATTGTAATGCTGTCTACCGTTTATTGCTGTATTGAATGTTGCTGTGATAATGACTGTTTGATGTGCCTACACATTTGCGTAACCATTTTGTCACTGTGGCGTCCACAATAAATAATGAAGAAAAACGTCAACGGCTGTTTCAGGACTCATTGACTTTATACGTCGTGAGTTTACTGACGTCCTATGTGGATTGCCCTGTTATTGTTGCATGAACATTGTTTTGACTGAACACATCTACACACTACACAAAACCAGACATGCGGATGCCATCCATCATCATATGGCATCACGCATCATTTGGTGGCCATAAGCTGGTTTGATTCTGGTACCAGCAAACACGGGGTCCCTTACCCACTTCATTTTCAACAAGAATTCATCAGCATCCTTCAAGAAATTAACATTCTTCAATACAGTCAACATCTTCAAAATTTTCAAAGTACTCGGCGTTGCCCGGTAAAAGTCAAATTTCAATTTTTTGACGGAAACAAGAATTTGACAGTACCCGGCGTTGTTACATGTTGCCGGATAACTCGGACTGCTGTTATCTTTTACGCAAGTCAAGCAAGTTGCTGCTGTCAAGGTTCCAGTGCTGTCGTTTTTTGAGAAGGTCAAGTGCCGGTTGAAACGGGTTGTTTTCTGAAGAAGGCCAAGTACCGATTTCCATCAACTTACTTTTGGATTAGAAGGTCAAGTGCCGAAACAACTCAACACACAGTATGTCAGAAGCTCTTGTACCATCGTGTTAGCAGTGGAAGCAGTTCAGATGTGCCATCATCGTTGGAGCTTCGCTCTTTAGGACGTTGATTGACATCCGTTTTTCTGCTGTTCTACGATTGGAAGCCTATAAGTTAAGTGGCCTGTTTGTATGTAAACTGTGCCCTTATACTTCTGCTGAGTCTTCTGTGTATCATCTCATTCTATATGTTATATGTTTATATGTTATTTGTATATTTATATGTTTGTATTTCAGCGGGTTCTCGGTTGGGTGGTGTCTCCGTTAGATTATGCCACGTCATAGAGGTCGTCTATTGTGAGCGTTTTCTGTAGGGTTTGCAAATTTCCGATACTGGAATTTGCTAAGCGACTTCTGTTGCTATTTATGTTAGCTGTGATGACATGTTTTAATATTGTTTTCGTTATTATTTCGCATTCTTTAGTTTTGTTTTGATTTGTTTGTATTTGTTAGCCTCATCTTGACTATATTTTAGTTTCATACAACATTTTTGTTTATACACTGTGGTGTCATGTATTTTGTTTAATTCTATCGCAGATATCGTCACATTTTTTGTGATATTTCATTAATTTCTGCTTTATTTTTAGTTGATTTCTGCGAAAGTTTTTGTATTGTTGCTGATCTTTGTTATTGTTTACATTGTTATTGTTTACATTGTTTGTATTGTTTACATTTTCAATGTTTACATTCTGCATGTGTTTACATAGTCATTGTTTACAGTTATAGTAATTAGTTAATGGGCTGTGCTAATGCACTGTTACTACTATACTGATGATAAATGAATGATGAATAGTGTCGTGCACTATTGAATGAGAAGTGCACTTATGATCAAGAATTGAGTGCTGATATTTCATATACAAGTTCTTTGATTGGAGACTTGTTTCCCACAGAGACTGGGATAATATAAGGTGATGTGAATATACAAGTGCTTAATTAAGACTTGTTACACTTAGGTTTGAAATAAATTAGTTAATTATTTCAGGTTTTGGACTCATATGTTAGACAACATGTCTACATTTGAGCACTTTATTGAGCAGGGTAAATTGCTTGGGAAGACTGGTGATAAGTTAGAAGAATTTGCAACTGCTCGATATGATAAAGCAATGGAAGCTGAACAAAAGAAACTGCAGATGCAGGTGGATGAAAAAAGATTCCAAATGGAAATGGAAAAAAACAAAAAAGGGAATCAGAAGCTGAGGAGAGAAAACTCCAGCTACAGCTAGAAGCTGAAAGACTTCAAAAAGAGGCTGAGAATAAAAGACTTGAAAAAAGAGGCTGAGAATAAAAGACTTGAAAAAGAGGCTGAAAATAAAAGACTTGAAAAAGAAGCTGAAAATGAAAGACTTCAAAAAGAGGCTCAGGCTGAGGAAAGAAGATTACAGAGAGAGTCTGATGAGAGGAAAGAGAAAGCAAAAATGGAACATGAAGAAAAGGTCTTAGCTTTAGAGTTGGAAAAATTGAAATTGACAAGCATGAGTAATGGTAATGATGCAAACAAGGGTTCATCTTCTGGTAAGGCTAATAATGATACTTTTAAGATTAAGTTACCAACATTTAGTCCTTCCAGCGATGACATAATGTTCTATCTGGACAGATTTGAACAAGCATGTACAGCTCATAACATAGACAAAGCAAAATATGTTTATCAGTTATCAGGGATACTGACAGGTAAAGCTCTAAGTATATTAAATATGGTGGATGAACCTGACAAGAACAATTATGAGGTTGTCAGGGCCGCTTTGTTAAATAAATATCAGCTTAACGAAGACGGCTATCGTCTACAATTTAAAAACATGTTACCTGAAAATGGAGTTGAATTCTCCGAGTTTATTGCAAGAATACGCATTACTTTCTCACGATGGGTTGAACTATCTAAGACGGAAAAAAACTTATGAAGGACTTATGGACTTAATACTTAGAGACAAAGTCATGTCGTCTGTCAATGAGTCTTTCCTTGCTTTCCTTCATGAACGTAAACCTAAAACAATAAAAGAAATGGAAGATTTCTGTTGCCAATACGTAACTGCGCACCCACACATAACCATGGGTAACTCTAAGGTGAAAGAAGGTTTACCAGTTGCTTCGGCAGCTCCGTATGGTCAAAACTTTGCTCGTAGATCCCAACAAAATTTTGATAGAAAGAGTAGCGGTAATTTCTGTCAAAATCATGGAAATCAATTTCATGGTGATTCTTCTTCGAAGAATTGGAGACAACCTGATAGTACTCGTTACTATCACCCTAATAATTATAAGCATTTCAAAAGAGGATATGGTAATAGAGGTTATTCCTGCCGAAGACCTCAGAACCAAACAAATAGATGTTCGCATCAATGTGAACATGATAGTAATCGTGGAAACTGGAATTCGAACCAGTATAACAATTACAATAGAGACAATAATAACTGCAGAGATAATAATAACTCTGATAACTTCAGAGGTAATAATAGTCGGGGTAGATCTCAACACAAAAAAAAAGAGATATCAGCAGGCTAATGCTGTACAACAGGAAACTGAGGCAGCCTGTAATCATGTTGTTGATAGTAAAAACTTTGACGCTGTCACTAGTTCTGCTTTTGACTTTGAGAGAGCAAACAAATGCCCCCAATGCAGTACTTTATTCGAACCGGGTACCATAACTACTTTGAGTTGTGGTCACCCACTTCCCGCTCTTCCTGCTGCTGTTGCGCATGACGGGAGGGGTTCTTTAATTCTACATAAGGGTCTTGTTAATGATACTCCGGTCTCACTACTTTTCGATTCCGGATGCACCACTATTGGTGTTAGACAATCGCTTGTAGATCCATCTTGTGCTACAGGAAGGGTTATTAAATGTGTCACATTTGGCGGCACTCTAGAAAAATATCCTACTGCTGTAATTCGCATTGCCACTCCTTTCTTTACTGGAGATGTGCATGCTTGTCTCTTACCTAATCCTATTGCGGACCTTATTATTGGTCGTATTCACGGAGTTAGGGAGTGTACCCCACAGCAGATTGCTGCTTGGGAAGATAATAACATGCAAGCTACAAATGCAGTAGTTACAAGAGCACAAGCTCTACAAACACCCGAAACTTCACTGAATAGTGATAATGAAGTTGATAGCCAAGATAGTCACTTAGTGATCACTCGTGACTCTTTCATAAAATTGCAAGAAGAAGATTCTTCTTTAAAAAAATTCTTCGTTCTTGCGAAGAAATGTGATCCGAATCAGGATACAAATAGAAAATCTTGGATTGCAATGAGAAACGGCGTACTTGTACGTATGGTACAAGATTCGGCTACGTCGGCACATTCGCAAATTCTTGTTCCCAAGAGCATGAGAGTCCAAATATTGCAACATGCTCATGACTCGCAATGTGCTGGACATATGGGTTTTGCCCGTACGAAGTCGAGAGTCCTTGCGGCTTTCTTTTGGCCTTTTGTCAATAAGGACATTCGTATTTACTGTCGATCATGCAAGGTATGTCAGGAGGTCAAATCTAGAGGACCACGACATGCTGCGCCTATCCAGGCTGCTGACATTCCTATTCGGCCGTTTCAGAAAATGGCCATAGATATTATTGGCCCTTTTAAGGTCAAGTCGGCCAGAGGACATCAGTTTATCCTTACATGTGTCGATATGTGCACACGTTGGCCAGAGGCTATTCCTCTTAAGAGCATATCTACTACAGATATCGCAGATGCTCTTTGGTTGATATTTTCTCGCTTGGGGTTCCCCAGAGAAATATTGTCAGACCATGGCACTCAACTCATATCTGACACTATGTCACAGGTAATGTCTACCTTACATATTGAACGATCTCTCAGTAGTATCTACCATCCTATGTCTAATGGGTTAGTTGAGCGTCTGTATAGAACGCTCAAGACTTTGCTTGGTAAGATAACTGAAGATCATCCTCAAGATTGGGACAGGGTTTTACCCGCGGCTCTCTTTGCCTATAGAGAAGTCCCTAATGAACACACAGGATTTTCTCCCTTCGAACTTGTCTTTGGCGCGCGTCCACGCGGCCCTATGTCTTTATTACACGATCTCATCACTGCCGATGATATTAGCGATGAAAACTTTTTTCAATCCCAATACTAGGCGAAATGTCAGGTTGCTACTATGTCTAACCTGACATTGATTTTACGTGGAGATCCCTTTTTTTACTTGTACAGAGACAGGTGTCTCGCCCATTCAAAAAAATTGAGGTACCCAGGCATACTGGGCAGCTCAGTGCCTGCCAAACCCTGGTCGAATCAGACACTCCTTCAAATGTGGGTTGCTTAGTTATTATCCATCCAATTCCTCGGTCGATCGAAAAATCCTTCGTGACACAAATAGCCTGCCCCCGAAACTTTTGATCCTGAAACACGGTCGCCCTAGCATTACACTACGATCTAGCATCCCCTGGTATCCCCTGATATTAGCGATGAAACTCAATCCTCATATGAGTATGTCATTGCTCTTAGACAAAAGATCATTGAGGCATGTAAGCTAGCAACTGCTTCATCAGAAATTGCTAAAGAGAAGGCAAGGCAGTTTGCTAACAAGAATAGATGTCTACGACAACTTTGTCCAGGTGACAAAGCATTCGTCCTACTCCCCAGTAGGGAAAATAGACTTCTTATTGCATGGAAAGGTCCGTATGCAATAGTCTCTCGGATTTCCGATGTTGACTATGTGGTCGATATTGATGGAAAGCATAAAACTTTCCACATAAACATGCTTTCGGAATTTCACGAACGTCCGGACTATTTGCTGCCTATTTTCCAGGCAACGGATGATGCTCCTGCACCTCACGGTCATTATTCATCCCTGTCTGTCATTCAGGATGAGGAAGCTACCTTCTCTGATGTCAACCTTCCCCTTCCAGTGGTTCCATTACATTCCACGGAATCTTGGAAAAACGTTTCTGTTTCTCCTAATCTTTCTGGTGACGACCATCGACAAGTCTCGTCGATGTTACAAACATTTCAGGATGTTCTCACTGACATTCCTGGACACACAGATGTCATAGAACATGACATAATTCTTACCGACAATAATCCAATTAGGGTTAGGCCGTATCCTATTCCTATACACTTTCAGTCGCAAGTGGAAAAGGAATTGGATGAAATGATTCAATTAAATATAGTTGAACCATCGACTTCACCATATTCTTCTTCCATGGTTATTGTCCGGAAGAAGGATAAGAACATACGAATTTGCGTTGATTATCGCAAATTGAATCAGGTCACAAAGTTCGACGCTGAACCGATGCTTTTGTTAGAAGATCTACTGATTAGACTTTCTAATTCTAGATTCTTCACTAAACTTGACTTGTCTAAAGGTTATTGGCAAGTGCCTTTAGCAGAGCATGCCAAACCTCTTACTGCTTTTTTTCTACACCTAGGGGTCTATTTCAATGGAATGTTATGCCTTTTGGTCTCATGAACGCCCCTGCCACTTTCGTTCGCATGATGCGTCGAATTCTGTCACATCGTTCGGATGTCATCGCATACTTAGATGACATCTGTCTCTTCAGTGATACCTGGGAAGATCACTATTAGGGTTATATGACTTACTGTCCACTCTACGTGAGAATAATTTGACAGCAAAACCTTCTAAAGCTTTTGTTGGTTTTTGGTGAAATCTCTTTCCTGGGTCATCGTGTTGGTCATGGTCTCTTGAAGACAGAAGACCACAATACTTCCAAAATACTGAACATCTCTGTTCCTAAAACGAAGAAACAAGTTAGGAGTCTCTTAGGTTTAATTCAATTTTATGGGAGATTTATTCCAAAATTTATCTTCGATCATGGCACCTCTATCAACATTGTTGAAGAAAGGTTCGCCTAATCTGGTCCGTTGGTCTGAAGAATGCCAATCTTCACTAGACCAAATCAAGAATATATTTTCTTCTCCTCCCATCTTAAGATTACCTACTCTTGATAGGACTTTTGTTCTTCGGAGTGATGCTTCATCCACTGGGATTGGAGCAGCACTGATGCAAGAATATGCAAATACTCTGCATCCTGTTATGTACATTTCTAGAAAACTAAATGCGGCAGAGAGGAACTACTCGGTTTTAGACCGTGAGTTGTTAGCGATGGTTTGGTCAATTCTAAAGCTACAAAGATTCCTCCTGGGCGCACATTTCATTCTAGAGACTGATCAGAAAGCTCTTACAGCTATTCAGACTAAGAATTTGAAGAGTTCGAGATCCACTCGATATGCTATAGCTCTTCAACCTTTTCACTTCACGGTACGAGCTATCCGTGGTGCGGATAATGTGATGGCTGACATTTTGTCTAGATGCCCACATGACTCCAACTAATACTTCTGTCCTATATTTCCATATATTACAGAGTCATAACACACCTATATTTCTACAATAGATTAGCACATCTGTACTTACTTTATATGTACACACTATCGTGCTTTGTTGTCATCTTCTTCTGTTCGTTTTTTAAAATGATAGAGGAGGACTGAGTAGTTAATATAAGGGCCGTTAGTTTACTAAACAGCCACAATTATTAATAATGTATTGTACCTTATGAAGCATATTAGTTATTAATTAGCATTATATTGCTTGTACTTTCTCAGAATGTCATTGTTGAGCTGAGGACTTACCTTACGAGTTCTAGATTGTGTACTTACCCTCGGAATACCAGAGCATATGTCCTGGATCGTCATGTAGTTTAACTTTACTATGTACTTATGTCATTACATGTCAAAGAATGTACTATCTAAATTTTCCTATCAGATTTGTACATCCATTTTTAAAGACAATATTAGAGTATGCTGTTTAATGATGATTATAGTAACTTGCATACGTATATTGTGTTTACATGCTAACGTGATGTGTGTTGGTGACACCTCCCCGATGTGAATATTTTTTGAGACATATTTATTTTTCTGTTGAGGTATATCCTCACCAGACACTCTATAATTAGCCTATTGTTTGGCAATTTAGTTAATTATCAGCGCATAATTCGTGCGTTTTGAGCCGCTTATCGCTTGCTCTTTGATATTGAAAAAAAAAATATGTTCCACATTTTTTTTTTATCGGGAGGAGGTGGTGATATGTTGCGTGATAAATTCTCGCAACATCGTTTTATTTCAATATCTGTTTTATAACGCAAGGGCAACAACTGCTTGGAATTTATAGTCACTTTTCTCGGTAAGCATTTGTCTTCTCGCGTTGGTATCGAATGCAGTTAAGTTTGAGCTGTGGTCATTTTTGCGCTGGACTGCGCATGACTTGTCTTGTTGTTTGGTCGATCGGTTTCCGCCCACGACTAGTGGGAGTGAGCGATTTGGAATGGCGAAAGAGATGCCTCGTTGAAGAGGGGATCTCCGCTATTTTTGTTCTGTCAGGGATGTGTAGTCCTCTTAATGGATATTTCGTTTATTCGAGATAATACCTCTAGTGTTTTCCCACATGTCGGGAGGCGTGATATTTCTGTGTATTTCATGAAAGCAAGGTAAATTGACTCTTTCATTAACTCTATTGATTTTGGGTCGTGAGCGATTTCGATTCATAGCCTGTCTGCGAAAGTCGTCGTCACGAGATGTTTTCCTAGCTCTCATGTCGCTGCATTGTACTGCATCGGTTGATGCAGGTACCAAGGACCATTACTTGCTACTTTGTTAAATGAACTAGGTTTGGAAAACCTTTATTATCTAGAGGATATTTTTGAGGACATTATTTATACTTCGGCAGACGTGTCTGTCTTGCTGAAGTCAAACTAAGGAGAGTGAACTGATCTCATACATCTGGTTATCTCCTGGCTGTTATAGAAAAGGATGGAGTTTTCCACATGACTACATTTACAGCACTATGAAATATAACATGCATCTGACTCATCATTGTAATGCTGTCTACCGTTTATTGCTGTATTGAATGTTGCTGTGATAATGACTGTTTGATGTGCCTACACATTTGCGTAACCATTTTGTCACTGTGGCGTCCACAATAAATAATGAAGAAAAACGTCAACGGCTGTTTCAAGACTCATTGACTTTATACGTCGTGAGTTTACTGCCGTCCTATGTGGATTGCCCTGTTATTGTTGCATGAACATTGTTTTGACTGAACACATCTACACACTACACAAAACCAGACATGCGGATGCCATCCATCATCATATGGCATCACGCATCAGTAGACAAAGAAGCACTCGGAGAAGAGAGCTGGAAACAGATGTGAAAATGATGAGGGGAACGTAATGGCACGTGACAGGATGACTTGGCATGTGTTTGTTGAAGGCCTATGCTCCTTTGGGAGTGGAGGGTTATGAATGAATAAGTGAAAAAGATATGTATTCTTTACTGAATCTATTTGACAAATATTTATATCTGTGCTTCATCAGCTACACACAATCCCATATCTCAGGTTCATCGTTTTGAACATAGCTTCTATGTAAATTTGATAAAAAATTAATTATTATAAAAAAGACAAAAGAGAACACGATAAAAGTTTCACAACAATGTGTGTCCAGACAAAAACATTGTTTAAAAATGACATTGACGTGTTCTTTCATTGGCTCTCTCGTCAACACAATCTTATCAAGTGACGTGCCGGGTGACGCAGGTAAACGTTGCACTTAGTGAGGACTTCTTCCAATGCTATATTGTTTATTCATACAGCATTCTGCTTTTGGTTTCGGTTGTGGCATAGAAGTCCAGTTTTTACAACTATGTGGCAGGATTGTCTCTCCTGTTTTGCATTAATAATGGTCTAACAATTGCCAAACGTAGAGCTAACTAATGAGTGTCTTCAAAAGTATCCATATTCCCTCAAGATTACTCTTCGCAGAGATAAAAATAGGAGTCACACATGATTTTAAAGAAAAGAAGAATAACAACTGAGATTATCTAAGGTATCATGAGCATATTATTCTATCGCCCCTTCTGTTAAATATTATATTTTCGCTCGTATTTCTGAGCCTTCAACAGATGGTGATTCAACACATTCTGAATCTATTAGCTCTATCTGGTTATGCATTTATAAAAATATGAGCCATACGGGGCAGACACACACTTCACTCAATAGAGATTAATCCAACTATAGCTTTACAGTTACAGATTACTTACTTACTTAGTCGTTCTCCTTCTACCGTGAGGTGTAGTGATTTGGAAGAGAGTGCGCCAGACTGTCTTCCTCCTGGCCTGGTTCCATTCTAGTCCTCGGTCCTTTAAAGACTGTCTAATGTTGTCCTCCCGGCGGACTCTGGGTCATCCTGGAGGTCTGGATCCTTGGCTCTTTGTTTCCCATGCTTGTCGTGGTAGCCGATCTTCTCCCATTCTGCAGACATGGCCAAACCACCTTAGTTGGGACTGTTCTACTTGGGTCTGCAGGAGGTGGGATTTTAGGCCTTGACGTATCGTCTTGTTGCGGACCATGTCTCTTCTTGTTACTTCAACCACCTTCCAGATACCTCATTTCTGAGGATTGAATCTGGCTGTTGTGGGTTGTAGTCATTGCACATTACTCGCATCCATATGTCAAGACTGGGACATAAGTGGAGCGGAATACAGCCATCTTCGTTTTCTTACCAACCCCTCTCTTGCTGAGGAATCCTCGATTTATGGCCTGAAAAAGTCTCCCAGCTGCTGCTTTTCGAGTGGCCAACTTTTCTTTGATGTCTCCCTTTTGGTCCATAATAGCTCCGAGGTATTTAAAGTGGTCGACTTGCTCGAGGACCTGTTCTCCCAGCTTAATCTGATGTCTTCTTTCGTCTCGTGATATCACCATGGATTTTGTTTTAGAGCTGCTTATGACCATCCCTCTCTTCTCCAGCTCTTCCTTCCAGACTTGCAAGTTGGATTGGAGATTTAGCAATCAGGGCAACATCATCAGCAAATGTCAGCTCTAAAATACAGACCTGTCTCATCTTCCAGTACCCCACTGAATACTTTCTTGTTTTCTCCTTGCATTCCTTGATGAAACGTCCATGAGGAGTATGAAAAGATAAGGTGACAGGATATCGCCTTGTCTTACACCAGTGGTGGTCCTGAACTCTTCTGACTAATGGTTTGTTGTCCTCACACAATTTCTGCAAGACTTGTAGAAGCTCTGTATAGCATGAATCAGAGGTACTGGAATGTTCTTCCTTGCCAAACAGTCCCAAAGTTTGCTCCAGATAACCCTGTCACAAGCCTTTTCCCGATCTATGAAACAAAGATGGATCTCACTCTTATACTCAAGGGCCTTTTCACTCAGCTGTCTGAGTGTGAAGATTAGGTCTTGAGTACTTCGGTTTGCTCGGATTCCGCATTGGACATCACCCAATTTTGGTTCAGCTAGGCGTCGGAGTCTCTGTTCTAGGATTCTAGAGTAGATTTTATAAGGGACACTGAGAAGGGATATGCTTCTATGGTTTCCATATTGTCGATTGTCACCCTTTTTGAAAATTGGTGTTATGTTGGCAATCTCCCATATTTTTGGTATGGTCTTTTTGCACCACGCTGCCTGTATAACAATTAAGAGTAATAGGTCGCCTGATGCTCCCATGTACATAGCCATTTATGGTGCTATACCATCATGCCCTGCTGCTTTGCCCATCTTGATTTTCTCCAGTGCTGCCTTCAGTTCTGCAATCTTTATGTCATCTTCACCATCATTGGTTTTCTCGTCTGTGCTAGTGGTTATCATTTCTGATGCTTCACCATGCTCACCATACAGGAGTTCTAAGAAACATTCTTTCCATCTTTCGATTACTTCATCTGGGGCAGTAAGCAATTTGCCTTACTTGTCCTTTATACATTTGAGAGGGCATTGTTTTTCCTTCCTCATGTTCTTTAGGGTCTTATAGAACAATTTCTGGTTTTCTTACGCATCTTTTTCTAGCTTTTCTCCAAATTCCTCAAAGGACTTCTGTTTCGCTGCTAACACCTTGTTCTTTGCTTCTGTTCTGAGTGTCACATATTCTCTATATTTCTCACATTTCTCATGTTGTGTTTTTAGCACCTAAGTATTGTTTCCATGCCATTTTCTGCTCTCTTATTTTCTCTTTGACTTCCTCTGTCCATCAAGGTGTGCTCTTTCTCTTGTTCCCAAGTCGGACTTCACCACATGCTTCTGCAGCAGCTGTCTTTATGATGTCCTTGAATTTAAGCCCGAGGGTTTCCATGTCATCAAGTTGTTCTTCTGTGTTGCTCACCACTCATTCCTTGTTGGTTTACATCTAGTGTATGCATGTATGCGTTTATGAGGGAACTTTGTGTTTGTAATGATCAGATTCTGCTCACTGCAGAATCTAAGGAGTAATTTTTCATTGTCATTGAGAGTATCTTCTCCATATCTTCCGATAACTCCACCTCATCTAGCATGGTAATTTCCAACTTTGTCATTGAAATCTCAGAGCATAATAATGTCATCTAGTCAGTCATCCACTGTCCTTTGAAGCAGCTCGAAGAATTCCTCCTTAACCTCTGCTCTCCCATCCTAATTTTACCCGTACAGTATGACCAGGTTGACAATGGTTTCTCCTTCTTTTAGTTTTACAACCATAATGCGCTTCGAGACAAAGTTCCATCATGTGACGCTCATCAGTAGACAGCGATTTTGATAGGATTTCGGTTCTTGCCTTCAGGGAAGTACCTGGTTTTATTTTATTATTTTATTAAGTTTTTATGTGTCCTATCTAGCCTTCACTTTCTTTCCTTTCCTGACGAAGGCCTTGTGGCCGTAACGTAGACTATTTTCTTTGTCTTTTGTCCTCGTAAGACGAATCACCTTTTTTCGATTTTTTTTTCAAACCCATCCATTGTATTCCACGTCTTACCACAGTTCCCCTCCACTTCTAGGATTCATTAGCAAAGTCGAGCAATTGACAGACTGCATTACTCACTTTTTATCCACGCCACTTTTTCTTGAGACGTAAACAAACATACAAATTAACAACTTCCGCGACTTGCCAGTCCTAACGGGGAGCGTATCTGGCTCGTTTACCTGAGTTTCTCACGCGAGCGGATCTGTCAATCATTAGACACCAGACAGATGCACGTGGAAACATTGGACCTCTTTTGAAGTAGCCGTACGGGCTAAAACTAATTCCCCGAGAATCCAGTGATGTTCGTACATACAGGGAAAGATAACGCTTTGATCTCGGAAGCGTGGAAAATCTCGGAAGGATGCCCGTTACACGGTCTAAGCCTCTATTGTCGGTTAGCAACGGCCGACAGAAGCGACCAAAAACCCTTTATCTGGGAAACATAGTTCAGATTTCTCTGTTAGGGAACAGAGTGTGAAAATTAACACCCTCTAGAGATCATTGTCGTAAATTTTATCTGAGAGGGTGCTGATGAATATTGGTCCCTTTAGAGTGTAAAGTGATATTGAAGGCTCTGTGAGAATAAGGATTTGGGAGAATGAGGTAGTAGATTCACAAGCGCTGGGAAGGAGCAAGGACAGTCTCTTATTACGACAATATCTGTTTTCTCCCAGACTACTCCTATCTCTCTTCTGCACAAACAATTGTTTGTCAGTTCCAGTCGCTCAACGTACATGAATACAGCCTACACAGATGGAAATGTTTGGAGTTTTAGGCCAACCGACAACCACCACAAATAAAGATTAATACCTTTATTATCATAAAGGACTCACACATAATTGTACATTTACAGTCAAAAATCAAAGGTTACAGAATACAAATATAACAAGGGAAGAGGGGTTTTTGAGGAGAAATATCCCATCCACCGTTTCCCTTTTATATTTACTAACAGACAAAACCCGGTCCCAAAGACAAGAAGGGGGGGGGGGGAAGGGTGATCAGAGATAGGCAATTTAACCCACTGGTAAAGTTATTACTCTGAGGCAAGGGGTTACAGAAAAAAAAGGGGGGGGGGGGTGTAGAGGAAAAGCTAGGGTTCTCAATTGTCTCCCTTTAAATCAACAAATTTTACGGGAGGGGGAATGAACACCATTACCCAATCCCGCTAGGAGAGATCCCGTACAAGGAATATAATGCACCTTAGTACAAGGTCGAACTAATTAAAAGGGTAAAGAAAAGATAAATCTCCTTTCATTCAAAAAAACACAGTAGGGCTGGCCATCCCCACAAACACACACGCAGACTTACCGAAAGGTGAATTCTGGCACTTCATAGGAAATACATCAAAAACAGCACTAAACCTTGGCTTAGGTAATATTTTTCTTCCGTGTACAGCCCCAGATTTGGGGGTTGTTGAAGTTAACAAAGTGTCCCGAAATCGCTGGACGTTGAAGTTTAACGGTACTGTTTGTTTATTAGATAAAGTTCCTAAAGAAAGGCACAGGCACTTGGCTAGGCGTGAGGTATGGTGTGGTTCCTAAAATTGGCACAGCTGGTGGAGATAACTTCCTTTTTCCGTAATGTCACAAGTTAAGAAAAACACTTAAGTAAGTTCTTCTTCGGGGTGGGGAGGGGGGGGGGGGAAGGGAGGGTAAAATCCACTGAATATACGTGACATGACAGTGTTCAGGTAGATCGATGCTTTTTCTTCACAAATAGGGGCAGTGAATAAAATATGTTCTGCTTCCAGTTTTCTTTAAGGACTCTATATGAACTAGTATTTTTAAAGTGTTTCTTGAATGGCTTTTTTCTCAGTTACGTTCAGAGGAGCGGGGCCCATTACAGGTCGCCACAAGTTTAGCTTTAAAAAGTTCATATGTTACTGGAGTTATCGAATTGAGTTTGGCAGAACTCTGTATATAATTAATAATTGCTGGGATGCAGGTTGAATGATCGTTCTGAATGAAAGATAATCAAAACAAGAAATGCATTACAAATCATATTATAATCCGACGCGATAAATTACAGTTAGCCTATTTACATATTAGCGTCGTCAATTAACAAATCAGGAAAACTTCCCGTGAGTTAAAACAATTAAAAGCACATCTATCTATACAGAACTAAACTGTATTAAAGTTATAATTCTCTTTAACGTCTGCAAAATAAATTTACGCGTCAATTGTATTAGGAAATACTTTTAGCTGTAACATTAGTTTGCACTAGAACTTTGAAAATGGGTTTATTTAATAAGGTTAAATTTACACCACAATCCATTGAAATCAATTTAAATAACTCGACCACTGATCACTCGAAGCTAATGTATAAATTACCGTCTGCACAGAAAAAATACACTCCAATAGTCACGAAGGTAGATGAAATCCAGCAGGAATCCGACTATGCTAGTGCAACTAGGATTCTGTCAGAGTGAACGATAAAATGCAGTTTTTCGGAGTACTCTATTTATACTTATCGAATGTAACTTGAATAGGGCGTGTTAAATTTTCGCACCTTTCTTGAACTTGAGCAAAATCCGGGGTACCTCGCCGATGTGTTAATCGCTGCGATTCCTTCGTTTTCCCCGGTCTACCGATTTTCTTCCGTCTCAGGCTTCTAGCATGAGAGTGCGAAAATTTCTCGAGAAGCTAACTCTGTGAGCTGCGAGTTCCCTGATTCTTTAGATCGCGGCCGCTCCACGTTGAATTCTGAAGATCAGCCTGTTCTTTGATGGTACCGCTGTTCTGAGAGCTTTGGCAACTCCCACCAGGCGGGGTGACAGCCAGGTAAGGAAATGATCTGCTGTTTATTGCTCTAGAAACAGGAGTGAGTCTGTGGCCCGTCCTCTTTTGGGCCGGCGTTAAGGAAAAGATTGCTATAAATCGTTCTCAGAAATGGTTGTGGGCGGGATTTAACCTCCCATCAAAGGCCATGCGATCTCAAACGTTCACATAAGCTAGCAGGCTACATATTAATGATCCAGCGTGTAAGGTTCTCGTGAAAATGCTGCATGCCGGTAAAAGTTACAACAGATGATCAGGGGTTCTAAAGTTATGAGAGGCCAATATTCTGTTATCATCCATCGAGTCAGGGAAATTCATTTGTCATACTTAGACGTACGTCACAATCGTCCCCACTTTTGAGACATGGAAACTCGTTTTCATGTTTCATTTATGACAATGAAGCTGCCCTGATCGGTAGCTTTTGGATGATTGGCATAGTCGATTTTCTCCTCTTCCTCCGTGGTCCAGTTTCTACTCAAGAAGTCAGCTCCGACATTCGGTTTTCCTGGAATATATTCCACTTTGAAGGAATAAACACTCAATAGCAAGGCCCAACGCATTATCCTTGCGTTGAATTCCTTCTTGGCACCCAGGAAAGCTAGTGGAGCATGGTCTGTTTGCACCGTGAAAGAAGTACCATACAGAAACTCATGATGGCGTCTGATGCCATGAATCAGAGCGAGACATTCTCTTTCAACGACACTTTCTCACTGAATGTAATTAAACGTTAATGTTATTATGTCTTTGAAACCACCGCTGATAACGGCGCTAAGTCTAAATGTTATATAATCTCTGTTTACACCCACTGTTGCGAGTGTAGTGGTTTGGTCTATATCATCGCCACGCAGGCTAATTTAATATATGTGTGCTGCTGTCCTGTCACTGTGTCTGGAATGTTGACCTGGGTGTGTGTTGATATGTTCGCACACCACAGTGCGTACGTAAGAGTACATGCAGGAGTCAAAAAGGGTTGCAAACGACTCGAACAGTTCGCTACTGTTTATTACGTTGCAACACAGACACGATGACATAAATGACACACATTCGACAGCAAAACACGAATCATATAATTTCCACATTGCATTAAATATATATAATACGGCCTGTCCACATCCTGGCCTAAACAGTACTTCAATACTCAATAAAGCCTGCACCACACGGCAGCTATAATAATGTTCATATGGCCTAAACAGTACTTCAATACTCAATAAAGCCTGCATCACACGGCAGCTCTAATAATCTTCATATGGCCTAAACAGTACTCCAATACTCACTAAAGCCTGCATCACACGGCAGCTATAATAATCTTCATATGGCCTAAACAAATCTTCAATACTCAATAAAGCCTGCACCACACGGCAGCTATAATAATCTTCATATGGCCTAAACAGTACTTCATTACTCCATAAAGCCTGCAACACACGGCAGCTATAATAATCTTCATATGGCCTAAACAGTACTTCATTACTCCATAAAGCCTGCAACACACGGCAGCTATAATAATCTTCATATGGCCTAAACAAATCTTCAATACTCAATAAAGCCTGCAACACACAGCAGCTATAATAATCTTCATATGGCCTAAACAGTACTTCATTACTCCATAAAGCCTGCAACACACGGCAGCTATAATAATCTTCATATGGCCTAAACAGTACTGCATTACTCAATAAAGCCTGCAACACACGGCAGCTATAATAATCTTCATATGGCCTAAACAGTCTTCACTGCAGTTTATCAAATAGGCTGTACACACAGCGAAATATATAAGTCGACATTTTCTCAAATCCTACGTAGGCATACATTATCCAAAAAAACTGGGACTCGACCTACACGGTCCACGCCCAAAACACAACTCCCAAATCACACACTAGTCCCACCAAAAAACCCGTCACGAGATTCGGTTGTCTTGAACACCGTTCTCGATAACACATGCAGACTAGCGAGCTATTCACATAACTCAAAACAGTACAGAATAAATACATTAAACAGCGTTCACACGCTTATCTGTACTCTGTCACCCGAAAAATAGGAAAAGATAATTCTATCCTAAAGTCAGACAAGTATCCGCTTAATCAAGCGTTGCAACTCGAAATTTAATATGTTCAAAACACCATTCTAAAGATTACTTCCCCTTCCATAAATTCCACTTGCAACAGTTACCACCCGCTCCGGGAAAAAAAAAATGATTCTATCATTTTTTTTGAAAAAATTAACTCCCAAAAACGAAAAATTTAGAAGACAATTAAGCTCTAATGTATGCCTACAAAAATATCTTATTTTAAATCAAAATTAGATATTTACAAAAAATATCAGCATTAAAGTGTAAAGTAGCAATTAAAGTATACAGCATAATCAGCTAAGTATAAAAGTAATTAGCTAAATATACAAATATGACCAGTTTCAGTTCCAAAATTAAGTTACGTATATTTAGTACAAACCAAACCGAAAACAACCAATCGAAAGAGAAAACACAAGATCAATCAAAAGAAGAATGATCTGTAAAAAAAGGAAAGTAAGAACTCAACAATACCATATACTCATAACTAAGTTGGACAATTACATGTAAAATAAATACAACTGTCAAAAGTAGATATGTTATATCAAGTCATATAACCACTCCAACAATACAAAGAATAGAGGTATAAGTGTTGAAAGAAGACAAAGTATACAAATAGAATCAAGTAAAACGAAGATGAGGTACGAAAGTATAAACAAGATATGAAATCCATACCGAAAAGACAACAGAAAAGAAGGAATGAAATGAAGAATAGTTACCAAAGACAGATAGAAAGCAAAGGCACGAACGCAAAGAAAGTCAATAACAGTATATACTAATAACTGTTTTGATCAGATAACCTATTCAAAAAAAAATATATAAACATGATCGAAAGGCACAACACAAAATATCAAAGTATATCTATACTAATACCATCAAAAAATAATTTATAACTAAACAAAAGCTAATAAGTAATTTAACTAAGTTATAAGAGTTATACAAAACTAACATAAATAAATTATAGGCATCGAACAAACAAGTAATAGCATTACTATAACTAATACGACCAACGCACAATCAAGCGCTAAAAATAAAAAATACATCATAATAAAAAACAACTTTTTACAAGAACTAATCAAACTACATATCAATGATATCACGAAGTCAAATGCTGGGCACACACAACAAAAAAATTACAATGCCAAAAAAAAAAAATCATTTTTTTCAACAGTACCGTACAAACATATTTTTTTTCTCGATAAGTTACATAAAAACATTATTTAATTTTTAAGTAGTTCAGTAATACTTTAAGTAAAGCCTAATAATGAAATCAATATTTTACCAAAATGAGTGAAATATAAAACAAAAATCCTATCCCGAAGAAACCTTTAAATCAACACATGTAAATTTAATTTATCCTTTAAGTTCTTTCTGCTGACAATTACGTTCAGCTCAGTATAATGCTATTTAGCTATAACTTTAAGATATACAATAAATAAATCTACCCTTTGATGCTAATATGAAATATAAAAAAGGTTCTATAAAAATATCTACAAAAAATAAGTTTTTTTTTTTTTAAATAATCTGCTAGGAAAATAATCTGCATATCTGACTGGCAAGAAAATCAAGTTTTGGAAAAATCGAAGTTTCACAAAAAGTTAACAAATCCAAATACAAGATCATGTATGATACATGCAAGCTATTTTCAAAATTACATTTCACAACATACCAGATAATACACATCTTCTCTGTATGTTTTATATATTAATTAATCATGACATCAAAACATGAGAAAAATATAAATTAAGTGAATAACGAACACTCAGGACTATCTAAAAGTAACCACTACATCAACACAATAAATGAGTTTGTGCAATCTCATCATGTACAAAACTATCCTAAACAACACAGTTGCAAAAATTCTAAGTTGAACAGAGTAGTATAAAGGATAATAATTACATACTACACATTATCAACACAATAATATATAAATAGCATAAAAATGTATTAATACATCATCAAATACAGACATATAAATAACAATAAAAAATTATGGCAATCAAATGATGCATAGAAATAATCATTACAACAAAATTATATGTTATTTCAAAACAACAACATGTCATGTACTAATATAGAATACAAAAATATTTACTATCTTCACATAAAAAAAAAAAAATAAATCAGACGCGAAGTCTCCCACTCTCTTGTAAACATGCTTGACCTTCAGAAAGCAACACCTCAGATTTTAGTTTGACGCTGACAGGTTTCGGTTGACTACTCGAGCGGAAAGTTGACTCACATTTCTGACCGTCAATATGTCACAGAAGCCTTGACCCTTATCGCAACGTAGCTTCTGTCAACAAATACAAATGAAAATTTCCATTTTACTCAATAGTGAAATTTAATGAAAAAAAAACACAGAAATCACGTTTACAATTACCCAGTACCGGCTTGTGTAAAAACCCGGTCTCTTCACGATGTCACTAGCTCTCTCTATCACATGTAGATATCATAGAATTCTTGGGGACAACATGACCGACCTTGAATGTCGCCGCTGTCTTACGCTGAAACAAAGTCTCACATTCACAACAACAAGTAGAGCAATCAATAGTATTCAAGCATCCACTGTTATTTTTACTCTGTTTACTTTGATTATAAATGACTCTGGGCTCATGTTGAACAAAATTAGCACAATTGCGCTTATTATTTGTTCTACGATCACAATACTTATTATTACCGTTGTCTTGTTTACAAAAAATGACTTTAGTCTTTTGTTTAGGAACATTACTCTGGTGATATAAAGCAACATTTGAAAAGCTATTATCTCTATCATACTTTCCAACATTCTTACAATCAAAACTTTGAGATTTGTTAAATTGTCTACAGTATCTACGAGAGGGAAAATTATTATTTTCTGATCTCCCTTGGTACTGTTTACTCTTGGGGTTATCTCTCTTTCTAGAACTGTTTTTCTTTTCCCTTATGGGAATATATTTACCAATAGTTTCAAACTGACTGTGCTGAGTTTGACAACTGCCAGAAACAATAGTATCTCTATTGTTCCGCATATGGGTTTCATCTTTGGAACAAGTAGTAATAGTCTCAACACCCGCTATTAATTTCTGAGTATTTCCAGTAGTAGACAAATATTTGCTCTTATGAGTCTTGACCTGAAATATATCACCTTTCTTTTCCTGACCAACAGAACTGGCTGTTACACAAGAATCTTTGTTGGTCTGACGCCAAGAATTATTACTGGAACTACCAGTAATATTAGAACTTTTAAAGTTGTATTTACCACGATAAGATCTATCTTTACCATGAATGAAATCTCTCTGAGCAAAAAGTGTATGGGGTTGACTTTTCGCAACTTTCTGTCTATCATTGTGAACATTGACAGAAGAGCACCTTTTGTTTTTCAAAACCATATCTATTAAGCCAAATATTCTTTCCCTTGCTTCCGCAATTTCATTATCTTTAAGTGAAATCGTTTCACTTAACCTTTTATTTAACTCCTTAACAGCCAAAACTTTGTCGCTTTCTTCTGCTAGCAAATTTTCAATTTTAGCGACCTTCTCTTTCTCAGCCGTCAACTCCACTAAAGTCTCTTTCTCGTACTGTTCTTTATTTGCCCTCAACTGAGTCAACTCTATCTGAAGTGTTTCAGTCTGGACATCATCATTGTTTTTCATAATCTCATTACTCTTCTTGGGGGGTACAATATTCATCTCCCCAATTTGATCACTGAGCATCGCATTATCATTCATCACTTCATGAAGCATTTCTATGTAAGTCTTCTCACAGACATTTCTCTCAACCTTCAATTTCTCATACATCTCTTTCTGTTCTTGAAGTTCCCGCATGAGATTACCTATCTGAGTTTCCAAGTCTTGGACTTTGCTTAAAGTTGAATTTAATGTAGCTTGTGCACTAGAAAGTTCTGAGTTTGATTCAAGTATCTCACTTTTAAGCCTATACACAGTTGCCTGTAGTTCGTTCTCTTTAGCAACACCTTCTAGGAAATTCTCTCTTTGCTGTAGAGCACTTTGTTTGTTTACTTTTGCTTGTTTCTCAATTCTCAATTCCCTTTCCTGCTCATCAGAAGTATGGTTATGGATTATTTTGAACATGCTTTGCACTATATGTCCGTGTTCAAGCTCAATATTCTGTTGCAAAAACACACGAAGGTGCCGTAGCAAATTCACCAAATCCCTAGCCATTATTGAATTACACAGAAGCTTAAAGTTATGTTCAGCAAATAACTCTAGAGATGCCGATACATTAACCAAAAAATCGTCCATGATCCATACTCCAAGTCGTGCACCTCTCAATCCCTTACCATCTCTACCTACCACCAATGCAGACTCCAACATAGGCCTTATATCTGTAGGGTACATATCACGATCCATGGTGATTCACTTACTTAATCAACTATATATAGTAATCACTTATAGTTATGACAAATTACTGTCGCAAAAGGTTTGACAATTACCCTTCCAGCTCACAAAGTTAACTATTTGTCAAGAAATGAGCTTATTCATCAATTCTGTATCACCAATTCCTTTTTATAGCACCTTTATCAAGTCACATCATTATCAGGAAAATCGACATATGTCAACAGCCATTAACACCTATGCATCAAATCTTAATCATATGTCAAATTAGACATAAACAACAATAATAACAAAATGAGCAATTAGGGAGGCCTAGCGACATATATGAAGTGACACAATTTACACAAGACACAATCACTTATCTTGTCAATGATCCCGCTTCTTTTCCGCCACGATACTGGATATCACATAGACTGCTAAAACCTCCACTGCGGGAAAGCACTGGAACTTGATTCGTTTCTCTTCAGGTAATTTCGTCAATATGATATGTGCTTAACAATGCACAAGTTGACAGGAACCATAATACAGCACACACTGCAACTCTTGACTCTTCTGTAGTCTGAAATGTACACGGCAACTCCGTGTATCATAACATCTTGAACTTGTGATGGTGACAACTGGCACAGGTAACCCGAATATTGCAGAAATCTGTGACAACCCGTACAAATGCTGGTACAAATACTGTCCAAGTCTAATTGAACTTCCTTGACCACTGCAGACGTTGTTGTAGTCTATAGGCACGAAATAGGACGTCAATTGCTACTGGTGTAAAGTTGCATACTACCAAATAAAGCGTGCGTTGTTTCTCAAATGCGCCACCCACGCAGATAATATTTAGGTCACAGTTCTGAAGTACACCAGATTCAAGCCACGCCTACATAAGGCTAATTATAACACAGTCAAGTGTTCTACACTCTTGTCACGTGAAAGTCATATGTATTATTTCCAACTTGTAGTGACTGATCCTCTAGATATGTTATGGTCTGGTGGACAAAATTTGCTTCATATTATCCTCTTGCTTCAAGTACATATCACTGTAGAGGTAACAATTTCTTAATCGTATACGCCACCCAGGCACATCTTAAATCATATCCAATGATACAAAACTACGCCACTTAGGCTATCGACGCGAATAGTCGTAGATGTCAGATCCTGTTAACTGAAAACCACCAACTGATACCGAGTGGTTTCAGTATGAAATGTTATTACTGTTAATGTTATTACTGGCCATAAATGTACTCGCATTCGCTAGCAAATACACGAGTCAATATAACACAATTTCCCGGGCATTAAATATATATAATACGGCCTGTCCACATCCTGGCCTAAACAGTACTTCAATACTCAATAAAGCCTGCACCACACGGCAGCTATAATAATGTTCATATGGCCTAAACAGTACTTCAATACTCAATAAAGCCTGCATCACACGGCAGCTCTAATAATAATCTTCATATGGCCTAAACAGTACTCCAATACTCACTAAAGCCTGCATCACACGGCAGCTATAATAATCTTCATATGGCCTAAACAAATCTTCAATACTCAATAAAGCCTGCACCACACGGCAGCTATAATAATCTTCATATGGCCTAAACAAATCTTCAATACTCAATAAAGCCTGCAACACACAGCAGCTATAATAATCTTCATATGGCCTAAACAGTACTTCATTACTCCATAAAGCCTGCAACACACGGCAGCTATAATAATCTTCATATGGCCTAAACAAATCTTCAATACTCAATAAAGCCTGCAACACACAGCAGCTATAATAATCTTCATATGGCCTAAACAGTACTTCATTACTCCATAAAGCCTGCAACACACGGCAGCTATAATAATCTTCATATGGCCTAAACAGTACTGCATTACTCAATAAAGCCTGCAACACACGGCAGCTATAATAATCTTCATATGGCCTAAACAGTCTTCACTGCAGTTTATCAAATAGGCTGTACACACAGCGAAATATATAAGTCGACATTTTCTCAAATCCTACGTAGGCATACATTATCCAAAAAAACTGGGACTCGACCTACACGGTCCACGCCCAAAACACAACTCTCCAAATCACACACTAGTCCCACCAAAAAACCCGTCACGAGATTCGGTTGTCTTGAACACCGTTCTCGATAACACATGCAGACTAGCGAGCTATTCACATAACTCAAAACAGTACAGAATAAATACATTAAACAGCGTTCACACGCTTATCTGTACTCTGTCACCCGAAAAATAGGAAAAGATAATTCTATCCTAAAGTCAGACAAGTATCCGCTTAATCAAGCGTTGCAACTCGAAATTTAATATGTTCAAAACACCATTCTAAAGATTACTTCCCCTTCCATAAATTCCACTTGCAACACGCGTGTTCGCACTTTTGATCCCATATGACCTTATCAGGACAATGATAAAGTTGATATAATGTTGAATTTTTATTCCCGTTAATGATATCCACCAAAAGATAGATATAAGTGGATGGAAGCAGACATCATCATCATCATCAGTTGATAAGATCTCTATGGTGTTGTTTGCTCCACTGTAGTGTATGGAATGTCAACTTGACCTACGCAGTGGTGTGTAGACATGGATTGAGTGTACAATGTGCGAATGATGATAAGGGTTCGTGTTGTTGACAAATGTTCTTTTCTCACACTCATGTATGACTGGAAGTCATCGACACCAACGACTGTGTACCTTTTCTAAAGTTTAATTGGACGTACACACTCGACAGCACAGATAGTGACAAATCACAGGTTGGCATAATACATCATAGTACAGTGGATAAATGGTCTTGCAATGTTACATGGGCACTCATGTAGAATAAGTGTATAATGGACTGTCAGTAGCCAAGCACTCAGTATCGCCCATACATATATCATCTGACTTCACTGACTGAGCACGTCAGCTTATAAACAATATTTCAGATGGCTTCTAAACCTAATCTCGTCTAGCGACGATTCTTCAACATAATGTTCAGCACATATTTTTTTCATATAATAATATTGAACCGCTAATAACGGGTTCTCATGTGTAGCAGTGATCTCTGGACTAAACAAGCGATAATACGGGCATCCCCTTTCTCTTCTTGAAAGTCGCTACATGTTTTGGTTCCAAGATGGCTTCACTCGTGAACTGTCACTCACGTTTGGATGCAGATAATGAATCTGTCCTAAAGTTAGTCATTCATAAAACATTGCATTGCTCTGTAGATTTGATCATGAACAATTGACTGCATTCTACAGAATATAGTGCTGCTAGGAATCGAAGTCGTTTTCATCGAGTCAAATATATTCTCTTAGACATTCAAATCGTAACTATCGAAAATGGTGGCTTCGATCGAGAGTTCATAAGAGTATCTTTGATTACCTTGGTAGAGGGAATATGAAACTGCCATTCCTTGGCAATATGAATAAACACTGGGGTAAAGCATACACGATAGGTCTAGACGACTATCACTTTCCCCAAAAATACTGAGATCACTTTTTCCCGGCGACAGGCCGACATAGGAAACACACAGTCCCTATCAGGACGAAGCCAAATCACACCACACTCTAGCGACACATCCGCCGAATAGCCTTTGACCTCTCTAGAGACAACAGAACATATAGTTCGACTTAGATATGTAAAGATATACAGATATAAGACAGACTCGTCCTACTCAGACAAACAATACACATAAATTCAGGCCATAGATATTCTGAAGCAAGAACAATCTATTATTACCCAAACAACGAATAAATCGCAGTAAAATGGATTTATCCGCGGAGTTTGATCGACGAGATGGCACAACTTTCAAGGGAAGTAACTCAATAATGACTTTCCCTTAAGCACTAAAAAATTACCTATGTATAATATTGTAAAATATCAAAGACTGCACGTAACAGTCTTACCACACCTCCCGGGAAAAAAAAAAATGGAACATTTTTTTTTTTTTTTGAAATACATCTAGGAGCAACGTACAATAGGCTCACAACGCATGAATAATGCGCAGATGAAAATATCAGGAATACCTATAACGCCTAATATGAGGCTAAGTCGACTTATGGAGCGACTAGTGAGAATGTGTCTCATAAACTGAGAGAAATTATTTCTCTACAAGTATATTTTTCCAGGAAGGTGTCATCAAAGTATAATACAATTCTGGCAATTACACAATGCCTAAAAAATTCATATCATCATTTCGCTTTAGATATCTTAAATTTATGATTTATGAAGAAAAAAATCATCAAAGCACAGCGGTGAATAAACATCCATGAACCGCTATGTAGTGATACAATCATTATATTATTAAATTACAAATGTGTATCTATCATGATATAGAAAAGGAACTACTATAGAACTAGACATATCAAGAAGTCTAAGCCCTAATAGTTATGTGGAATCATGTGGGCATCTTGACAGAATGTCTGCCATCACATTATCTGATCCACGAATAGCTCGCACAGAGAAATGAAAAGGTTGAAGAGCAATTGCATATCGAGTAGACCTCGAGCTCTTCAAATTCTTACTCTGTATAGCAGTAAGAGCTTTTTGGTCGGTTTCTACTATGAAATGTGCGCCTAGAAGGAATCTCTGTAGTTTGAGGATCGACCAAACCATAGCTAATAGCTCACGGTCTAAAACCGAATAATTCCTTTCTGCCGCATTAAGTTTTCTGGAAATATACATTACAGGATGCAGAGTTCCAGAGTACTCTTGCATTAGTGCCGCTCCAATCCCAGTGGATGAAGCGTCACTACGAAGAACGAATGTCTTATCTTTAGTGGGTAGCACTAAAATAGGTGGTGTTGAAAACAATGTTTTAATCTTATCCAGAGAGCATTGGCATTCCTGAGACCAGTGGACCACATTAGGCGAACCTTTCTTTAGAAGTGTTGAGAGAGGTGCCATGATAGAGGATAGATTCTGAATGAATCTGCCATAAAATTGAATAAGACCTAACAGACTTCTCACCTGTTTTTTAGTCTTAGGGATTGAGATGTTAAGTATCTTACTAGTATTATGGTCCTCTGTCTTTAGGAACCATGACCAACTCGGTGGCCTAGGAAAGAAATTTCGCTAAAACCAATATAGGCTTTAGAGGGTTTCGCTGTCAGGTTGTGCTCACGCAAAGTAGACAGCAATTCATCTAACCCTGAATAGTGATCTTCCCAAGTATCGCTGAAAAGACAGATGTCGTCTAGATATGCAATGACATCTGACCGATAAGATAGGATTCGGCGCATCATGCGTACGAACGTAGCTGGTGCGTTCATAAGACCGAAAGGCATAAAATTCCATTGGAACAAACCTCTAGGTGTTGAAAAAGCCGTGAGAGGTTTGGCGCGTTCAGATAAAGGAACTTGCCAATATCCTTTAGACAAATCAAGTTTAGTGAAAAAATGAGATTTGGAGAGTCGAGTAAGTAGCTCTTCCAGTAAAGGCATAGGTTCGGCATCGAACTTCGTTACTTGATTCAATTTTCGATAGTCAACGCAAAGACGTATGTTATTGTCTTTTTTACGCACAATAACCATCGGCGAAGAATATGCAGAGGTGGATGGTTCGATTATTTTCAAATCTATCATCTCATCCAACTCTTTCTCGACCTGTGCTTGAAAATGTATAGGTATAGGATAAGGTCTAACCCTAATAGGAGTATGGTCAGTTAGAACAATGTCATGTTGAATGACATTCGTTTGTCCAGGGATGTCAGTGAGTACATCCTGAAATGTTTGCAACATAGTTGAAACTTGTCGCTGTTCTCCTAGAGACAAATCAGGAGAGACAGTAACGTTCTTCCATGATTCACTGGAATGAAGTGGGATCATTGGAAGAGGAAGATTTACATCTGAAAAACTTGTTTCCTCATCCTGTATCACGGACAGTGATGAGTAATGACCATGTTGTACTGGAGAATTGTCCGTTGCTTGGAAAATGGGTTGCAAATAATCCGGACGTTCATGGAATTCAGTAAGCATATTGATGTGGAAGGTTTTATGCTTCCCATCAATATCGACAATATAGTCGACATCGGAAATTTTCGATATTATATCGTACGGACCTTTCCAAGAAATAAGTAATCTGTTTTCCCTACAAGGTAGTAATACAAATGCTTTGTCACCAGGACAAAGTTGTCGTAAGCATCTCTTCTTATTGGCAAATTGCCTTGCCTTCTGTTTCGCAAATTCAGAAGAAGAAGTTGCTAATTTGCATGCTTCGATAATTTTTTGTCTCAACGCGATGACATATTCGTAGGATGACTTTGTGTCATCGTCAATATTGTCAGATGTTATGAGATCGTGAAGCAACGACATAGGGCCACGCGGACGCGCGCCAAAGACGAGTTCAAAGGGAGAAAATCCCGTATGTTCATTGGGTACCTCTCTGTAAGCGAAGAGGGCCGCAGGTAAAACTCTGTCCCAGTCTTGAGGATGATCCTCAGTTATCTTCCCCAGTAAGTTTTTAAGTGTTCTATTAAGGCGTTCGACCATACCATTAGACATTGGATGGTAGATACTACTTAAAGATCTATCTATCTGCAGGGTAGACATTACTTGAGACATGGTATCTGATATTAGTTGGGTGCCATGGTCTGACAATATCTCTCCGGGGAACCCCAGACGAGAAAATATAAGCCAAAGAGCATCTGCAATATCAGCAGTAGTAATGCTCTTCAGAGGAATAGCCTCTGGCCAACGTGTGCACATATCAACACACGTCAAGATAAACTGATGTCCTCTGGCAGACTTGATCTTAAATGGACCAATAATGTCTATGGCCATTTTTTGAAACGGCCGAATAGGAATGTCCGCCGCCTGAATGGGTGCAGCATGCCGTGGACCTTTGGATTTAACTTCCTGACATACTTTACAAGATCGACAATAAATACGTATGTCCTTGTTTACCAATGGCCAAAAGAAAGCCGCAAGGACTCTTGACTTAGTACGGGAAAAACCCATGTGTCCAGCACACTGAGAGTCGTGAGCGTGCTGCAAAATTTTAACTCTCAAATTCTTGGGAACCAGGATTTGAGAATGACTTGACGTAATGGAGTCTTGAACCATACGTACAAGTACGCCATTCTTCTTTGTAATCCACGATTTACGACTTGTGTCCTTATTCGGATCACCTTTAGTTGCAAGAATGAAGAATTTCTTCAGAGTGGGATCATCTTCTTGCTGTTTTATAAACGAGTCACGAGAAATTACCAAGGGATTATCTTGGTTATGCACTTCATTATCTTCAATAGATGAAGTTTGAGGCACATTAAGAGCCTGAGCTCTAGTGACTACAGCGTTAGCAATCTGCATGTTTTGCCTTTCCCACGTGGAAATTTGTTGCGGAGTGCATTCCTTGACTCCATGAATGCGACCGATGATGAGGTCAGCGATCGGATTCGGAAGAAGACATGCGTGTACATCTCCCGTAAAGAAAGGAGTAGCAATCCTAATGATAGCAGTAGAGTATTTCTCTAATGTGCCGCCAAATGTTACACATTTGACTACTTGTCCAGTGGCACGGGAAGGATCTACGAGTGACTGCCTAACACCAATTGTGGTGCATCCAGAATCAAATAGCACAGAGACTGGATTGTTATTCACTAAACCCTTATGTAAGACAAGAGACCCTCTTCCATCATGCGCGACTGATGCCGGAAGAGCAGGAAGAGGATGGCCACAGCTTAAAGTAGACACTGTGGTTGGCTCAAATAACGTTTTGCATTGGGGGCACTGAGATGCTCTCCCAAAATCAAAAGCGGCACATGCCATATTACTAGCATCATTATTATCTTTACTCTGTTTATAGGCTTCATGGGACTCTTGTTGTACAGAGTTTGCCTGAAAATGTGGTTTATGTCTTTTGTTTTGAGATCTACCTCGGTTATTATCACCTCTGTAGTTATTGTTACCTCTATTGTAACCCCTATTTGGGTTTGAGTCATAGTTCCCTTGGTTACCATTATCATATTCATTATAATGAGTATCTCTGTAATTATGATCTTGTTGACTCCAAGACGGATAACCCTGATAGTTTCTATAATTACTTCCTCTACGGAAATTCCTATAATTATGACCACCCCTGTGTCGAGAGCTATCAGGTCGTCTCCAGTTCTTTGAAGAAGAACCCTGAAATGATTGGTTACCTTGGTTTTGATAACTATTATGGTTACCTTTTTTATCAAATCTGTTTTGAGGTCCCTGAAATCTGTGTGAATAATTGGGATTGTATGGTGTTGCTGAAGCAACTGGCATACTCTCCTTAATCTTAGTGTTGCCAAAAGTCACGTCGGGGTGTGCAGTGACATATTGGGAACAATATTCTTCCATTTCTTTTAGAGATTTGGGTTTACGCTCATGTATAAATTCAAGGAAAGGTTTGTTCACACATGACATAATCTTATCTCTGAGCAACAAATCCATAAGTCCTTCATACGTTTTTTCTGTTTTGGAAAGCTCAATCCAACGATCAACTGTGAGACGTGCCTTTGCAGTGAATTCTGAGAATTCTACACCCGTCTCAGGTACCATCGTCTTAAATAAAAGGCGATAGCCTTCCTCACTTAGCTGATATTTTTTTATCAAAGCCGCCCTAATGACATCATAATTATCCTTATCTGCTTCTCCTACAAGGCATAATCTAGTCAAAGATTCACCTTTCAAGTTTTCTGATAATTGATTAGCGTATTGTGATTTATCCACATTATGTGTACGACAAGAACGTTCAAATCTATCCAGCCAGAATGTAATATCGTCACTGGACTGATTGAACGGTGGAACCTTAACCTTGTAAGTAGAAGGTTTACCATTACCACTAGATGCCTGATTAACATTACTCATACTTGTCAATCTCAATTTCTCCAACTCAAATTCATGTTCTCTTATTGCTTTTTTCTCTTCAGCATCTAATCTTTTTTGTTCAGCCTCCCTGTCTAATCTTTTTTGTTCAGCTTCCCTGTCTAATCTTTTTTGTTCAGCTTCACTGTCTAATCTTTTTTGTTCAGCCGCAGCTTCTCTTTCTAATTTTTTTTTGTTCAGCTGCAGCTTCTCTTTCTAATTTTTTTTGTTCAGCTTCAAATCTCCTTTCCTCCACCTGCATCTGTAATTTCTTTTGTTCAGCAGCAGCCTCAGCTTCTCTTTCTAATCTTTTCTCTTCCGCCATAGCTTTTCTTTCTTCTGCAGCTAATCTTTTCTCTTCTGCCATAGCTCTTCTCTCTTCTGCAGCTAATGCTTTGTCATATTGAGCAACTGCCCATTGTTCTAATTGTTGACCAGTTTTATCAAGGGCTTTCCCTTGTATAATGAAGTATTCTAATGTAGACATGGTGTCTAACAATAATACTAATCACCTGAAATAATAATAATACCACAAGTTCTTAATGACTTGATTAATCAGTATACTATCCCAATATCTGTGGGTCACAAGCCTTTAATAAGGTCTTGTATAATAGTAATAATAATCAGGTACTGGTCTATACCATAATCCAAGTGCAGTGCACAGGCAATTGTGTCTTATGAAATATACCTATATAAAACATATGTCAACCAACAGAATACATAAAGTACAAATAGGACTGACAATACAAGAACGTTTGCAGAAATCAAAATAAATCAAATAGGGAAATCAATGAAAATAATCACTGAATCTGCAAAGAATAACAACACCAATGACGTCACAATATATGAATACAAATTGTGAATAGAACTGAAAGATAGAAAAGAGTAGACCAACAAATTACAAACAACTCAAAACAAAACTAAAGAACAAAGAAATATTACAAAAATAACAATAATTACAGTCTTCACAGCTAACACAAAAGCAACAGTTGTCGCAGCAAATTTTCAATCAAGAAAATTGCACCTATAGAAAACGCCCACAACGGACCCTCTATGACGTGGGATATTCTGTTGTGAGGACGCCGCCCAACCTTAAACACAACCCGCTGACATAGAAACTAACATACTATACAAACAAATAACATGTAAACATAAATATATATAAATTATGTGTATGATAGTATGTGTTGCAAAATAGGCTCAGTTTTACAGTAATGGCAAAGTTATTTTTATGAAAATAAACAAACTGCCACTTTATTCAATTAAACATTCTGGCCTTAAATATTAAAGTTCATATATGGAAAACAAGAAGATCCATCGATGAAAATAGGACTTCTTAGTACACAAATACTGTCTTCCTGTTAACATTGACAAGAATTGATCCAACTGTTCTGTGAAACTCTGTAATGTCTAATGTAAAACTGTCAACAACGCTGGCCTACATACTGCATTCACTTGACAGGTCACGTGACGAAGTGTTGACAAAGAGCAAACCAATACTGCAAGTGTGTCGTATCAGCCACAGGAAACGGTCTGGTATCGGTAATCTGTTGACTTCTGAACTTCTGCGAGGTCAAACCCAGAAAGCTGGTCCACCAGTTGATAAAGTTGATATAATGTTGGATTTTTATTCCCGTTAATGATATCCACCAAAAGATAGATATAAGTGGATGGAAGCAGACATCATCATCATCATCAGTTGATAAGATCTCTATGGTGTTGTTTGCTCCACTGTAGTGTATGGAATGTCAACTTGACCTACGCAGTGGTGTGTAGACATGGATTGAGTGTACAATGTGCGAATGATGATAAGGGTTCGTGTTGTTGACAAATGTTCTTTTCTCACACTCATGTATGACTGGAAGTCATCGACACCAACGACTGTGTACCTTTTCTAAAGTTTAATTGGACGTACACACTCGACAGCACAGATAGTGACAAATCACAGGTTGGCATAATACATCATAGTACAGTGGATAAATGGTCTTGCAATGTTACATGGGCACTCATGTAGAATAAGTGTATAATGGACTGTCAGTAGCCAAGCACTCAGTATCGCCCATACATATATCATCTGACTTCACTGACTGAGCACGTCAGCTTATAAACAATATTTCAGATGGCTTCTAAACCTAATCTCGTCTAGCGACGATTCTTCAACATAATGTTCAGCACATATTTTTCATATAATAATATTGAACCGCTAATAACGGGTTCTCATGTGTAGCAGTGATCTCTGGACTAAACAAGCGATAATACGGGCATCCCCTTTTCTCTTCTTGAAAGTCGCTACATGTTTTGGTTCCAAGATGGCTTCACTCGTGAACTGTCACTCACGTTTGGATGCAGATAATGAATCTGTCCTAAAGTTAGTCATTCATAAACATTGCATTGCTCTGTAGATTTGATCATGAACAATTGACTGCAATCTACAGGATATAGTGCTGCTAGGAATCGAAGTCGTTTTCATCGAGTCAAATATATTCTCTTAGACATTCAAATCGTAACTATCGAAAATGGTGGCTTCGATCGAGAGTTCATAAGAGTATCTTTGATTACCTTGGTAGAGGGAATATGAAACTGCCATTCCTTGGCAATATGAATAAACACTGGGGTAAAGCATACACGATAGGTCTAGACGACTATCACTTTCCCCACAAATACTGAGATCACTTTTTCCCGGCGACAGGCCGACATAGGAAACACACAGTCCCTATCAGGACGAAGCCAAATCACACCACACTCTAGCGACACATCCGCCGAATAGCCTTTGACCTCTCTAGAGACAACAGAACATATAGTTCGACTTAGATATGTAAAGATATACAGATATAAGACAGACTCGTCCTACTCAGACAAACAATACACATAAATTCAGGCCATAGATATTCTGAAGCAAGAACAATCTATTATTACCCAAACAACGAATAAATCGCAGTAAAATGGATTTATCCGCGGAGTTTGATCGACGAGATGGCACAACTTTCAAGGGAAGTAACTCAATAATGACTTTCCCTTAAGCACTAAAAAATTACCTATGTATAATATTGTAAAATATCAAAGACTGCACGCTTCGTTCGGGGTCTTTTTGCTGCCACAATTTTCTCCACGTTCTTCTTAATAGGCCAACTGCATCCGTGAGAAATAGTATGCCCCAGGAAGTCTAACTGTTCAAACCCGATCAGACATTTGCTAGGTCTGGCTGTGAGACCCGTTTCCTGTAGTCTCCTGAGGAGCATAGCAACCGTAGCAATATGTTCTTCATAGGTTTCCGATGCAATTAATATGTCATCCATGAAATTATGGATATGGTGACTTTGCAAAGGCTCTAGAAGATTCCTCATCATCCTGGTGAACACTCCTGGTGCGTTATGCAAACCGAACGGCATCACATTAAATGTGTAATGTCCTTCGCCAGTGCTGAAAGCTAACAAAGGTTTAATTTCCTCCTTGACTGGTATTTGATAATAACCTTTACTGAGGTCAATCTTGGAGAAGATCTTTGCTTTGCTGAGCTTGGTGAACAACTCAGAAACAGTTTGGAGAGGTTCGGGCTGGAATTCCGTTACAGCGTTTAGCAACCTGTAATCAATGCACAGCCGAACTTCCTTATTGGGCTTCTGCAACAGCACTACACTCGAGCTGTAAGGAGATGTAGACTCACTGATAATTCCTGCCTGACGCAGCTTGTCTATTTCTCCGCGAAGTGCATCCGCTTTAGCGTACGGGATGGGGTAAACTCTGGTTTGAACAGGGGTCTCGTTTGTTAATTTCATATCAAATTCAATGAGATTTGTTCGACCAGGTACATCCGTTAAGACTGCACTGTACTGTTTTAGTAGAGCCCTGGTTTCTGTTTGTTGTTCTGGTGAGAGATTGTCGCCGAACTTGACATCTTTAAAGGATTCTGTGGGTTGCAGTGGATACTCCATGCAACCATCATCATCTTCCTCGTCTTCCGTTGCTATGGCGACAGCCAGGAGATGCTCGGAGGATGGCACCGGTCTTTCCAAATATTTCTTTAGCAGATTTATGTGGAAGACCTTCTCCTTTCCTTTGATGGAGATCTTGTAATTGGTACGTGAGATCTTTTTAAGGACGGTAAACGGCCCCTGCCATCCGATGCGAAGTTTATTGCTTCCGGTTGGGAGTAGCAACAAAACTTTCTCCCCTGGTTGGAGCTCTCTCTCTTTTGAAGCTTTGTTGTATCTTTTAGCGTGTTTAGCGCGGGCTTTCGTAAGGTTGGTTGTAGCTAGATCCCATCCTAGCTTTAGTCTTTCCTTGAGCTCAGATACATACTTGCTTGCAGAGACGACTGTCTCGTCAGCCTTTTGGTCTGTCAGGGACCGAAGTAAGGCTTCCAATGGCCCCTTTATAGGTCTGCCAAATAAAAGTGTAGCAGGCGGGAATCCCGTAGACGCTTGGGGAACCTCTCGGTAGGCGAATAAGGCAGCCGATATATATAGGTCCCAGTCTTCCGGTTTCTCCTGACCCAGCTTACGTAACATGGTGGTGAGGCTGCCATTAAAACGTTCCACGAGCCCATTTCCGGCCGGATGGTAGGGACTTGTGTGGATATGTTTGGCCCTCAAGATCTTAAAGATCTCCTCCATTAACAGGCTACGGAATTGGGATCCATTGTCCGTCAAAACTTGTTGAGGGAATCCCAACCGTGTAAAGATTTGCACGAGGGCTTCTGCAACATGCTTGGAATCTATGCATGTTAGCGGTACAGCTTCGGCCCACATTGTGCAAGTGTCGACTAAAGTCAGGATGAACCTGTGCTTTCTTTTGGTCCTTTCCAGGTGTCCAATGATGTCGACAGCAACCCGTTCAAATGGAGTCCCTACTATTGGCATTTGCCCCATAGGTACTGGGGGTGTCAAGTGCTTGGGTGCTACCCGTTGGCACTGGGCGCAGGATTTCACATACCTGACAATGTCAGAGTTCATTCCTGGCCACCAATAGTGGGTTTTTATTCGCTGAATAGTGGCGTTTTGCCCCATATGTCCGCTAAAGGGAAGAGAGTGCCCCATCTCTAAGATCTGGCTTCGGTACTGCGTCGGTACTAGGAGCTGGTTATTCCCCGTGTCCGGGTTGCCCGTTCTACGATACAATACGCCATCCTTAGAAAAGATGTCTCCGTTGTGTCTGGGGTCCTTAGCCATGGGCAGTTTTTTAAAGCAGAGCTCCAGAGTAGGGTCCTTTTGTTGCGCCTCCTTCAGTTCGTTCGGCAACAAATTTGGCGCAGGCTCCCTCTCCTTCTTGGCTTGCCCTCTTGTGGTTACCGCTGCCACAATCGGCTCCTTTGGTCTCCCAATAAACACATATCTACATCCCAGGATAACTGGGTAGATAGGATCATCCATAATGGCCGCTTTTATAACTCCTCTGACAAAGTCAGAGTGTATTTCTACCAGTGCGATAGGCAGCGTCCTGGGCGCATCACTCTTAAACACTCCACTAAGTTTGACGGTTTCCTCTGTCTCCTGACCTGGTTTGACTAGGTGTCTAGCAACAATACAACTAAAACTTAATCCAGTGTCAAAGAGACAAGTGGTTGAGGTACCATTCAAAATTACAGTTCCTCGAGTTGAGGGTCGGTCCCCCTCAGGTTGAGAATCACTGACATTGACTCTACCTTTCGAGGCTGTATGCAAACATCCAACGCGGTTTGGACCGGTTTGTTTGCCCTGATCAGACGTTCCTGTTGTAGGGGTCTTTCCTTTTCCTTGACCTTGGTGGCCGCGCTGCCACGTAGGCTTGGTGGGTTGATCAGAATTGTTGTTGGGGGGGTATCGGGTTTTGTAGATTTTCGATTTTTCCTGGGGAGGTCTCTGGGTATTATTTTCTCGTTGGTTATAATTCTGAGAGGAATTAGAGGAATAGGATGACTGCTCTAGATTTTGTTTACGAGATGGCTCATCTGTGGGTTTACGTTTAGTGCTGGGAAGTTCGGCCATTGCATTGGTATAGCGTTCGGCCTTATTGAGTATGTCCTCAAGCCTGACTGCGCCCTGTTTAGCCAAAAATCTACGGGTTTCGTTTGACAGAGTTGCCTTTATCTGTTCCACAAGAACAAGTTCAAGTAGTCCCTCATATGTAAGAGGTAGGTCAGATAATTCAATGCACTTTGTCAAATAGCCCGTGAGACGTGAAGAGAATTGTGGGAATGTTTCCGTGCTCTCTTTTCGGCTGTTTCTGAACATTTGCAGAAATTTTCGGGCGGTCATTTCGAACCGCTCTAGCAAGGCCTTCTTAAGCATGTCGTAATCATGTTGGTTCGGTCCCAGCTTTGTGTATACGTCATAAGCATTCGCTTTTAGTGACGTTGAAAGTTTCAGTGCCCAGCGGAAACTCTCTAACCCATACAGATTTGCGAGCCTTTCGAATTTTTCTAGGTAGCTGTCAATTTTTTCGTTAGGGCTAGGAAAAGACTCTAAAGCAAAAGACATCGCAGTTAATTGGGCAGACTGAGTGCTGGAGAGATCCATTGTTTGAGACTGGGGCGAAGACGGCTCTCCATTATTTGAAGTAGAGGCACTCCGACTCTCTAAAGCCTTGAGCGCTAATTCATGTTGTCTTTCCCTCTCTCTTTCTCTCTCTCTCTGCGGGCTTCCATTTCTGCCTCAATTTTCTTCTGTTCCAATTGACGATCGTCCGCTTCCTTCTTCCTAGCTTCTGCCCTCTCTTCTTCTCTCTCTTTTTTTCCTTCCTCTCAGCTTCTGCCCTTTGTTTCTCTTCCTTCCTCTCTGCTTCTTCTCTTTGGTGCTCCGCGTCATATATTTGCAGTTCCTGGGTGATAAACAGATTCGCGGCTTCTGTGTCTAATCCTGAGTCTTTCGCTTCCTGTCTCAAAATGGATCTTATCCTAATTCTCTCAGCCATTGTCAAAGAACTGGATGCTTCTAAGACTAGAGAATAGTAAGATGGAACAAGAAGGGGAAAAACTCAAAGCCGCTACGAGAAAAACAAAGTAAAAAATTTACTGAATGACCTCGTGTGTTAACTTATCGCCGCTATTATTGTCACTTAAGACTCGTAACGCAAGCAACTATGCCAATTAAATGGTAAGTTACACTAGAAAAGAATCTACTCTTACTAACAGTAGAGAAAAATTTATATTAAACAATTTAAAAAGGAAAAAAAAAATTTCCCAGAAAATGTTAATTCTCTAACAACAAACTCCGTCCCTGAAGACAATTTTTGAGATGAGACGTAGTTAACTTAATTTTAAAAATCAGAACAATCCGTCTTTAGCTTAGCTCAACTCAAACGCTTCATAACCTTTAGTGATTGTAAAACAATCACGCAGTCCCAGCAATTATATAACCAAAATTTTCAATTCCCTCTGCCAGAGAATACAAATGTGACAATCTTTTATTATCACTAACTGCCTGTTCCTGTGGAAAAACAAACCTGTCTTAATTATTGTTTGGTTGGCCCAAAATACTGAACGGCTTGGTCTAGGGGAAGTAATACTTTTAAAGATTATACCTGATGCGTGATGCCATATGATGATGGATGGTATCCGCATGTCTGGTTTTGTGTAGTGTGCAGATGTGTTCAGTCAAACAATGTTCATACAAAAATAACAGGGCAATCCACATAGGACGTCAGTAAACTCACGACGTATAAAGTCAATGATTCTTGTAACAGCCGTTGACGTTTTTCTTCATTATTTATTGTGGACGCCACAGTGACAAAATGGTTACGCGAATATGTAGGCACATCAAACAGTCATTATCACAGCAACATTCAATACAGCAATAGACGGTAGACAGCATTACAATGATGAGTCAGATGCATGTTATATTTCATAGTGCTGTAAATGTAGTCAGGTGAAAAACTCCATCCTTTTCTATAACAGCCAGGAGATAACCAGATGTATGAGATCAGTTCACTCTCCTTAGTCTGACTTCAGCAAGACAGACACGTCTGCCGAAGTATAAATAATGTCCTCAAAAATATCCTCTAGATAATAAAGGTTTTCCAAACCTAGTTCATTTAACAAAGTAGCAAGTAATGGTCCTTGGGACATGCATCAACCGATGCAGTACAATACACCGACATGTGAGCTGGGAAAACATCTCGTGACGACGACTTTCGAAGACAGGCTATGAATCGAAATCGCTCACGACCAAAAATCGATAGAGTTAATGGAAAGTCAATTTACCTTGCCTTCAGGAACTACACAGAAATATTATGCCTCCCGGCATGTGCAAATACACTAGAGGTATTATCTCGAATAAACGAAATATCCATAAGAGGACTACACATCCCTGACAGAACAAAAAATAGCGGAGATCCCCTCTTCAACGAGGCATCTCTTTCGCCATTCAAATCGCTCACTCCCCTAGTGGTGGGCGGAAACCGATCGACCAAAAAACAAGACCAGTCATGCGCAGTCCAGCGCAAAAAGACCACAGCTCAAAACTTAACTGCATTCAATACCAACGCAGGAAGACAAATGCTTACCGAGAAAAGTGACTATAAATTTCAAGCAGTTGTTGCCCTTGCGTTATAAAATAGATATTGTAATAAAACGATGTTGCGAGAATTTATCACGCAACATATCACCACCTCCTCCCGATAAAAAAAAAAAATGTGGAACATATTTTTTTTTTTTTAAATATCAAAGAGCATGCGATAAGCGGCTCAAAACGCACGAATTATGCGCTGATAATTAATTAAATTGCCTAACATGAGGCTAAATATAGAGTGTCTGGTGAGGATATACCTCAACAGAAAAATAAATATGTCTCAAAAAATATTCACATCGGGGAGGTGTCACCAACACACATCACGTTAGCATGTAAACACAATATACGTATGCAAGTTACCATAATCATCATTAAACAGCATACTCTAATATTGTCTTTAAAAATGGATGTACAAATCTGATAGGAAAATTTAAATAGTACATTCTTTGACATGTAATGACATAAGTACATAGTAAAGTTAAACTACATGACGATCCAGGACATATGCTCTGGTATTCCGAGGGTAAGTACACAATCTAGAACTCGTCATGCTTGATACTAGTAAGGTAAGTCCTCAGCTCAACAATGACATTCTGAGAAAGTACAAGCAATATAATGCTAATTAATAACTAATATGCTTCATAAGGTACAATACATTATTAATAATTGTGGCTGTTTAGTAAACTAACGGCCCTTATATTAACTACTCAGTCCTCCTCTATCATCTTAAAAAACGAACAGAAGAAGATGACAACAAAGCACGATAGTGTGTACATATAAAGTAAGTACAGATGTGCTAATCTATTGTAGAAATATAGGTGTGTTATGACTCTGTAATATATGGAAATATAGGACAGAAGTATTAGTTGGAGTCATGTGGGCATCTAGACAAAATGTCAGCCATCACATTATCCGCACCACGGATAGCTCGTACCGTGAAGTGAAAAGGTTGAAGAGCTATAGCATATCGAGTGGATCTCGAACTCTTCAAATTCTTAGTCTGAATAGCTGTAAGAGCTTTCTGATCAGTCTCTAGAATGAAATGTGCGCCCAGGAGGAATCTTTGTAGTTTTAGAATTGACCAAACCATCGCTAACAACTCACGGTCTAAAACCGAGTAGTTCCTCTCTGCCGCATTTAGTTTTCTAGAAATGTACATAACAGGATGCAGAGTATTTGCATATTCTTGCATCAGTGCTGCTCCAATCCCAGTGGATGAAGCATCACTCCGAAGAACAAAAGTCCTATCAAGAGTAGGTAATCTTAAGATGGGAGGAGAAGAAAATATATTCTTGATTTGGTCTAGTGAAGATTGGCATTCTTCAGACCAACGGACCAGATTAGGCGAACCTTTCTTCAACAATGTTGAGAGAGGTGCCATGATCGAAGATAAATTTGGAATAAATCTCCCATAAAATTGAATTAAACCTAAGAGACTCCTAACTTGTTTCTTCGTTTTAGGAACAGAGATGTTCAGTATTTTGGAAGTATTGTGGTCTTCTGTCTTCAAGAGACCATGACCAACACGATGACCCAGGAAAGAGATTTCACCAAAACCAACAAAAGCTTTAGAAGTTTTGCTGTCAAATTATTCTCACGTAGAGTGGACAGTAAGTCACATAACCCTAAATAGTGATCTTCCCAGGTATCACTGAAGAGACAGATGTCATCTAAGTATGCGATGACATCCGAACGATGTGACAGAATTCGACGCATCATGCGAACGAAAGTGGCAGGGGCGTTCATGAGACCAAAAGGCATAACATTCCATTGAAATAGACCCCTAGGTGTAGAAAAAGCAGTAAGAGGTTTGGCATGCTCTGCTAAAGGCACTTGCCAATAACCTTTAGACAAGTCAAGTTTAGTGAAGAATCTAGAATTAGAAAGTCTAATCAGTAGATCTTCTAACAAAGGCATCGGTTCAGCATCGAACTTTGTGACCTGATTCAATTTGCGATAATCAACACAAATTCGTATGTTCTTATCCTTCTTCCGGACAATAACCATGGAAGAAGAATATGGTGAAGTCGATGGTTCAATTATATTTAATTGAATCATTTCATCCACTTCCTTTTCCACTTGCGACTGAAAGTGTATAGGAATAGGATACGGCCTAACCCTAATTGGATTATTGTCGGTAAGAATTATGTCATGTTCTATGACATCTGTGTGTCCAGGAATGTCAGTGAGAACATCCTGAAATGTTTGTAACATCGACGAGACTTGTCGATGTTCGTCACCAGAAAGATTAGGAGAAACAGAAACGTTTTTCCAAGATTCCGTAGAATGTAATGGAACCACTGGAAGGGGAAGGTTAACATCAGAGAAGGTAGATTCCTCATCCTGTATGACAGACAGCGATGAATAATGACCGTGAGGTGCAGGAGCATCATCCGTTGCCTGGAAAATAGGCAGCAAATAGTCCGGACGTTCGTGAAATTCCGAAAGCATGTTTATGTGGAAAGTTTTATGCTTTCCATCAATATCGACCACATAGTCAACATCGGAAATCCGAGAGACTATTGCATACGGACCTTTCCATGCAATAAGAAGTCTATTTTCCCTACTGGGGAGTAGGACGAATGCTTTGTCACCTGGACAAAGTTGTCGTAGACATCTATTCTTGTTAGCAAACTGTCTTGCCTTCTCTTTAGCAATTTCTGATGAAGCAGTTGCTAGCTTACATGCCTCAATGATCTTTTGTCTAAGAGCAATGACATACTCATATGAGGATTGAGTTTCATCGCTAATATCATCGGCAGTGATGAGATCGTGTAATAAAGACATAGGGCCGCGTGGACGCGCGCCAAAGACAAGTTCGAAGGGAGAAAATCCTGTGTGTTCATTAGGGACTTCTCTATAGGCAAAGAGAGCCGCGGGTAAAACCCTGTCCCAATCTTGAGGATGATCTTCAGTTATCTTACCAAGCAAAGTCTTGAGCGTTCTATTCAGACGCTCAACTAACCCATTAGACATAGGATGGTAGATACTACTGAGAGATCGTTCAATATATAAGGTAGACATTACCTGTGACATAGTGTCAGATATGAGTTGAGTGCCATGGTCTGACAATATTTCTCTGGGGAACCCCAAGCGAGAAAATATCAACCAAAGAGCATCTGCGATATCTGTAGTAGATATGCTCTTAAGAGGAATAGCCTCTGGCCAACGTGTGCACATATCGACACATGTAAGGATAAACTGATGTCCTCTGGCCGACTTGACCTTAAAAGGGCCAATAATATCTATGGCCATTTTCTGGAACGGCCGAATAGGAATGTCAGCAGCCTGGATAGGCGCAGCATGTCGTGGTCCTCTAGATTTGACCTCCTGACATACCTTGCATGATCGGCAGTAAATACGAATGTCCTTATTGACAAAAGGCCAAAAGAAAGTCGCAAGGACTCTCGACTTCGTACGGGAAAAACCCATATGTCCAGCACATTGCGAGTCATGAGCATGTTGTAATATTTGCACTCTCATGCTCTTGGGAACAAGAATTTGCGAATGTGCCGACGTAGTCGAATCTTGTACCATACGTACAAGTACGCCGTTTCTCATTGCAATCCAAGATTTTCTATTTGTATCCTGAATCGGATCACCTTTCTTCGCAAGAACGAAGAATTTTTTTAAAGAAGGATCTTCTTCTTGCAATTTTATGAAAGAGTCACGAGTGATTACTAAGTGACTATCTTGGCTATCAACTTCATTATCACTATTCAGTGACGTTTCGGGTGTTTGTAGAGCTTGTGCTCTTGTAACTACTGCACTTGTAGCTTGCATGTTATTATCTTCCCAAGCAGCAATCTGCTGTGGGGTACACTCCCTAACTCCGTGAATACGACCAATAATAAGGTCCGCAATAGGATTAGGTAAGAGACAAGCATGCACATCTCCAGTAAAGAAAGGAGTGGCAATGCGAATTACAGCAGTAGGATATTTTTCTAGAGTGCCGCCAAATGTGACACATTTAATAACCCTTCCTGTAGCACAAGATGGATCTACAAGCGATTGTCTAACACCAATAGTGGTGCATCCGGAATCGAAAAGTAGTGAGACCGGAGTATCAATAACAAGACCAGTCATGCGCAGTCCAGCGCAAAAAGATTGCCCTGTTATTTTTGTATGAACATTGTTTGACTGAACACATCTGCACACTACACAAAACCAGACATGCGGATACCATCCATCATCATATGGCATCACGCATCATTTGGTGGCCAGTATGGGGATATGCGCACCATCATAACTGGCAGACGCTGGAGTATCATTAACAAGACCCTTATGTAGAATTAAAGAACCCCATAAGCTGGTTTGATTCTGGTACCAGCAAACACGGGGTCCCTTACCCACTTCATTTTCAACAAGAATTCATCAGCATCCTTCAAGAAATTAACATTCTTCAATACAGTCAACATCTTCAAAATTTTCAAAGTACTCGGCGTTGCCCGGTAAAAGTCAAAATTTCAACTTTTTGACGGAAACAAGAATTTGACAGTACCCGGCGTTGTTACATGTTGCCGGATAACTCGGACTGCTGTTATCTTTTACGCAAGTCAAGCAAGTTGCTGCTGTCAAGGTTCCAGTGCTGTCGTTTTTGTGAAGGTCAAGCCCGGTTGAAACGGGTTGTTTTCTGAAGAAGGCCAAGTACCGATTTCCATCAACTTACTTTTGGATTAGAAGGTCAAGTGCCGAAACAACTCAACACACAGTATTTCAGAAGCTCTTGTACCATCGTGTTAGCAGTGGAAGCAGTTCAGATGTGCCATCATCGTTGGAGCTTCGCTCTTTAGGACGTTGATTGACATCCGTTTTCTCTGCTGTTCTACGATTGGAAGCCTATAAGTTAAGTGGCCTTGTTGCGTGATAAATTCTCGCAACATCGTTTTATTACAATATCTATTTTATAACGCAAGGGCAACAACTGCTTGAAATTTATAGTCACTTTTCTCGGTAAGCATTTATCTTCTCGCGTTGGTATTGAATGCAGTTAAGTTTTGAGCTGTGGTCTTTTTGCGCTGGACTGCGCATGACTGGTCTTGTTTTTTGGTCGATCGGTTTCCGCCCACCACTAGTGGAGTGAGCGATTTGAATGGCGAAAGAGATGCCTCGTTGAAGAGGGGATCTCCGCTATTTTTGTTCTGTCAGGGATGTGTAGTCCTCTTAATGGATATTTCGTTTATTCGAGATAATACCTCTAGTGTTTCCCACATGTCGGGAGGCGTGATATTTCTGTGTATTTCCTGAAGGCAAGGTAAATTGACTTTTCATTAACTCTATCGATTTTTGGTCGTGAGCGATTTCGATTCATAGCCTGTCTTCGAAAGTCGTCGTCACGAGATGTTTTCCCAGCTCACATGTCGCTGTATTGTACTGCATCGGTTGATGCATGTCCCAAGGACCATTACTTGCTACTTTGTTAAATGAACTAGGCTTGGAAAACCTTTATTATCTAGAGGATATTTTTGAGGACATTATTTATACTTCGGCAGACGTGTCTGTCTTGCTGAAGTCAGACTAAGGAGAGTGAACTGATCTCATACATCTGGTTATCTCCTGGCTGTTATAGAAAAGGATGGAGTTTTTTCACCTGACTACATTTACAGCACTATGAAATATAACATGCATCTGACTCATCATTGTAATGCTGTCTACCGTCTATTGCTGTATTGAATGTTGCTGTGATAATGACTGTTTGATGTGCCTACATATTCGCGTAACCATTTTGTCACTGTGGCGTCCACAATAAATAATGAAGAAAAACGTCAACGGCTGTTACAAGAATCATTGACTTTATACGTCGTGAGTTTACTGACGTCCTATGTGGATTGCCCTGTTATTTTTGTATGAACATTGTTTGACTGAACACATCTGCACACTACACAAAACCAGACATGCGGATACCATCCATCATCATATGGCATCACGCATCATTTGGTGGCCAGTATGGGGATATGCGCACCATCATAACTGGCAGACGCTGGAGTATCATTAACAAGACCCTTATGTAGAATTAAAGAACCCCTCCCGTCATGCGCAACAGCAGCAGGAAGAGCGGGAAGTGGGTGACCACAACTCAAAGTAGTTATGGTACCCGGTTCGAATAAAGTACTGCATTGGGGGCATTTGTTTGCTCTCTCAAAGTCAAAAGCAGGACTAGTGACAGCGTCAAAGTTTTTACTATCAACAACATGATTACAGGCTCCCTCAGTTTCCTGTTGTACAGCATTAGCCTGCTGATATCTCTTTTTTGTGTGTTGAGATCTACCCCGACTATTATTACCTCTGAAGTTATCAGAGTTATTATTATCTCTGCAGTTATTATTGTCTCTATTGTAATTGTTATCCTGGTTCGAATTCCAGTTTCCACGATTACTATCATGTTCACATTGATGCGAACATCTATTTGTTTGGTTCTGAGGTCTTCGGCAGGAATAACCTCTATTACCATATCCTCTTTTGAAATGCTTATAATTATTAGGGTGATAGTAACGAGTACTATCAGGTTGTCTCCAATTCTTCGAAGAAGAATCACCATGAAATTGATTTCCATGATTTTGACAGAAATTACCGCTACTCTTTCTATCAAAATTTTGTTGGAATCTACGAGCAAAGTTTTGGCCATACGGAGCTGCCGAAGCAACTGGTAAACCTTCTTTCACCTTAGAGTTACCCATGGTTATGTGTGGGTGCGCAGTTACGTATTGGCAACAGAAATCTTCCATTTCTTTTATTGTTTTAGGTTTACGTTCATGAAGGAAAGCAAGGAAAGACTCATTGACAGACGACATGACTTTGTCTCTAAGTATTAAGTCCATAAGTCCTTCATAAGTTTTTTCCGTCTTAGATAGTTCAACCCATCGTGAGAAAGTAATGCGTATTCTTGCAATAAACTCGGAGAATTCAACTCCATTTTCAGGTAACATGTTTTTAAATTGTAGACGATAGCCGTCTTCGTTAAGCTGATATTTCTTTAACAAAGCGGCCCTGACAACCTCATAATTGTTCTTGTCAGGTTCATCCACCATATTTAATATACTTAGAGCTTTACCTGTCAGTATCCCTGATAACTGATAAACATATTTTGCTTTGTCTATGTTATGAGCTGTACATGCTTGTTTTCAAATCTGTCCAGATAGAACATTATGTCATCACTGGAAGGACTAAATGTTGGTAACTTAATCTTAAAAGTATCATTATTAGCCTTACCAGAAGATGAACCCTTGTTTGAATCATTACCATTACTCATGCTCGTCAATTTCAATTTTTTTCCAACTCTAAAGCTAAGACCTTTTCTTCATGTTCCATTTTTGCTTTCCTCTCATCAGACTCTCTCTGTAATCTTCTTTCCTCAGCCTGAGCCTCTTTTTGAAGTCTTTCATTTTCAGCTTCTTTTTCAAGTCTTTTATTTTCAGCCTCTTTTTCAAGTCTTTTATTCTCAGCTTCTAGCTGTAGCTGGAGTTTTCTCTCCTCAGCTTCTGATTCCCTTTTTTGTTTTTCCATTTCCATTTGGAATCTTTTTTCATCCACCTGCATCTGCAGTTTCTTTTGTTCAGCTTCCATTGCTTTATCATATCGAGCAGTTGCAAATTCTTCTAACTTATCACCAGTCTTCCCAAGCAATTTACCCTGCTCAATAAAGTGCTCAAATGTAGACATGTTGTCTAACATATGAGTCCAAAACCTGAAATAATTAACTAATTTATTTCAAACCTAAGTGTAACAAGTCTTAATTAAGCACTTGTATATTCACATCACATTATATTATCCCAGTCTCTGTGGGAAACAAGTCTCCAATCAAAGAACTTGTATATGAAATATCAGCACTCAATTCTGATCATAAGTGCACTTCTCATTCAATAGTGCACGACACTATTCATCATTCATTTATCATCAGTGTAGTAGTAACAGTGCATTAGCATAGCCCATTAACTAATTACTATAACTGTAAACAATGACTATGTAAACACATGCAGAATGTAAACATTGAAAATGTAAACAATGCAAACAATGTAAACAATAACAATGTAAACAATAACAAAGATCAGCAACAATACAAAAACGTTCGCAGAAATCAACTAAAAATAAAGCAGAAATTAATGAAATATCACAAAAAAATGTGACGATATCTGCGCTATAATTAAACAAAATACATGACACCACAGTGTATAAACAAAAATGTTGTATGAAACTAAATTATAGACAAGAGTAGGCTAACAAATACAAACAAATCAAAACAAAACTAAAGAATGCGAAATAATAACGAAAACAATATTAAAACATGTCATCACAGCTAACATAAATAGCAACAGAAGTCGCTTAGCAAATTCCAGTATCGGAAATTTGCAAACCCTACAGAAAACGCTCACAATAGACGACCTCTATGACGTGGCATAATCTAACGGAGACACCACCCAACCGAGAACCCGCTGAAATATAAACATATAAATATACGAATAACATATAAACACATAACATATAGAATGAGATGATACACAGAAGACTCAGCAGAAGTATAAGGGCACAGTTTACATACAAACAGGCCACTTAACTTATAGGCTTCCAATCGTAGAACAGCAGAAAAAAACGGATGTCAATCAACGTCCTAAAGAGCGAAGCTCCAACGATGATGGCACATCTGAACTGCTTCCACTGCTAACACGATGGTACAAGAGCTTCTGAAATACTGTGTGTTGAGTTGTTTCGGCACTTGACCTTCTAATCCAAAAATAAGTTGATGGAAATCGGTACTTGGCCTTCTTCAGAAAACAACCCGTTTCAACCGGCACTTGACCTTCACAAAAACGACAGCACTGGAACCTTGACAGCAGCAACTTGCTTGACTTGCGTAAAAGATAACAGCAGTCCGAGTTATCCGGCAACATGTAACAACGCCGGGTACTGTCAAATTCTTGTTTCCGTCAAAAAGTTGAAATTTTGACTTTTACCGGGCAACGCCGAGTACTTTGAAAATTTTGAAGATGTTGACTGTATTGAAGAATGTTAATTTCTTGAAGGATGCTGATGAATTCTTGTTGAAAATGAAGTGGGTAAGGGACCCCGTGTTTGCTGGTACCAGAATCAAACCAGCTTATGGCCACCAAATGATGCGTGATGCCATATGATGATGGATGGTATCCGCATGTCTGGTTTTGTGTAGTGTGCAGATGTGTTCAGTCAAAACAATGTTCATACAAAAATAACAGGGCAATCCACATAGGACGTCAGTAAACTCACGACGTATAAAGTCAATGATTCTTGTAACAGCCGTTGACGTTTTTCTTCATTATTTATTGTGGACGCCACAGTGACAAAATGGTTACGCGAATATGTAGGCACATCAAACAGTCATTATCACAGCAACATTCAATACAGCAATAGACGGTAGACAGCATTACAATGATGAGTCAGATGCATGTTATATTTCATAGTGCTGTAAATGTAGTCAGGTGAAAAACTCCATCCTTTTCTATAACAGCCAGGAGATAACCAGATGTATGAGATCAGTTCACTCTCCTTAGTCTGACTTCAGCAAGACAGACACGTCTGCCGAAGTATAAATAATGTCCTCAAAAATATCCTCTAGATAATAAAGGTTTTCCAAACCTAGTTCATTTAACAAAGTAGCAAGTAATGGTCCTTGGGACATGCATCAACCGATGCAGTACAATACAGCGACATGTGAGCTGGGAAAACATCTCGTGACGACGACTTTCGAAGACAGGCTATGAATCGAAATCGCTCACGACCCAAAATCGATAGAGTTAATGAAAAGTCAATTTACCTTGCCTTCAGGAAATACACAGAAATATCACGCCTCCCGACATGTGGGAAACACTAGAGGTATTATCTCGAATAAACGAAATATCCATAAGAGGACTACACATCCCTGACAGAACAAAAAATAGCGGAGATCCCCTCTTCAACGAGGCATCTCTTTCGCCATTCAAATCGCTCACTCCACTAGTGGTGGGCGGAAACCGATCGACCAAAAAACAAGACCAGTCATGCGCAGTCCAGCGCAAAAAGACCACAGCTCAAAACTTAACTGCATTCAATACCAACGCGGGAAGACAAATGCTTACCGAGAAAAGTGACTATAAATTTCAAGCAGTTGTTGCCCTTGCGTTATAAAATAGATATTGTAATAAAACGATGTTGCGAGAATGCACAAACAATTGTTTGTCAGGTCCAGCCGCTCAACGTACATGAATACAGCCTACACAGATGGAAATGTTTGGAGTTTTAGGCCAACCGACAACCAACACAATTAATGATTAATACCTTTATTATCGTAAAGGACTCACACATAATTGTACATTTACAGTCAAAAATCAAAGGTTACAGAATACAAATATAACAAGGGAAGAAGGGTTTTTGAGGAGAAATAACCCATCCACCGTTTCACGTTTATATTTACTAACAGACAAAACCCGTCCCAAAGACAAGAAAGTGGGGGGGGTGTGATCAGAGATAGGCAATTTAACCCACTGGTAAATTTATTACTCTGAAGCAAGGGGTTACAGAAAAAATGGGGGGGGGTGTGTAGAGGAAAGACTGGGGTTCTCAATTGTCTCCCTTTAAATCAACAAATTTTACGGGAGGGGGGAATGAACACAGTTCCCCAATCCCGCTAGGAGAGATCCCGTACAAGGAATATAATGCACCTTAGTACAAGGTCGAACTAATTAAAAGGGTAAAGAAAGATAAATCTCCTTTCATTCAAAAAAACACACTAGGGCTGGCCATCCCCACAAACACACACGCAGACTTACCGAAAGGTGAATTCTGGCACTTCGTAGGGAAATACATCAAAAACAGCACTAAACCTTGGCTTAGGTAAAAGTATTTTCTTCCGTGTACAGCCCCAGATTTAGGGTTGTTGAAGTTAACAAAGTGTCCCGAAATCGCTGGCGGTTGAAGTTTAAATCGGTACTGTTTGTTTATTAGATAAAGTTCCTAAAGAAAGCACAGGCACTTGGCTAGGCGTGAGGTATGGTGTGGTTCCTAAAATTTCGGCACAGTGGTGGAGATAACTTCCTTTTTTCCGTAATGTCCAC
>JAMPIV010013950.1:0-448268 GCA_024509875.1 Oreohelix idahoensis | reverse complement strand
GTTTAAGCAGAATTTATGTTGTGCATTTCATTATTTATCATAAAGTCACTAGTTTACGTGGCAACTCCAGAGTGTCTTGCCGGTGTTATGACAGAGACTCACAGGAACTACACAGGGCAAGGTCTTTTTATGTCTTCCTATTCTCTCTCTTTCCCCCCCCCCCCACCCCACCCCACGTGTCTCTCCATTTCAGTTCTTTACGTGTTTTTCGGTCTCTCTACGACAGAAATCCTGGTGATAACTTATGGAAATTCGGTGCTTCATATTTTCTTGAAAGACTAAGGTTGCAGAATTTTGTCAGGACAGACAATAAACAGCTTATCCAAATTAAAAAAAAAAGCGGCAAACAACAAAGAAAACAAGAAAAAGAAAAGAAAGGCTAAAAAAAAAAAAACAAATCTTAAAGCGAAGAAAGACATATTCGAAGAAGAAAGAAGTAGATGAATGATTGACAGGAAAGGATTTGGTCCATGAGACAGAAATAATCAAAACGTGCTAGCAGAAAAAAAAAAACATAAAAGAAGAGAAGAGATAGGAACAAATAATATAAGAAAAAAAAGTTAAGTTATTAAAATACCGATAATAATAATAATAATAATAATGATAATAATAATGATAATAATAATGATAATAATAATGATAATAATAATGATAATAATAATGATAATAATAATGATAATAATAATGATAATAATAATGATAATAATAATAATAATAATAATAATAATAATAATAATAATAATAATGATAATAATAATAATAATAATAATAATAATAATAATGATAATAATAATGATAATAATAATAATAATGATAATAATAATGATAATAATAATAATAGCTGAAGTTAATAATGTTCTAGTTTTATTACTCCCTTCCAGTTTTATTAATAATTTTATTCATAACCCTCCACTCCCAAAGGAGCATAGGTCTTCAACAAACACATGCCAAGTCCTCCTGTCACGTGCCATCATCTCAAGTTCTTTCCACGTTCTCCTTATCATTTTCATCTCTGTTTCCAGTTCTCTTCTCCGTGTGCTTCTTGGTCTACCTCTGCCTCTCTTGCCCTGGGGGTTCCCAGAACAAGGACTGCCTTGTAATGCTATCAACAGGTTTCCTCAGTGTGTGTCCTATCCATCGCCATCGTCTTCTTCTCATCTCTTGTTCCACTGGCAGTTGTCTAGTTCTTGTCATCAGTTCCACGTTGGTAACCTTGTCATACCATTTTAATCCCTCTATTCTACGCAAGCACCCATTTATGAAAGTCTGTAGGTTTTTGGCTGTTGTCTTTGTTGTTCTCCATGTCTCAGAGCCATACAATAGGACTGACTTCACATTTGAGTTGAAGATTCTTATTTTCGTGTTGGATCCGATTTCTCTTGATCTCCATATATTTCCCAATGCAATGAAAGTCCCTCTTGCTTTTTGTATTCTTATTTTAATATCACTGTCGGTCCCGCCAACTTTGTCTATATTGCTGCCAAGATGTGTGTACGATTCTACATCTTGTATTGGTGCTTCTTCAAGTTCAACCCTGTTTTCATTACCTGCATTTACTCTCATTATCTTTGTCTTTTCCCTGTGTATTTTCAGACCCAAGTGCTGTGACCTCTCATCGAGTATTTTCAATTTGTCCTGCATCTGATTACGGTTATGGGACAGAAGAGTCAAGTCATCAGCAAAATCCAGATCATCCAACTGCTTAGTCAGAGTCCACTGGATTCCATTTCTGTTGTGTGTTGTTGATGTTCTCATAACCCAGCCTATTGCTAGTAAGAAAAGAAATGGAGACAAGAGGCATCCCTGTCGCACTCCTGTTCTTATCCCAAATGGTTCTGTAAGCTGTCCTTCATGAAGAACTCTGCATGTCATGTCTTCATATGTTTTCTTTATTAAATTAATGATCTTCAGGGGAACTCCATAATGCCTCATCAATTTTCCAAAGTCTACACTGTCAAATGCCTTTTCGTAGTCCACAAATCCGATGTATAGTGGTGAATTCCATTCCAGACTTTGTTCAACTATTATTCTCAAAGTGGCTATCTAGTCTGTACAGGATCTTTTTTGTCGAAAACCTGCTTGTTCATCTCTCAGTTTCTTGTCTATGGTCTCTTTTAATCTCTCAAGGATAATCCTGTTTAATACTTTTCCTGGCACTGATAGTAACATTATTCCTCTATAATTTGTGCACTCTTGTAAATTTCCCTACTTATGCAACTTAACCAGATATCCTTCCTTCCATTCTGCTGGTATCTCTTCCAAGACTTTACCAAGTAATTTATATAACATCTCTGTAGCCGTGTCGATATCTGCTTTGATGGCCTCTGCTGGAATGCCATCAGGTCCAGACGCTTTTCCATCTCTTAGAAGCTTTATGGCTTTCTTTATTTCTTCCTTCGTTGGTCTTTCACCGTTAATTTGTAACTCTTCTTCTGCTTGCTGGATGTCCGGGGGATTTTGTGGAGCTGGTCTATTGAGAAGGTCCTCAAAATATTATGTCCACCTTTTCATTTGCTCTTGCATATTGCTGAGCAGTTTCCCATTCTTGTCTTTTATGAGGCCACTTGTTTGCTTGTATTTCCCTCTCAGCTTCTTTGTGCTGCTATACAGTTCTCTCATATTTCCTTTGGCTGCAGCATCTTCTGCCTCTCTTGCTAACTCCTCAATATACTTCCTCTTGTCTCTTTTGATACTTCTTTTTACTTCTTTGTTTGCTTCTGTGTACACTTCTTGAGCCTTGGCTTTGGAACTTCTGGTTTTGCTTGTGTTTAAATCTGCTTTCTTGTTTTTTCTGTCTTTTATCTTATTGATGGTTTCTGTTGTTATCCATGCTTTTTGTTGTCGTTCCCTTTTCCCAGTATTTCTTCACATGTCTCATTCCATGCCGTTTTGATTTGCTGCCAATAGTCTTCTGTATTCTCTACATCTTCCACTTGGAATTTGTTGGATATTGTGACCGCAAATTTGTCTCTTGTTTCTTGATTTCTTAGATGTCCTACATTAAATTGTTGTCTATAATTTTGCATTGTTGCATATCTCTTGAGTTTCATTTTTACTTTGGCTATCAGAAGGTGGTGATCTGATGCCACATCTGCTCCTCTATATACCTTTACATCCTGCAATGATGATCTAAACTTCTTATTTATGCATATATGATCGATCTGATTTTCTGTTCTATGGTCTGGTGATATCCAATGTTGCCTTGTGTATTCTCTTATGTGGAAACATGCTTCCTCCTACAGCCAGTTGATTTGAAGCACAGAAATTTGAGAATAGTTCCCCATTTTCATTCATTATTCCTAGCCCATGTTTTCCCATGACTTCTTCAAATCCGGTGTTGACTGTACCTATCTTTGCATTCATGTCACCCATCAAAATTGTGATGTCTCTTTTTACTTTTTCCATAATTTCCTGTAGTCTAGTATAAAATGCTTCTTTCACCGACTCTTCTTTGTCATTAGTTGGTGCATAACATTGGATGGCATTTACATTTATTTTCTTTTTAGCTGTTTTAAAAGTAGCTGTTATTATTCTGGGTCCAACGGCTTCCCATTCAATGCTTTCTGTGCTTCTTTAGATAACAGAAGAGCTACCCCTTCACTGTGGTGTGAACTTTCGTCTTCATGTCCTGAGGACAGCTCCAATTCACCTGTGATGAGTTTCTTCTTGTCTACCCTCTTCTACTTTGTTTTACACAGTCCCAGAACCTTGATTTTATATTTCCTCATTTCTGCTGCTACTTGTGCCACTTTCCCTTGTTCGTTTAATGACCGAACATTCCAGGTGCCAAATCTGGAAGTTCTCCTAAAAGAAAGAAGGTTAGTCAGTAACACAGACTCCTGTCGGCTTTCTCTGTGTTGCATCATACGCCTCCCTGCGAGAGGATCTTCTCCTGTCTTGGATGGCTGTGTTTTATTTTCCTTAATTGACTTGTCCATATTTGTTGAAGTTTTTTGTTGTTTAAATTTGTTACAGGATGGGATAACCGGCCCCATGCCCAACCCTCCTTAGTCGCTTTCTACGACTTGCTTGGCAGGGAACAGTGTTACTATTCTTTGCTCCCCTTTCGGGCCCCGGTAACAATTAATAAATTAATAATTTACTATAGCTCTATTGAGCGCACGATTGACAGGGTGGTTAGAGCGCTGGTGCCTCTCGGTAAAGGTACCGGATACGATTCACGATATCGACACGCTCCAGTCTACCCAGCTGTAAGCGGGTACCTGATTTTGCTCTTGAGTTAAGGAAGGAAAAGGCAGCGAGGAAGCGAACTGGTCACCCTCACCTCTCGATAATGGACATTTGTATAGTGAAGTCTCTAACACTTTACTCCCCTTTATCAGTATCCACTATGGAATTACTTTGACTTCTACTAGCTATATGTTATGTATTTTTGTTTTGACTAGTTGCATACAGTATAATTATTCTGTGTAGTATACCTATATTAGTTTGTTTGTTGTTTATTTTGACTTCATTTAAGGAACGTCCACTATATATTTATAGAATGTGTGATTCCTGTTGACACACATTGGGATCCTGGCCGGTGCTATGGGGTTCGTGCACTGTGCTGAGGTTATCTATCTTTGAGTGATGTAAGAGAGGAGATAGGAGCACACTGATGGAGTTGTCCATGTGCAATAAAGATGGTCCTTAAAACCAAACCAAACCACTCAGTTGTTAAATCATTCCTATTGTATGGCTCTCAAACATGGACAAGATTAAACAAAAACACGACAACACAGAAGTTACATGCTGTCATAAATGGGTCATCGTCCTCCCCTTCCCCCCACCCGCTCCTTATGGAGCATGGAACCCTCACTGTAGCTGACCCCCTTGCAAGGAGCTTGAGCCAAGCATTCATAAACTTTTGTAGTGGTGGGTTCTGTAGTAATTTGTTTTGCCATGATTGTGTCGCTAGCTCCACCCACAACCTCATCTTACTCGCCTAGTATGACATGCTTGAGGTAGCAGTAGCTCCAATCTTTGTTTGTCCGAAGACAACTACACGAGTGTTTATAAATCAGTCAATACACGTTTGTCTTGATATTTATTCCCTTTTGTATTTTCCTCGTTTTATTATTGCTCTTATATATATATACATTTTCTTTAACCTGTTTATATTTCTTGTCCTTGTTGCGTATTTGTAAATTTGGCTGAGAAAGGGTCAAACCCGAAACGTCCCGTGTTTCCTGTCTACCGTTAATTTGTAAAACTGATTCAATACCGTTTTATTTGTTAATATAAATATTAATGAAAACTTTTACAAATAGCGTAATTCTACAAATAGCGTAATGCTACAAATAACGTAATTCTACAAGTATCGTAATTCTACAAACAATGTCATGCTACAAATAACTTCATGCTACAAAAATATGCTACAAATAACGTAAGCCTACAAATAACATAATTCTACAAATAACGTAAGTCTACAAGTAACATAATTCTACAAATAACGTAATTCTACAATTAACGTTATTCTACAAACAACGTAATGCTACAAATAGCGTAATTCAACAAATAGCGAATTGTTTGTACAAATAACGTAATTCTACAAATGGAATAATTCTTCATATAACGTAATTCTACAAATAACGTAATGCCACAAATAGCGTAATTCTACAAATAACGCATTTTCTACAAATAACGTAATTCTACAAATAGCATAATTCTACAAATAACGTAATGCTACAAATAGAGTAATGCTATAAATAACGTAATTCTACGAATAACGTTAGGCCATAAATAGCATAATTCTACAAATAACGTTATGCTACAAATAGTGTCATGCTACAAATAACGTAATTCTACAAATAACGTTAGGCCATAAATAGCATAATTCTACAAATAACGTTATGCTACAAATAGTGTAATTCTACAAATAACGTATTTCTAAAAATGCCGAAATTCTACATCATAACCAAGACAAATATACTATAACATATTGACCAGACAGTGTCAAATTTTTGGAAGTGAACATTGGGGAGGAGCAGATAATATTAGATTGAAGAAAGATTGTAAGGAACTGAAATAACTTCAAAGATGATGAATAAGATAAACATAACATTATTACTTGAGATTCGTTATCATCAAAACTAAATTACAAGAATCAGCTTCCAGCAGAATTGTTTCGGTATTTACAACGTAATCGAAAAATCACTCCTTATTTTTAAATATTTACTTTTTTACTCTTTTTAAACTGATTTGTACGAAACAAATATCAAAATAAAGAAAAAAAACTGTTGTTTTATTTTATAAAATGATTTATCGCTTTAGCATTCAATCTCAACGTGAGATCCGAGATGTTCAACATATGATTTCATTGTGGACAACAATGTTTGCTCTCCCTTCTACGTCAATTGTGTGGCCATTTTGGATTTTGATTTATTTTATTTTGTTTCTGGAAATAAAAATTGATACTTTTTAATGAAATGTTAATTAATAATTCACATAAATTGTATGTTGTAGGCAGCGTAAGAAATAAAGTAGTAAAAAGTGGACACAAATTTTAAAAAAAACTCAAAAACAACAGTGATAGGTTTCAACCCTGTTATTTTGTCTGAAGAACAACAGAAGTTGAACTTTTTTTGGGTCTAGTTTTCTACTTCGTTATTTTTTACAAGTCTTGCAACAGACCTGTCCATGTATATTGTTTATTTACTTAAAAATGGCAGCTATTGCCCCTTGGTTTAACATTTGATTCACATATATTCAACAGGATATAAACATTTGAAAATTAGAAGTGACTTTTCAATCCCGCTATAGAATATCGTCTGCCGGCAATATCTTCAAAAAACTCTAAAATCCCAATGTTACTACAATGTTTTTCTCAATGCACGAATAAAAGATTTAAAAAATTTAAAAACACATTTTACGTTTTAGAGATTAAAAATTCAAACAAGCTGTCACATTTTCATGTTTGTTTCGCGAAACCCCGCGTGTTTTCATCCTGGGTTAATTGTCATGGTAAACTACTTGTGTATGCAGATATACGATGTGGCTGAACATGGGTTTTGGCACCCGCAAGCTTGTTTTGCTGTCAACTGGGAATGCTGAAATTTATCTTCCTTTGTGTAGTTTTCATCTTCTTTTCTTTTACCTGCTTAGAGTTTGATGACGAGACGTCCCGTTCTTAACAAGATCGTCCGGTGTTTCATGGTGAACCCTCCTTGTTGCTACACATTTAAAAACCGGATCATACAGATTGTCCAAGTATTTTTTCATTTTTACGAAAATTCAGAATACTTTTACTTACTTACTTAGTCGTTCCTCTTCTACCTGGGGTGTAGAGATTTTCCAGAGACAGCGCCATACTATCCTATCGGATGTCTTCCTCCTGTCCTGGTGCCAATCTAGTCCTCGGTCATTCAGAGATTGTCTAATGTTGACCTCCCAGCCAACTTTGGGTCGTCTTGGAGATCTGGATCTCTGACTCCTGGTTTCCCATACTTGTTAAGTGGTAACCGATCTTCTCCCATTCTGCGTACTTTTACTTCTGCTTCTTAAAGCAGGGGTTCCTAAGTTGTGGAGTGCCCCTCTTCTCCCCAGAGGGGATACATGTGAGGTGTGAGGTGTCTTCCAGAAAATACATGGCAATAGCTTTCTCACTGGCTAGAAATCGGTTGGATGTTAGACATAACATGTGCCTAACGCTGTCCAAGACTTTCCCTCGAAGTTCTATCCTTACAGACTAGAAGCAGCACCTGTCATTTCATTAAAATATTGAATTTATTGTCATATTTTTCTTCGTTTATCACAGGAACTTACTAGACATACAATCTCTGTTGTACCATCTTGAGTTGTTCGTTGATTAATTTGGGGAAGGACAGAAAATGTGAATATTAAGTTCATTCTGGGGGAATCTGTGTCACAGGGTGGATTGGGGCGACCTCTTCTCGATCTCTTCTCCAGTACGGCAGTACTCATTTTCAATTGTTGTACGTACTGATTACCTGGAATTTCCAGGTCGACACATTTATTTCTGCTCGTTTCAAGCAAATATTTGATTATGTCAAATCCTTTGACACTCCTTGTTTGCGTGGGCTCTGCACAGCTTTGCTGAGATTAGCGCAGGTAAAACCCATATGGGTCTGCTCAGTTTCGCATTTAGTTTTGTTTGCACAAGCGAGGGATATAGAGATTAATCGTCTGGGCGATACAGTTTGGACAGACATGAATAACATAATCATTTCCGGTCCACTTGTGTCAGAGGAAAGTAAGATGTTACATCTGAAACACATTGTCGAATGAGTTCACAGATGTGTTTGTGAGTTCGCATAGAAGGCTATCGGATTTTTTATTTCCATATATGGGAGAGGTGACCTCTGCATTTCGCGCAGAATTTTACCTACGTGGAAATATTTGAAATTTAACCCACAAAACACGCATGTTTGAAATGATTGGAGCCATGGTTAGCTTCGTAACAAACAAATGCGGGGGAAGACAGTGAATATAATCTGACACTTTTTGCAAGTATAGTTCACTGTGAGAATCGCTTGCCAAGACGACAATCCTTCTATCTACAACTATGCCAAGAGTAATCTTGTGCGAAGGTAGACACCTTTGAAGACCCATATTAGATACTCTTGAGTTTTGGCCACTATTGGACCACTACTGCAAAGCAGGGGAGGCAATTCCGTGACAATCTGTGAGGGCATATCGGCTACGAATCCCTGCCTTAAAGTGACGTAGAGTAAAAATAAAGGATAAAGGGTAAAACCCGTTAAGAAAGAGCAGTGGTCATCTCAAAGAAACAACATTCTCGTTAGAAATGTTCTGACGCATGTTTATAAATGTTCAGACCTGGACAGGCCGAAAGCTTCAGGTATAAAATACAATTGAGAAATTAAAAAAAAAATAGTCTGCATAGGAAAAGACATATCCAGGCAATGGGAAGTTATCATGTGCATTAAATCTTTGTTTGTGGAAAGTGGAACTTAAAACCCAATTTCACAAGCGCTATATAACAGCGGGAAACAAGAGCTGTGCGGGTCTACCTTAGAAACACTGAAAGATCTAAAGAAACTAGCTTGATAAAAATATGTTAGTTTCAGGCTTCATAGAATTAGGAATAAGTACAGTCTGTTTGTAACTGTTATCTCTAACGGACGGTTTGCTTTTTACAATTCCAGCAACATAGCGGTGAAAAATTCAAACTAAATGATATTTTAGCGAATGTTAACTTTACTTCAAACTAAATTATATTTTAGCGAATGTTAACTTTACTTCAAACTAAATTATATTTTAGCGAATGTTAACTTTACTTCAAACTAAATTATATTTTAGCGAATGTTATTTTTACTTCAAACTAAATGATATTTTAGCGAATGTTAACTTTTCTTCAAACTAAAAGATATTTTAGCAACTTTACTTTAAACTAAATGCTAGTTTAGATTTTAGCGAGTGTTAACTTTACTTCAAACTAAATGCTATTTTAGCGAATGTTAACTTTACTTCAAACTTAATGGTATTTTACAGAGTCTTAACTTTACTTCAAACTAAAACATATGTTACCGAATGTTAACTTCACTTCAAACTAAATGATATTTTATGCAATGTTAACTTTACTTCAAACAAATAGTATTTTGCTGAATATTAACTTTGCTTTAGACTAAATAATATCTTAGCGAATGTTAGCTGTATTTGAAACTAAATGATATTTTCCCGAATGTTAACTTTACTTGAAACTAAATGATATTTTGCCGAATGTTAACTTTACTTGAAACTAAATGATATTTTACGGAATGTTAACTTTACTTCATGCTAAATGATATATTACCGAATGTTATTTTTACTTCAAACTAAATTATATTTTACCAAAAGTTAACTTCGCTTCAAACTAAATGACATTTTACTAAATTTTAACTTTACTTCAAACTAAATGATACTTTACCGAATTAAATGATATTTTACGGAATGTTAACTTTACTTCAAACTAAATTATATTTTACCTAATGTTAATTTTACTTCAAACTAAATTATATTTTACCTAATGTTAACTTTACTTCAAACTAAATTATATTTTACCTAATGTTAACTTCAAACGAAAAATGGCGTTCCTATCTCATGCAGCTCACGATTAAAGTGAGTTGTTGAATGCTAGCTTGTGAGTTTGTAGTGGGAACGAAGATAAAATACCTTTTACTCTGTGGATCATCATTTTCCTTTGCGCCCCTTGCGGAGCATGGAGCTACCACTGCAGCGGGTCCCGGGGCTGGAAGCCTGCAGCAAGAAGTCACATGCTGTTGTAGCAGCGGTTGCTGTGGCCGTGTAACTTACATGATGAGGTTGCAAGTCCCATTTACAACCTCACATTAGTCGCCGTGTACCCCTTCCTTGAAGGGTCAGTAGTGATATTCTTTCTTTGTCTCTTCAGAGATCCCCGGAAACTCCACAGGTAAATTCTAGGGATACCGCGCTGTTAAATACCGGCGGGAGACGGCTATTCCAACATCTATTCATCTATGCATCACTGGCTGAATTAAATGCATGTTGATGGTTTTGCAGTTTGTATTCAACTTCTTACGTCATACTTTGGTCGTCTGAAGTTTTAGGAACCACTTGTAGTATTGTTACTAACTGCACTGAAAAACTAAAAATGAATGTTACCGTATAAACTATTGCGTACAATAAAAGTGGATGACTGTAGTGAAACGACGACGGACAGATACACTCTGGAAATCGTAATATAATTCTAAAAAGAATTCACAACTGGGTCTAGTTATTCGAGGACGAAAAAAAAACAACCAACCAACAGAAGTGCGGAAAAAAGGCCAATCAAACGCAGATGAGCGAAAGGGAGAATTCAACGGAACGAAACCTGGAGATTTTAACATGCGGCATATTAGACCAGATCAGGGACCTCAAGATGCAGCAATAGAGACCGCAGTCAGCGACTCATAGCTTGACTGCCTGCGTCAGGACTAGCGAACCAGAGCTGGTCAAGACCGCACTCCACCTCCACGTGGTGGTCCTGGAAACAGTCTGCAGCTGTGCAGTCTGGCTGAGCGAGTGTGGATCGAAATGGGAAGGCAAACCCGGTCCTAAAAAATGCCGTGCAGAAGTCGGATGTGTCGACCGAAAGGTGCAGATATCACAGCTTAGGCGTAAACAGACACAACGCAACCACCGTCCTTTTCAGGACGAACGAAGTAGAAGAAGAAGAAGAAGAAGAAGAAGAAGAAGAAGAAGAAGAAGAAGAAGAAGACCAGATCAGATTGATGCGAGGCAGATCCAATCAAACTCTGGCTCAATCAAATTCATAAGGACTGGGGAACTGTATATAAGTCCGCTCAGATTCAGTTCTACTCAAAATTTCTCATGGCTGAGAAGACGTCCAGCAGACTGACCAACACTTGTAGAAGCCACATAGCTACAGTCCATAGTTGAGAACGAACGATCGAACGAAATCTTTATTTCATCAGGGTAAAGAAATAGGCATAATTGCCTTTTTACATTTCTGCCCTGCAATACAATTTGCATCGTTTTACAAATTAAAATTAAAATATTAACAACTTCAGACAGGATTAATTAATATTATCATCACAATCAGAAACTGAGCATACACAAGCACATTTACTCAAAGTCATTCACGCACATAGAGAGAGAGGGATAGGGAGAGAGAGAGAGGGAGAAAAAAGAGAGAGAGAGAGAGAGAGTCAAGCAATAAAGCTACTTAATATAAAAAATTCAATTTAAAATTGAAAATATTACAATGACAGTTAAATGCTCGTGGAAACGTTGAAATAACTGAAACAGAATTGTCGTTAAATGTGTGTACAAGATTTCATGACATGTGAATGCAGATGTCTTTTGAATGAGATGTAATTATCAGTTTTGACAGACTTGGGTAGAGAACTGTGCTAAAGCACCTGCATAACTAAAACAACTTCGGAAGATGTCAGTTCGAGGTTTTGCAAGGTCCAAAAGTAGGTCGCCACGTATAAAATATGAGCAGTATTTAAAGCGAAAGAACATTTGCAAGTATGAAGGCGTTCTGCCGTGTAAAATTATGCACAAACAGGAGATCTTGGAAGAAGAAGAATTTTTTAAGAGGAAGAACATTCAGCTGTGAAAATAGCTGAGCACTGGGAATGTTATCATTCAGGCAAACAAGTCGTAACGCCCTTTTATGTAGGGATTCTAGGCGTTTCAAAAACGACAAGCCACAGCGACTCCAGATATTTGAGCAATAAGAAAAGCTAAGCTGCCCTGCTTTGTGAGCAGACTTGCATAGTGATAGGTCAGATCCGTAATATTGTGTCAGAAGGGTATGTTAATCTTGTATTGATTGTTAGATTACAAAGTGTTTTGGTATCATGTAATTTGATGTGATTTTTAACATTGATGGTATGATTGACACTGCTTTACATGCTTTTGTCTTAACTTATTACTCCTAAAACTACGCTGACAACTAAAGTTGGTCTCCAGTGTGGTAAAGTGGGATGTTATAAATATTTATAAGGGACTTAGTGTACTGACTGAGATCAGCTGTGAAGGTATCTGTATCTAATAGGTGTAGTGTTTTGCAGATAACCTTACTTGCTACCACATTATACCTCAGTCAGAATTATTCTGGAATATTGTGATGACTACGTTAAATGTCTAGGGTATGTATATGATGAAGTGTAAGTCACAACAACAACAGACAGATAAACAATTTAATTTATTCCACCACACTTGACAACACTGTGACACTCACACACATTTAACACTCTATAAGACTATCTTAAATGAGGCACTGGTAAAGTTTCAAATATAAATATGTATTAATTACTTACACTAATATAGGTGTCCTGATTCAAATACAAAGTGAACCAGGAATCACAATCAATTGTAATTACAATTTATATGTACAGAATTTATCAATATGAACCTCGTAGTGACATATTTTATTAATATTATCCTATGTGTGTCAGTTGTGTAGTAGTAATATGAGGTAATACTGGTTTTGTTTTTTCAAGCTATGTTGTTATTTGTCATCATGACTTCAAGTGTTTGTTTAACTTGGAAATAGTATGGGGAAAAGTTCACAGTTCCTATCAATTTAAACACTGTATTTTCCCTCTGTTTTATGATAAAGTCAGATTTTGAGAGGGGGGGCATAATGTTGAGCTCCTCTGGCCACAGACGCTTATCTTTCGTGATGGCGGCAGGAAAAGACTCCTCTGCTCGATAGCCTCTCTGTGTTCTGGAGACACCTCACTGGTCACTATCTGGACCCAGGAGTATGCTGTCAGCCTCTAGATTCAGCAAAGCTCAGACCAGGTGCTGCTCAATAACTTTAGGACCACGGTCCCTGAAACAAGAAGGTTGTACCTCCTATTTCAGAACTAATTTATAATAAATTTCCAGACTGAACACAATACATAACAAACACTGAGTTCAGAGCAGTAGGCCAACTGCTATCTTCATCTGAAACAATTTTCACCAGTATACTCCTCCCTAATGGTTACTACGCCTCTGCAATTCCAGCATTATTTCTTTCTAGTCAATAAGATAGGTGTCAGTGTACTGTTTGGCAATTCCATGCAATTTTACTTTCCTCCGACACCTTCGTTCAGGTTGGAGCACTATATAGGCTTTACCTCATGTTCGCTACTGAACCACACATATATACAGACATAAATTATCAATTTACATTCAATTTTCATTAAAAAGATATCAAATATTTCAAGCTTACCACAATTCATGGAATAATACACAGTTACGTTGACTGGCAATGAATATAGCACAATTTCGATCTGCCGATGTCCCAGGCTTTTATTTAGAAAAATATGCACTGGCGCTCAACGCACTGGTTCTTTAGTAAGTTTATTTGAAAATGTGGTGCTGACCTGACGCCTCTGATTGACTATATTGGCGGGTCTAACCAATCGTGCCATGTTTACACAGCTTTTCAAAAAAAAAAAAGTACCCTTACTCACGTTTCCCTAACAACAAAGAATCAATATTTATAGTCCGACTAATCGTGTTTAGCCTTACATTTACTTTCCGCCAATCAAATAGGAGGTAACATGGGGACCTATTTCCCGTACAATGGTGGTGTGAAAATCTGCCACTGAGCGATTCTGATTTTGGTGTTGTCTGACATCCCTCACTATTTCTTTTGGCTATAATTTGTTAATTCCTAGACTATTTGCGTATCGTTCAACATATTCTTTGTCAGCAAGTCCTAAGGAACCCAAATATATAAATTTAATGGGGCTAAGGGGCTGCGTTCAAAATATGCATTTTCTTCTACCTCCTGTTCACTTCGAATACGATGTGGTGTCTGGGTACTGTAATGTTTTCAAACGTAAACCAGTATAATATCATGTTTCCTAATAAGCGTTTTTCAGGTTTTTAAAACCCAACTCGTATGGGTAGTGTTTTTTATCACTGTCGATTTGAAAGAAAAAAAAACTAGTGCTTGTGGCCTTACACGCGTGATGGTAGTAATTGTGTATCGCGAGACTGTGGTAGTATTGCCTGCGTTCCGGCTTTCAGCCCCTCCCTTTCTTTCTATCCTTAGTCCATCTGTCTTTCGTTTATGGTAACTTAGTGTATAAAATGACATGAATGGAATATTAAATATAGGTCAGCTTGCGTATCTCAAGGTTTTTCTTAGAAAGGCAGTACACGTTTTATCGTAGAAAGCGGGTATTGAAGCAGTAGGCTTTTACTATCAACGTGAAACGTTACAATTTGCAGACGAATTAGAAAACAAGGGGGATTTCGAGTACAGTCATTGTGACAGCACTGTTCTTTACCATTCTTCTTTCCTTTTATTAAATTTATTTGTTAGGCTTTACATTTACTTTTTAATTTATATATGTGGATTAGAATTTCACACGACAAATTCTCCCCACTTAAAACAGACGTTATATGTCAGTCTATAATTCTATATACACATAGAGAAATTTCTTATTATTCCTGGGGTTTAGGGTGATTCTCATCACACGGATGGCGGCTTAAAAAATCCGCTCCCAGATTTGTTTTTCCACTTATATACTCTATGCTAAACTCAAATGGCTGCATCAATAATGACCAACGGAGTAATCTAGAATTCTCATGTCTAGCCTGTGCTAAAAACGACAAAGGTTTGTGATCCGTTTGCAACTTAAATGCCTTCCCATACAGATAAATATTGAATTTCTTTATCGCCCATATTACTGCAAGACATTCCTTTTCGCTAGTTGAGTAATTGGTTTCAGCTTTATTCAACTTTCTGCTAGCATATGCCACTGGGCTTAATTCCCCATCCAATGCATCTGATCTCTGTAGCAGAGTTGCACCTAACCCAATATTACTGGCATCTGTCCTTACTATGAATTCTTGACTTAAGTCAGGTAATTTCAAAATAGGTTTACTTGTGAGCTTTTCCTTCAATTCTTGGTAAGCCATTTCACATTGTGGTGTCCATGTAATTCGATCTGGATTTCCCTTACGTGTCAAATCAGTTAACGGTGCACATATGGAATTAAAGTTTTTGATATACTTTTGGTAGAAACCACATAATGAGACAAAGGATCTCACGTCTTTCTTGGTTTGTGGTCTTGGGGCTTTCTTTAGTTTCTCTAAATTCTTTGGGTCAGGGGTCATGTTTCCCTGATAAACTGTGTGTCCCAAGAATTCCAATTCTTTACATCCAACGCAACATTTGGTTGGTCGGGCTGTTAAATTCGCTTCCCTAAGTCGATTAAACAGCATGTTCAGAGAGTCAATGTGTTCCTCAAATGTTTCTGTTGCTATAAGGATATCATCCATGAAATTTGTGATACATGGATTATTCAGAGTGTCCAATAATTTTCTCATCATTCTAGAGAAGACACTGGGCGCATTCTTCAATCCAAATGGCAATCTGTTAAACTCATAGTGTCCGTCTGAGGTATTAAAAGCTAGGTATGGTCTAACCTCAGGCTTTACTGGAATCTGATAGTATCCTTTACTCAGATCCACTTTTGAGAAATATTTAGCTTTATTTAGTCTGGCAAACAACTGATTTGTATCCGGCAATGGATCTACCTGTCCTTCTGTAATAGCATTCAGTCTCCTGTAATCTATACAGAGTCTATGTTCTCCAGAGGGCTTCCTTAGGAGTACAACACCGGAACTATACGAAGATTCACTGTGTGAAATAATTCCTTCCTTCAACAAATAGTCTATCTCTTCCTTCAAAGCTTTCTCCTTAGCAAAAGGAATCGAATAGGGTTTCATACAGACAGGTGTGGGGTCTATCAGTTTCATATCATATTCCAATAAGTTTGTATGCCCTGGTCGGTCTGTTAACACCTCTGCATGATTATCTAGAACCTGTTGTACTCTCTCTTTCTGAGTTTTCGTTAAATGTGTACTGATTTTCACCTGTGCCGCTGTCTCACAGGGGTGTAATGGATATTCAAATGATGAAAGTGGTTCCTTTTTCATCTCCATGGCAATGGACAAGGTCAACAAGTGTGTCTCTTCCTGATGTTCTCTTTCCAAATATTTCTTCAGGAGATTCACATGATAGATTTTTTCTTTCCCCTTCTTATCTATCTTATAATTTGTTCTAGACACCTTCTCTAGAACTGTATATGGACCTTGCCATCCAATTTGTAACTTATTCTGGCTACCGGGTAGAAGAAGCAGTACCTTCTCTCCCACAGCCAAATCTCTGTCTTTAGCTTTCCTGTTATAATAGGCAGCATGTTTCTTCCTGGCTTGTTTCAAATTTTCATTGGCAAGTTTCCAGCCAGTTTTTAAACGAGTGGTCAGCTCATTCACATATTGGTATGAGGATGTAATATTTTCCTCTGCCTTTTCATCAGTCCACGTTCTTAACAGCGCTTCAAGTGGACCTTTTATTGGCCTTCCAAACAATAATGTTGCCGGGGCCATACCGGTTGAACTATGGGGTACCTCCCGATAAGCAAAGAGGGCGGCGTGAAGGTACTGGTCCCACGTATCTGGTTTTTCGTGTGCCAACTTTCTCAGGATTGACATCAACGTGCCATTAAATCTTTCCACTTGGCCGTTCCCTTGGGGGTGGTACACACTACAATGGAAGTGTTTGGCCTGGAAGATCCTGAAAACTTCTTCTGTTAGTTTCCCCTTGAACTGAGAGCCATTATCAGTCAAGATTTGATTGGGAAAGCCTAACCTTGTGAAAATTGTGAGCAATGCCTCTGCCACATGTTTAGAATCAATCGATGACAGGGCTACCGCCTCTCCCCACATAGAACAAGTGTCCACCAGAGTCAGAATGTAGCTGTTCCTTCTCTTGGTTCGGGTGAGAGGTCCCACAAGATCCACGGCAACTCTCTAAAAGGGTGTTCCCACTATGTCATTTCCCCCAGAGTTGCTGGTGCAGTCCAATGTTTAGGTGCTACTCGTTGGCACTCTGGACAGGATTTTACATATCGTTTGATATCTTCAGTTATTCCTGGCCAGAAATAGTGACAAGCTATACGCTGTCCTGTTGCGCTGATCCCCATATGACCACTGAAGGGAATCGCATGCCCTAGTTCCAACACTTTAGTCCTATATGAAGTGGGAAGGACCAGCTGTCCGTGACCATTGGATTCAGATCCAGCCTTCCTATATATCAGCTTGTTCTTCATATAAAATTCTCCCTTGCCTGGAGGTGTATGAGATTTGGGCAACTTCTTGAAACACGGCTTGAGTGTTTTGTCCTCAGCCTGTGCCTTCCTCATCTCATCTGGATGAGTATTTATTGGATTATCCTCCTCCTTTTTAGACTGTGATCTGGTCTGCACTGTTGCCAATATCACAGGTCTCTTGGGATTCCCCAAGAAGACATATCTACACCCCAATATCAGAGGGTAGATTGGCTCATTTATCACTGCTGCTTTTATGATTCCTTCCACATATCGCGTTTTCACCTTTATCCGGGCGACGGGAAGTGTCATGGTAGCTACATCCTTGGTTGCAGTTTGAATCTCCACTGTTTCTGTGGTGTATTGATCGGCCTGCACCAGGTGAGAACTCACAACGGAATCGTAATCTAAACCGGTATCATATAAACACCTTATAGTGACAACATTACAGATGACATCTTCACACACTGGGGGATGGTATGGTTCCTGTAGTTCTGCAGGTTTGACCTTTTTTTCCTTTTTCCCAGATGTCATAGCAGCACAATGAGGAGGTTTCCTTCTACAATGGTCAGTGTCATGATTGTTCATCTTACAATTTTTACACCACCTTTTCCCTTGGTTGAAAGATTTTCTTTCATCATATTTCCTTTCATCGAATTGTGGGGTTTTATTTTTATTGTCATACCGTGGCCTATCAAACTGGTGCTTACCTTTGTTTTGATCTCTAGGATCAAATTTATTAAAGTTCTGTGGTGCCCTAAAATTTTCTACCTGTTTCTTTTTATTACCTGATACCTCTGCCTGAGCCGCTTGATACCTTTCAGCAACATTTAGCAACTCACCCAGCCTCTCTGCACCTTGTTCCATGAGAAACTTTCTCAGGTCTGGAGCCATGGACTCTCTTAATTGTTCTATAAGGACCATTTCCTTAAGATCTTGGGTTTTCCCCAGAGAAGTCCATTTCTCCAAGTATGTCTCTAACCGTGCAGAGAACTGGTGATAGGTTTCACCTGACAGTAGATTAGCATTCCTAAATTTTTTCCTATAAAATTCTGCGTTCTTTTCATATCTTAACAAAAGAGCCTGCTTTAGCATGTCATAATTTTCCTGATCACCTCTGCTCATTTTGGCAAAAACTTCATAAGCTGCCCCACGAAGACCTTTAGATAACTTTAAGCTCCACCTTTCTCTCTCTAACCCATATGTGGTAGCTAATAGTTCATATCTATTTAGATAGCTCTCAATATCATCGTCTTTCTCAACAAAATGATCTAAATGAAAATTCATAGCTGAGGTTGAGGCTCCCTGACTAGCAGTGGCATCAGAGGCAAAGGGACTGGCACCATTTTCAGGAGCATGGCCTTGAAACTCAAACTCCCTTAGTCGTAACTCATGTTCCCTTTGTAATCTCTTCTCCTCCTTTTCTGCTTCCCTCTCTGCAGTTAATCTCTTGTCTTCCCTTTCTGCAGCTAATTTCTTCTCTTCTCTTTCTGCAGCCTGTCTTCTTTCCTCGGCTTCCAATGCTTTAGCCTCTTTGTCAGCCTCAATCTGCAACCTCTTAGCCTCAGCCTCAATCTGCAACCTCTTAATTTCCTTTTCAGCCTCTAACCTCTTATCTTCGGCCAATCTTTCAGATTCTAGTTTTCTTTCGGCCTCTTTTTCTAATCTTCTTTCTTCCCGTTCAATATATTTGTCACATTCAGCAGTGACATAAGCAATCATAATTTGCCCGTCCATTCCTAACTCTTTCGCAGTCTGTACAGCAGCAGATCGAAATTTTGCCAAGTCGGCCATTGTCTAACATGCAATTGTAAACAATTCAATCTTTCAATAATTATCTAAGGACACTACAGGCACTGAGAGCTCAACCTTATTTATTTCCACCCAAGGATACCTTTTAATTCTTTATTATTCCCAATATCTATAACAGGAGAAAGTTCAATATCCCTGGAGCGAGACCCCAATATATGTGGTAAAGTGGGATGTTATAAATATTTATAAGGGACTTAGTGTACTGACTGAGATCAGCTGTGAAGGTATCTGTATCTAATAGGTGTAGTGTTTTGCAGATAACCTTACTTGCTACCACATTATACCTCAGTCAGAATTATTCTGGAATATTGTGATGACTACGTTAAATGTCTAGGGTATGTATATGATGAAGTGTAAGTCACAACAACAACAGACAGATAAACAATTTAATTTATTCCACCACACTTGACAACACTGTGACACTCACACACATTTAACACTCTATAAGACTATCTTAAATGAGGCACTGGTAAAGTTTCAAATATAAATATGTATTAATTACTTACACTAATATAGGTGTCCTGATTCAAATACAAAGTGAACCAGGAATCACAATCAATTGTAATTACAATTTATATGTACAGAATTTATCAATATGAACCTTGTAGTGACATATTTTATTAATATTATCCTATGTGTGTCAGTTGTGTAGTAGTAATATGAGGTAATACTGGTTTTGTTTTTTCAAGCTATGTTGTTATTTGTCATCATGACTTCAAGTGTTTGTTTAACTTGGAAATAGTATGGGGAAAAGTTCACAGTTCCTATCAATTTAAACACTGTATTTTCCCTCTGTTTTATGATAAAGTCAGATTTTGAGAGGGGGGGGGGGCATAATGTTGAGCTCCTCTGGCCACAGACGCTTATCTTTCGTGATGGCGGCAGGAAAAGACTCCTCTGCTCGATAGCCTCTCTGTGTTCTGGAGACACCTCACTGGTCACTATCTGGACCCAGGAGTATGCTGTCAGCCTCTAGATTCAGCAAAGCTCAGACCAGGTGCTGCTCAATAACTTTAGGACCACGGTCCCTGAAACAAGAAGGTTGTACCTCCTATTTCAGAACTAATTTATAATAAATTTCCAGACTGAACACAATACATAACAAACACTGAGTTCAGAGCAGTAGGCCAACTGCTATCTTCATCTGAAACAATTTTCACCAGTATACTCCTCCCTAATGGTTACTACGCCTCTGCAATTCCAGCATTATTTCTTTCTAGTCAATAAGATAGGTGTCAGTGTACTGTTTGGCAATTCCATGCAATTTTACTTTCCTCCGACACCTTCGGTTCAGGGTGGAGCACTATATAGGCTTTACCTCATGTTCGCTACTGAACCACACATATATACAGACATAAATTATCAATTTACATTCAATTTTCGTTTAAAAAGATATCAAATATTTCAAGCTTACCACAATTCGTGGAATAATACACAGTTACGTTGACTGGCAATGAATATAGCACAATTTCGATCTGCCGATGTCCCAGGCTTTTATTTAGAAACATATGCACTGGCGCTCAACGCACTGGTTCTTTAGTAAGTTTATTTGAAAATGTGGTGCTGACCTGACGCCTCTGATTGACTATATTGGCGGGTCTAACCAATCGTGCCATGTTTACACAGCTTTTCAAAAAAAAAAAGTACCCTTACTCACGTTTCCCTAACAACAAAGAATCAATATTTATAGTCCGACTAATCGTGTTTAGCCTTACATTTACTTTCCGCCAATCAAATAGGAGGTAACATGGGGACCTATTTCCCGTACAATGGTGGTGTGAAAATCTGCCACTGAGCGATTCTGATTTTGGTGTTGTCTGACATCCCTCACTATTTCTTTTGGCTATAATTTGTTAATTCCTAGACTATTTGCGTATCGTTCAACATATTCTTTGTCAGCAAGTCCTAAGGAACCCAAATATATAAATTTAATGGGGCTAAGGGGCTGCGTTCAAAATATGCATTTTCTTCTACCTCCTGTTCACTTCGAATACGATGTGGTGTCTGGGTACTGTAATGTTTTCAAACGTAAACCAGTATAATATCATGTTTCCTAATAAGCGTTTTTCAGGTTTTTAAAACCTAACTCGTATGGGTAGTGTTTTTTATCACTGTCGATTTGAAAGAAAAAAAAACTAGTGCTTGTGGCCTTACACGCGTGATGGTAGTAATTGTGTATCGCGAGACTGTGGTAGTATTGCCTGCGTTCCGGCTTTCAGCCCCTCCCTTTCTTTCTATCCTTAGTCCATCTGTCTTTCGTTTATGGTAACTTAGTGTATAAAATGACATGAATGGAATATTAAATATAGGTCAGCTTGCGTATCTCAAGGTTTTTCTTAGAAAGGCAGTACACGTTTTATCGTAGAAAGCGGGTATTGAAGCAGTAGGCTTTTACTATCAACGTGAAACGTTACAATTTGCAGACGAATTAGAAAACAAGGGGGATTTCGAGTACAGTCATTGTGACAGCACTGTTCTTTACCATTCTTCTTTCCTTTTATTAAATTTATTTGTTAGGCTTTACATTTACTTTTTAATTTATATATGTGGATTAGAATTTCACACGACATCCAGCTGAATATAACCTAACACAATCCTGAAAATCATTGACTCAGCTAGAGTCCTTGTCAGGAATGATCAATACTAGCTATAAGAGCTTACAGTCCTTGTCAGGGCTTTGCTTTTAAATGCTGGGTGCACAAGAATTCTTCTTCTTTTTCTTTCTCTCCTACTTCTTCATTTACATTTTCGTTCTATTTGATGTTTTAAAATGTATAAAGGGAAACCACTTTGGCATAACCAAGGACCAAATGAATTAATCAAGACAGAATTCAGATAATTTTTAAAATGATGTTCATAGTCGTTCGATTATTGATTGTTTGACGTACTTCTTTGATTGACCTGACCAGGGCCTCTTGGACTATGTTGTCTAAATGAAGGTTATGATAAATAGTGGCCAGTCATCATCGGAGGATCGTCTTGGTTGTAGACAACAGATACCATTGTCTGGTGCATATGTTTTCAGGTTCCTACCCTAGAGAGCGTCACAACAAAGCTTCTGGTAAGGAGCATAACAGACTGCAGGTGTGAGTACAGGACCACCCCTGCAATCACCTGGTAGTAGCATCGGGTCTACCTGTCCAGGTGAATTAAATATCTTGGAAAGTCTACACCTGACACATGACAGAAGTGTCTATATAGAAAGGAACTGAAGGAGTTACGTAAACCTTTCATTAAAGAAGCAAAATCCAGAAGTCACCAAATGGTCGATATGAAGAAAAGAGACATTAATACATTAGTGATTTCCATCTCGTACTTATCTGAACTTTTACTTGATATTTATTTTAATTATTAAAGTGTACTGATATATTTTTGTAAATTGCAGTTGACTTATTTATTTAAATTCCAGTTAAAGTTCAAAATTTAGTTCTTTGAATTCAAAAGAATATTTAATATTTTAAATCGGTGGGGAACTAACGAGCTGCATTTCACCCAACTATTAATAGAGAAACCCTAGGATAAGTCTAAGGAGAAGGTGACTTACTACACAGCCTTCTTCTTCCACTACCATTTAGAACTGTGCAGTTATCTACCTGAATTGTCCTGTGCAATCTCTACCTCTAGTTTCCCAGTTGTCTTCTCCAGTTCTGGGAACTATTATTTTGTATCTATCTAACTTCCATCTCAATGACAATTATCATTCATCAGCAATTCGTCATTTCTTTCACACATGCATACAAACATGAATTTTTGAACGATGTAAAGAATTGCTGGATAATGGTAACAGGTCATCGACTTTTATTCTATGCAATAGTATGAATGGAATGTTCTTTATTTTTTTTTTTAATTGCACTTAATACAACTAGAAACATAGTTCCTAAAACGTGTTTTTATATTTACGTATTTTATGATTTTAAGTTATAAGAAGTTTGAAACAAACAAACAACGCGCATGTCAAGTTAATAGAAAGTGGTTAATAAACTCAACAGTTGGTGGTATTCTTTATTTCCTGGGTTACTTCGTCTTCTGGGTTTGCTTCTAGGTTTGCTTCTGATGTTATTTTGTCCATATGAACGATGCATAGTAATAACACATCCTTATCTAACTCCTGTTGTTATATCAAATGCATCAGTAGGTCGATCAGTTTTCTTACTACACTTTTGCATGTATGGTACAAAGCTCCCACGTTATCTAATAGCTGCCCCAGAATTCCACAATCTTTTAACACTGACCAAAGTAATTCCTGTACACTCTATCGATGACCTTATCCTGATATATAGATATTACATTTATATTGTTCTTTCATTTAACTGCGTTATGATTAAAACAAAAGGCTCCAGCACATCTCATTTCATTCCAGAATCCAATTCGAGCCTTAATTGTGATTCCCCGACGGTTCTCAATCTTGGCTCAAGTATTTTTACCTATCATTTTCTTGTGTTACCTTACCAGTGATACGCCTCTTTACGTGTCACACTACCTTTTATTACCGCTCTTTTTTCGCATTAATACTATTATTGTTTTTATTTGAATGATATAGTGTGATCTGTTCTGATAAAGATCATGTTTAAGAACTTCATTTGTTTGCTCAACAGTCTGACCTGAAACGAGATGACGGTGATGAAAGTGAGAAAGACCTCAAGGCTGTCAGTTACATGATCGAACAATTGAGGAACAATATCATAACCAAAGAGTATCATCTCAGTGAGGTTAGTAACGACAGTAGCACGAGGGTCAAGAAATATGAGGGCTAGCACTTAAGATGTTTCTTCTTAATTCTTCTTCTCTCTTCTTCTAGATTCTTCATCTTCTTTCTTCCTCTTGATTCTGCTCGTTTCTTCTTCTTATTCTTCTGTGTTCTCTTCTTTTTTTTCTTCTTAACCCTTTTCTTCTTCTTGTTCTTCTTGATTTTCTTCTTTTGTTTCATTTTCTTCTCCTTGATTCATTTTTTGCTTGTTCATCTAGATTCTCATCTCTTCTTTTTATTGATTCCCATCTTTTCGTCTCCTGGTTTTTCTTGATTTGTCTCCTTTCTTCTAGTTCTTGTTGATTTGTATAATTGTTTCAACTTTTTCTTCTTCTTCTTCTTGATTCTGCCCTTTTATCTTCAACAATGTCATTGTGTAAAACGATTAGCCACAGAAACCATTGCTACATGTAAATGCTTGGTGCAGGCTTCCTGCAAGTGGACCAGCTACTGTGGTGGTCCATGCTCTGTAGGGAGCGCAAAGACAAATGATGATGATATATACAACATATGTAGGGCCAGGGGGCATCAAATAAATAGTTTGTTTGGGACGACATTACAACGTATTAATAATAACACACATACACACACAAATCAGTCAATAAAATTGAAATTTAAAAAATAAAATAACAAACCGGATAAAAAATCAACACATGACAACTTCCAACAAGAAAACACTTATACTATCAATACTCATGACATAAACAAATAATTAATTCTGGTGTAAATAGTTATCACCAAGTACAGTCATTTGTAAATAACATTTTGGTGTAAATAAAACGGAGAATTGGAAATAACGTTACAGCGAATACTCTAATTTTAACCGAAAATTTGGTTAACACGTTAGACTCTCTACCGAGACGGCGGATGAGCGGAGGTAAATGAAGCTCACGTGATATTATTCCGCTGTCCTCCCGCTTCTTAGAATTAGAAAAATGTTGCACTAATGACGGAAGAAAAGACAGAAGGCAAACAGGCAAGTGGTAGACAACGATATCAATGGAAAAGGAACATGATGAGAGATAGGACAATATTTTCTGTTGGTTGTAGGTGGCGACTCATGTGAAGTTGTGCGCAGTATTTGGCAATCTCGCCATGTCAAAGTAATTATTGCATACATCACAATTGTAAAAACGTATCTTCTTCTTCGTTCACCCTCAGATGTCAACTTGAATAAGTTCAAAGGTCGCAGTGGTCAGCCTGAGGCTGTTGATATCTCCGTAGATTTTCTCCAGGAATGGTACTGGTGATGGCCATATGCGTTTTCTCTGTTCCTCATATGTTGGGCACCTTTGAAGCAGATGTTCGGCCGTCATTTTATCGGTGCCACAGTCACACTCATCGGTATTTCCTATCTTTAATTTGTTGAATAGATGGTATCTCAATCTGTTATGACCTGTGCGAAGTCTGAAGATTACCACTTGTTCACTTCTGCTGAGCTGGTAATACGGATCATTTTTTTTGATGGCCTGGATGCTCTACTTCCCACTTGTGCCTGTACCTGCGCTTGATAAAACTCTTGGACTCCTCATACGTTATGTTTGTATCCAGTTGAGGAAGCTTTCCCCCTTCCTTTGCCAATCTGTCAGCCTCTTCATTACCAGGGATGTTGCAGTGAGAAGGGATCCACTGTATCACGACTCTTTTGTACTGCTGACATAGTCTGTGAAGTGTTACTCTTAGGTCAACCAGTTCAGCATTATTTTGACTTTTCAGCATTGTAATCACTGACAGCGCATCTGAGAAGATAGCTACTGGTCTCTCTGAGCTTTCTTCTGTCATTAGAATTTCTGATGCAGCTTTTAAGGCCTCTGCCTCTGCTCTGAAGTTACTTGAAAATGTCCCTGTTGCGACTGCTGTCTTTTTTTGTGTGACATTGCTTAAGCTCAGGAAGACTTCTCCACCCCCATCTTCTGTTGCATTAGTTGCTGATCTGTCTGTGTATGCATGGATCCAGGTGTTGCTTGGGTAATGTTTCTCTATATATTTTGTGGTTACGACTCTTCTGTCTGTTTCATTTTGGCTGTTCTTTTTCTCAATACCAGGAACGTTTTCTATCATATCAGAGAAGCACTGTTGTTTCCAAGTTGGTAGCTTGTATGCAGTACATATTGGCGTAGCTGTTGATATTGCGTTTATGGGGTCTGCTCTCATCTTTGTTTTGACTGTCTCTACAAAGTTGCGTCGCTTCAGTCTTCCCCTTCCAAGTCCATTTATTCTCTGGTGCATTGGGTGGCCTCCTGAATTTCTCGGCTTGTTGCTGGGCTCTGCTATCTCTTCTATCCTTCATAGGATGGAGGTGAGTAATCTTTTCCAACTCTTTTATGAGTGTTGACTTCATGTCCCCTGTTATGATTCTCATTGCTTGGTTTTGGGTTCTGTTTATTTTGTCAAAGTTCGACTTAGCTGCCGTTGACCATGCTGCAATGCCATATTCTAAGACGGGTCTCACTCGCCCAGTATTAAGCTTCTTTAGTACTCTCTCGTCTGCTCCCCAATCCGTGCCAGCAAGTTTTTTCATGATTGGCAAAAACATATGAATGTTTTGGCGAAGGATTCGTGCAAGGGGACAAGCTGCTGTAGTTGTTCTATGCTTTATAAAGAGCGGAAAGGTAATTATGACGATGATTATGCGGATATCCTGTTGAAATAGTAGACAGCATACTGGAAACCTTGAAGTAGTTTGGCTTGGTTTAGTTGGGTTTGGTTTGGTTTTGTTTGGTTTAGTTGGGTTTGGTTTTGTTTGGTTTGGTTTAGTTGGGTTTGGTTTTGTTTGGTTTGGTTTTGTTGGGTTTTGTTTGGTTTAGTTTGGTTTTGTTTGGTTTAGTTGGGTTTTGTTTTGTTTTTTTTTATTTTTCTTTTTGTTATTTTTGTTTTTTGGGGGTGGTTTGGTTTTTGTTTGGTTTTGGTTTGGTTGGGTTTGGTTTGGTTTTGGGTGGGTTTGGTTTGTTTTTGTTTGGTTTAGTTGGGTTTGGGGGGGGGTTTAGTTTAGTTGGGGGTTGGTTTGGTTTTGTTGGGGGGGGTTTGGTTATTTTGGTTGGTTGGGTTTTGTTTGGGGGTTTGTTTGTGGTTTAGGGGGTTTTGTTTTGTTTTTGTTTGGTTAGTTGGGTTTTGGGTTTGGTTTGGGATTGGGGTTGGATTTTGTTTGTTTGTTTGGGGGTTTGGTTTTGTTTAGGGGTGGGGGTTCGGGTTTTGTTTGGTTTGGTTGGGGGGTGGTTTGGGTTGGGGTTAGGTTGGGTTTGGTTTTGGTTTGGTTTGTTTTTGGGTTTGGTTTGGTTTTGTTGTGTTTTTTTTTGGGGTTTTTTTTTTGGGTTTTTTTGGGGTTTGGTTTAGGTGTTGGGGGGGGGGGGGGGTGGGTTTTGGGGGGGTTTTGGGGGTTTTTTTGGGGGTTTTTGGTTTTGTTTTGGTTTTGTTGGTTTGGGTGTTTTGTTTTTTGGGTTTAGTTTTTAGTTTTGGTTTAGTTGGGTTTGGTTTTTGTTTTGTTTGGTTTAGTTGGGTTTGGTTGTGTTTGGTTTAGTTTAGTTGGGTGTGGTTTGGTTTAGTTGGGTTTGGTTTTGTTTTGTTTAGTTGGGTTTTGTTTTGTTTGGTTTGGTTTAGTTGGGTTTTGTTTTGTTTGGTTTGGTTTAGTTGGGTTTTGTTTTGTTGGGTTTTGTTTTGTTGGGTTTGGTTTAGTTGGGTTTGGTTTTGTTTTGTTTGGTTTAGTTGGGTTTGGTTTTGTTTGGTTTGGGATTGGTTTTGTTTTGTTTGGTTTAGTTGGGTTTGGTTTTGTTTGGTTTGGTTTAGTTTTGTTTTGTTTTGTTTGGTTTGGTTTGGTTTAGTTGGATTTGGTTTAGTTAGGTTTGGTTTTGTTGGGTTTGGTTTAGTTGGGTAAGAGAATCGTCCAGGCTAGCGCGGCAGTTGAAAATTCTTTATTCATTCTGGTCGCCATCGCAGAGAGAGAACAAGCTTTGAGAGCTAAAGTCTAGTTTAATGCAAGAACACGCCCAAGAGCTTATGTAAATCCGACACGTAGTTGGTTTGAATAATATATTTAATTGTGGCGCGATTTAGATTGTTATATTTATTAACTACGGTGCGGATGCCGAAATAGTTTATTTTAGCGTGGCGAGTGCTGCAATTTACAATGTTACAGCTTACTAGAATAAAGTCCTGTGCTTTTTCAGTAATGTTAGACTGATTATGTGGTGTAAGTAATAGTAAGATCGGCTAGCTAGTTGGTGTTAGCTTTCTTAGTTTCCTAGTCTTTTATACTGTGTAAAATCTCTATTGGTTATTTATACCGCTTTATATAGCTTTGCTAAGCCATTATTTCTATAATAGTTAGTGTTATAATGTAATGTTACTATAGAGTGTACAGCCACGCAGCTTAGCTGGGTGTTAGCGTGGCCGTATGCCGTTCTCGCAAGATGGCGTAACCATAGAGCGCGTGGTATGAATGGGTACCTGTAGCTGATTGATCATGGCTGACTGTGGTGGGCGCATGTTTTCTGAATGGTAAGTGTTATTATTTATGCTATTGAATTTCACTTAGACATTGTTTTTATATATTGTGTTTCAGAAAGTCTACGAACACTGTCTGGGTGTTCGGTAGTATTAAATGTTGATCTGTATAAGGCTTTGTGTTGCTTGAATTGTTAAGTCTGCTGCTGAGAGGGTTGCAAGCAACCAATAATTGCAACCCCTGTCAAACGATCCTTAATAAATTTTCTTGTGACAAGGGCTAGCTACGGCCGAGGAATATGTCAGAGAGGTGAGAGCTGCCTAGAGAGTAGGGATGATGAGTAAAGAGGACCAGGCAGATGTTATTCTTGACAGTGTGACCCCAAGTGTTCGCAGGGAGCTGAGGATTCAGGCTAATGACGATGACCCAGAAGCAATGCTACATTCCATTCTTAGGGTGTATGGGGAGCGTCGAAGTATCCCAGAGCTAATGGCTACTTTTTACTCTACCCGGCAATGTGCAACGGAGTCTCTTTGGGAATTCTCCCATCGCATCCACGAGGTGTTCGAAAGTGTGGTAAGGGCACACAAGCAGAATAACGTCACTCCTTTGGAGCCATCCTTTCTTCGTGACCAGTTTGCTGCTTGTCTGAGAGATGATCTACTTAGAAAGCTAGCAAAGGAAATGATCATCAAAGAGCCTACAGCATCGTTCACGTCGGTAAGGGACTATGCCCTACGGTTTTTAGAGACTGAACCCACTTCTGGAGCTGGTGTTGCCAGTGTCGAAGTAGTAAATACAGTGACGGTACCAGATGCGCATGCATTAAACGCAGAAGTGGAGCGGCTGAGAGCACAGGTGGCTCAATTAGAGGCTAACATTGATGCGATGACTCAGGAGCAGGGGAGACGTACCAGGACAGTTCGTTGTTTTAGATGCAGAGAACTAGGCCACGTACATAATCGATGTCCACATGCATTAAACTAGACCCCTCTGCGGCTGAGAGTCAGGTTACAGAAGGGGAGCAGAATGACTCAAAGATAAAGATGGTTGGTGGTCGACCGGAGTGTGAGGCACTTATAGCAGGAAAGAAAGTCAAAGGCAGCCAGGAATGTAAGGGTAGCAGGAGGCGACCCAGAGCACAGAGGAAGCCTAGGAAAATAAGATGCTTCAATTGTGGAGACTTTTCAGACCACATGGCATACAAGTGTCCTCAGGGCCCGCTTCCGAAGCGATGTTTTCAGTGTAAGTCCCCAGGCCATTTGATATCGGTTTGTCCCTCAAGGAGGACTCTCTCTAGCCGTACCAACACCTCCAGATTGCCGTCATGGTGCAAGCCAAGAGATGGCCGTGGCAACTGTCACCCAAAGGGCGCCAAGAAAAGTGGTCGACATTTAGAGGAGGAGACTCATCTAAAACACGTTGAAGGACACGTTTCCAGGCTACGAGGGGCGCACGTAAGAGCAGAGGCACCGTTGCAGAATTTTGTAGCAGTCCGGAAAGAGAGATGTGACAAGGTGTCGTGTTCTATTCCACTACAGGTGGGAGAATTGGTGAGGAAAAGAATGCACTACGCGGAGAGATCCAAAATTCGTGACATGTGGTCAGAAGAGGAGTACATAGTTGTTCGTGCTCCCACAATGACAGGAGGTCCATATGTCATCCAACGAATAGATAGAGTGAGTCCGAGCATTAGAGTCACTGGCAACGAACTGAGACGAAGTGAAGACAAAGATGATTCTCCAGATTAGGTAGATACGACACTAGGCCTACCTGAAGCGCCTAGCTTAGTGCAGTTGTCGGGACGGCAACAAAATCAGGCGGGGAATATGTGACAGTGCCATAGTCATCTCGCCTGTTTTTCCACCGCCATTTTGTCGTTATGTGGCAGCCATCCTTGTTTACATCTAAAAATAGCTACCTTAGTTGTGCCGATACGGATAGCAGCCAATCAGAGAAGAGAATCGTCCAGGCTAGCGCGGCAGTTGAAAATTCTTTATTCATTCTGGTCGCCATCGCAGAGAGAGAACAAGCTTTGAGAGCTAAAGTCTAGTTTAATGCAAGAACACTGTCGTGGAATATTCTAATCCACATATATAAATTAAAAGGTAAATGTAAAGCTTAACAAATAAATTCTAATAAAGAAAAGAGCAATGGTAAAATAACAGTGCTGTCACAAGGAATGTACTCGAAATCCCTTTGTTTTCTGCTTCGTCTGCAAATTGTAACGCTTTCACGTTGATAGTAAAAGCCTACTGTATTATTACCCGCTTTCTTCAATGAAACGTGTGCTGTCTTTCTTGGAAAAACATTTGAGATACGCAAGCTGAACAATGACCTAATTTTAATATTTCATTCATTCCATTTTATACACGGCGTAACTAAAGACAGATAAAGCAGGATAGAGAGAAGGGAGAGGCAGAAAGCCGAACGCATGCAAAATTAAACACGCGTCTCGCTATTAATGCCACCCCAACAAGCGTAACGCGATACACAATTACTACTATCACGCGTGTAAGGCCACATGCACTAACTTTATTTCAAGTCGACAGTGACAAAATTCACTACCCTTCCCAGAGTTAGGTTTTTAAATCCTGAAAAACTCTTATTAGAAAAGATGACAATAGATGGGTTTACGTTTGAAAACATTACAGTACCCAGACAGCACATCTTCGAAACAGGAGGTAGAAGGAATTGCATATTTTGAACGCAGCATATTAGCTCTATTAAATTTGTATATTTGGGTTCCTTAGGGCTTGCTGACAAAGAATATGTAAAACGTTACGCAAATAGTCTAGGAATTAACAAGTTATAACCAAAATAAAATAGTGGGGATGCCTGACAGCATGAAATCATTTCTGCTCATAAAATTTTTTTTATAACGTGTTTAAAAAAAAACCGTGCGTACGGAAATAGCCTACCATGTAAACTCCAAATTGATTGGAGCGCAACAAATATAAGACTAAACACGATTGGTCGGACTATAAATACTATCTTTGGTTGTTAGGGGAGACGTAGGAAGGTAAAATTTTTTCAAACACTTGTCGAAACGTAGCTCCATTGGCCAGACTCGCTGATATAATCACTTAGGAGCGTTAGTTCGAGACCACTAGTTCAAATAAGCTTGATAAAGCAACAGTGCGTTGAAGCCAGCTCATATTTTTGCTAAATAAAAGCCTGGAACATAAGCAGATGGGAATTTGTGCCAGTATTTGTGCCAGTATTTGTGCCAGAATTCATTGCTAGTCAACGTATCTGTGTTTATTCTATGAATTGTGGTAAGCTTGAAACATTCAGTATCTTTTAATGAAAATTGAATGTGAATTGTTAATTTATGCCTGTATATATGTGTAGTTCAGTAGCAAACATGATGTAAAGCCTATAATGCTCCAGCCTGAACAGAAGGTGTCGGAGGAAAGTAAAACGGCATGGAATGGCCAAACAGTACACTGACACCTAGATGATTGACTAGAAAGAAATAATGCTGGAAGTGCAGAGGCGTAGTAACCATTAAGGAGGTTAATACTGGTATAAAGTATTTCAGATGAAGCTGACAGTTGGCCTAACGCTCTGAACTCAATGTTTGTGATGTATTGTGCTCAGTGTAAAAAGAGAGTATAAATTAGTTATGACGTAGAAGGTACATCCTTCTTGTTTTCAGGGACCGTGGTCTTGATGGTATTGAGCAGCACCTGGTCAGAGCTTTGCTGAATCCAGAGTCGGACAGCATACTCCTTGGTCCATTTAGCTATCAGTGAGGTGTCTCCAGAGCCCAGGGGAGAAATCGAGCAGAGGAGTCCTTTCCTGCCGCCATCACGCAAGATAAGCTGATGTGGCCAGCTGAGCTCAAAATTATGTACCCCCATCTTAAAATAACATTGTAACATAAACTTAAGAGGGGAAGTAAATTGTTTTAATATCAGGAACTGAGAATATCTCCAATACTAGTTCCAATAAAGACAAACTATTGAAGTCATGATGACAAATACCAACAGAGCTTGAACAAAACAAAACCAGTATTACCTCATATTACTACTACACAACTGACACACATAGGATACTTTTAATAATATATGCCACTACAATATTCATATTGATAAATTCTGTACATATAACTTGTAATTAAAATTGATTGTGATTCCTGGTTCCCTTTGTATTTGAATCAGGACACATATTCATTCATGACAGCAATGAATACATATTGTTATTTGAAAAGTTATCAGTGACTCCTTTAAGATATCCTTGTAGAGTGTTTTATGTATGTGAGTGTCACAGTGTTGTCAAGTGTGGTGGAATAAAGTAAATGGTTTATCTGTCTGTTGTTGTTATGACTTACACTTCATCATACACATACCCTAGACATACAACGTAGTCATCACACTATTCCAGAATAATTCTGACTGAGATATATATATATATGTGGCAGCAAGTAAGGTTATCTATAATACACTACTCTTATTAGATATAGATACCTTCACAGCTGATCTCAGTCAGTACACTAAGTCCCCTATAAATATTTATAACATCCCACTTCACCACATATATTGGGGGCTCGTCCGGGATTTTGAATCTTTACCTATTACAAATATTGGGGGTAATTCACTTCAGGGAATATAAGAATTAAAAGGTATCCTTGGGTGGAATTAAATAAGGTTGAGCTCACGGTGCCTGTGTTGTCCATTAGATATATATCTAGAGATTGAATTGTTGGTTAGACATTGTATAAATTTACCTGATAGACAATGGCGGACCTGGCCAAGTTTCGATCTGCTGCTGTTCAGACTGCAAAAGAGTTAGGATTAGATGGGCAAGTTATGGTTGCCTATGTCACTACGGGATGTGACAAATTTATTGAACGCGAAGAAAGAAGGTTTGAAGCCGAAAGAAAGTTAGAGGTGATCAGGAAAATTATGACATGCTAAAGCAGGCTCTTTTGTTAAGATATGAAAAGAATGCAGAATTCTATAGGAAAAAATTTAGGAATGCTAAACTACTGTCAGGTGAAACCTATCACCAGTTTTCTGCACGAATAGAGACATACTTGGAGAAATGGACTTCTCTGGGGAAAACCCAAGATCTTAAGGAAATGGTCCTTATAGAGCAATTAAGAGAGTCCATGGCTCCAGACCTGAGAAAGTTTCTCATGGAACAAGGTGCAGAGAGGCTGGGTGAGTTGCTAAATGTTGCTGAAAGGTATCAAGCAGCTCAAGCAGAGGTAACAGGTAATAAAAAGAAACAAGTGGATAACTTTAGGGCACCACAGAACTTTAATAAATTTGATCCTAGGGATCAAAACAAAGGTAAGCACCAGTTTGATAGGCCACGGTATGAAAAATAAAAATAAATTCCCACAATTCGATGAAAGGAAATATGATGAAAGAAAATCTTTCAACCAAGGAAAAAGGTGGTGTAAGAATTGTCAGATGGACAATCATGACACTGACCGTTGCAGAAGGAAACCTGTGTATATGGCAACCCTTCAGGTCAGGTCGACCTCAAGACAGGAGGAGGATATTATGTTGGATACCACTCCAGAAGAGATAAGGAAGGCACAGGCTGGGGATAAAACACTCAAGCCTTGTTTCAGAAAATTGTCAACTTGTCATACAACTCCAGGCAAGGGAGATTTTTACATGAAAAACAAGTTGATGTATAGGAAGACTGGAGCTAGATCCAAAGGTCAGGGACAACTGGTACTTCCTAAAAGATATAGGGCAGACTTAATAAGGAGCCTACATGTGAAACCAGATGGGGACCATGAGAAGATAGGTACCATCATTCAAAAGGTGGCTCACAATTATTATTGGCCCAAAGCAAGATGGGACATTGAGAATTTTGTAGAAAGGTGTAGCATAGCACATGAGGGAACACCCACAAGTGGGAACATTGATCAGGACCTGGACACGCCACGGGGCAAAATTAGGCCTGATAATAAAAAGAAAAATAGATTTGATAAAGTGGACCAAATGGAATGGGAAGCCCCTTTTCACGGACAAGCTTCACTTAACTGTTTTACAATGGCCACTATGCGGAGAGTGCAAAAAGATGTCTTACCCCAGGATAAGCCGAAAATCCCTCAATCGGACTTAAACAAACTGGAGGAAGAAGACGTAGAGAGGAAATCTCTCATCAAGAATTTTAAGTGGGGAGAAAGCCCCAGGAAAAGAATTGGTAGCGGTCGTTTTGTGAATGGTAATTCTGGGAAGAAAAATCATCACTATAAAGCTTCGAGTGGAAGAGACCATACCGGTGCATGGACAAATAGGTCCATACAATTAAAGGTCCACATGTAGCTTTGTTAAGAACGTGGACTGATGAAAAGGCAGAGGAAAACATTACATCTTCATACCAATATGTGAATGAGCTGACCACTCGTTTAAAAACTGGCTGGAAACTTGCCAATGAAAATTTGAAACAAGCCAGGAAGAAACATGCTGCCTATTATAACAGGAAGGCGAAAGACAGAGATTTGGCTGTGGGAGAGAAAGTACTGCTTCTTTTGCCCGGGAGTCAGAATAAGTTACAAATTGGATGGCAGGGTCCATATACAGTTTTAGAGAAGGTATCTAGAACAAATTATAAGATAGATAAGAAGGGGAAAGAAAAAATCTATCATGTGAATCTCCTGAAGAAATATTTGGAAAGAGAACATCAGGAGGAGACACACTTGTTGACCTTGTCCATCGCCATGGAGATGAAAAAGGAACCACTTTCATCATTTGAGTATCCATTACACCCCTGTGAGACAGCAGCACAGGTGAAAATCAGTACACATTTAACGAAAACTCAGAAAGAGAGAGTGCAACAGGTTCTAAATAATCATGCAGAGGTGTTAACAGACCGACCAGGGCATACAAACCTATTGGAATATGATATGAAACTGATAGACCCCACACCTGTCTGTATGAAACCATATTCGATTCCGTTTGCTAAGGAGAAAGCTTTGAAGGAAGAAATAGACTATCTATTGAAGGAGGGAATTATTTCACACAGTGAATCCTCATATAGTTCCGGTGTTGTACTCTTAAGGAAGCCCTCTGGAGAACATAGACTCTGTATAGATTACAGGAGACTGAATGCTATTACAGAAGGACAGGTGGATCCATTGCCGGATACAAATCAGCTGTTTGCCAGACTAAATAAAGCTAAATATTTCTCAAAAGTGGATCTGAGTAAAGGATACTATCAGATTCCAGTAAAGCCCGAGGTTAGACCATACCTAGCTTTTAGTACCTCAGAAGGACACTATGAGTTTAATAGATTGCCATTTGGATTGAAGAATGCGCCTAGTGTCTTCTCTAGAATGATGAGAAAATTATTGGACCCTCTGAATAATCCATGTATAACAAATTTCATGGATGATATCCTGATAGCAACAGAAACCTTTGAGGAACACATTGACTCTCTGAACATGCTGTTTAATCGACTTAGGGAGGCAAATTTAACAGCCCGACCAACCAAATGTTGCGTTGGATGTAAAGAATTATAATTTTTGGGACACACAGTTTATCAGGGAAACATGACCCCTGACCCAAAGAATTTAGAGAAACTACAGAAAGCCCCGAGACCACAAACCAAGAAGGACGTGAGATCCTTTGTCTCATTATGTGGTTTCTACCAGAAGTATATCAAAAACTTTAATTCCATATGTGCACCGTTAACTGATTTGACACGTAAAGGACATCCAGATCGCATTACATGGACACCACAATGTGAAATGACTTACCAAGAATTGAAGGAAAAGCTCACAAGTAAACCCATTTTGAAATTACCTGACTTAAGTCAAGAATTCATAGTAAGGACGGATGCAAGTAATATTGGGTTAGGTGCAACTCTACTACAGAAATCAGATGCATTGGATGGGGAATTAAGCCCAGTGGCATATGCTAGCAGAAAATTGAATAAAGCTGAAATCAATTACTCAACTAGCGAAAAAGAATGTCTTGCAGTAATATGGGCAATAAAGAAATTCAATATTTATCTGTATGGGAAGGCCTTTAAGTTGCAAACAGACCACAAACCTTTATCGTTTCTAGCACATGCTAGGCATGAGAACTCCAGGTTACTCCGATGGTCTTTACTTTTGGCTCCATATAATTTTAGCATTGAGTATATATCTGGAAAAACAAATTTGGGAGCGGATTTTTTAAGCCGCCATCCGTGTGATGAGAATCACCGTAAACCCCAGAAATAATAATAAATTTCTCTATGTGTATATAGAATAAAGGACTGACATATAATGTCTGTTTTAAGAGGGGAGATGTCGTGGAATATTCTAATCCACATATATAAATTAAAAGGTAAATGTAAAGCTTAACAAATAAATTCTAATAAAGAAAAGAGCAATGGTAAAATAACAGTGCTGTCACAAGGAATGTACTCGAAATCCCCTTGTTTTCTGCTTCGTCTGCAAATTGTAACGCTTTCACGTTGATAGTAAAAGCCTACTGTATTATTACCCGCTTTCTTCAATGAAACGTGTGCTGTCTTTCTTGGAAAAACATTTGAGATACGCAAGCTGAACAATGACCTAATTTTAATATTTCATTCATTCCATTTTATACACGGCGTAACTAAAGACAGATAAAGCAGGATAGAGAGAAGGGAGAGGCAGAAAGCCGAACGCATGCAAAATTAAACACGCGTCTCGCTATTAATGCCACCCCAACAAGCGTAACGCGATACACAATTACTACTATCACGCGTGTAAGGCCACATGCACTAACTTATTTCAAATCGACAGTGACAAAATTCACTACCCTTCCCAGAGTTAGGTTTTTAAATCCTGAAAAACTCTTATTAGAAAAGATGACAATAGATGGGTTTACGTTTGAAAACATTACAGTACCCAGACAGCACATCTTCGAAACAGGAGGTAGAAGGAATTGCATATTTTGAACGCAGCATATTAGCTCTATTAAATTTGTATATTTGGGTTCCTTAGGGCTTGCTGACAAAGAATATGTAAAACGTTACGCAAATAGTCTAGGAATTAACAAGTTATAACCAAAATAAAATAGTGGGGATGCCTGACAGCATGAAATCATTTCTGCTCATAAAATTTTTTTATAACGTGTTTAAAAAAAACCGTGCGTACGGAAATAGCCTACCATGTAAACTCCAAATTGATTGGAGCGCAACAAATATAAGACTAAACACGATTGGTCGGACTATAAATACTATCTTTGGTTGTTAGGGGAGACGTAGGAAGGTAAAATTTTTTCAAACACTTGTCGAAACGTAGCTCCATTGGCCAGACTCGCTGATATAATCACTTAGGAGCGTTAGTTCGAGACCACTAGTTCAAATAAGCTTGATAAAGCAACAGTGCGTTGAAGCCAGCTCATATTTTTGCTAAATAAAAGCCTGGAACATAAGCAGATGGGAATTTGTGCCAGTATTTGTGCCAGTATTTGTGCCAGAATTCATTGCTAGTCAACGTATCTGTGTTTATTCTATGAATTGTGGTAAGCTTGAAACATTCAGTATCTTTTAATGAAAATTGAATGTGAATTGTTAATTTATGCCTGTATATATGTGTAGTTCAGTAGCAAACATGATGTAAAGCCTATAATGCTCCAGCCTGAACAGAAGGTGTCGGAGGAAAGTAAAACGGCATGGAATGGCCAAACAGTACACTGACACCTAGATGATTGACTAGAAAGAAATAATGCTGGAAGTGCAGAGGCGTAGTAACCATTAAGGAGGTTAATACTGGTATAAAGTATTTCAGATGAAGCTGACAGTTGGCCTAACGCTCTGAACTCAATGTTTGTGATGTATTGTGCTCAGTGTAAAAAGAGAGTATAAATTAGTTATGACGTAGAAGGTACATCCTTCTTGTTTTCAGGGACCGTGGTCTTGATGGTATTGAGCAGCACCTGGTCAGAGCTTTGCTGAATCCAGAGTCGGACAGCATACTCCTTGGTCCATTTAGCTATCAGTGAGGTGTCTCCAGAGCCCAGGAGAGAAATCGAGCAGAGGAGTCCTTTCCTGCCGCCATCACGCAAGATAAGCTGATGTGGCCAGCTGAGCTCAAAATTATGTACCCCCATCTTAAAATAACATTGTAACATAAACTTAAGAGGGGAAGTAAATTGTTTTAATATCAGGAACTGAGAACATCTCCAATACTAGTTCCAATAAAGACAAACTATTGAAGTCATGATGACAAATACCAACAGAGCTTGAACAAAACAAAACCAGTATTACCTCATATTACTACTACACAACTGACACACATAGGATACTTTTAATAATATATGTCACTACAATATTCATATTGATAAATTCTGTACATATAACTTGTAATTAAAATTGATTGTGATTCCTGGTTCCCTTTGTATTTGAATCAGGACACATATTCATTCATGACAGCAATGAATACATATTGTTATTTGAAAAGTTATCAGTGACTCCTTTAAGATATCCTTGTAGAGTGTTTTATGTATGTGAGTGTCACAGTGTTGTCAAGTGTGGTGGAATAAAGTAAATGGTTTATCTGTCTGTTGTTGTTATGACTTACACTTCATCATACACATACCCTAGACATACAACGTAGTCATCACACTATTCCAGAATAATTCTGACTGAGATATATATATATGTGGCAGCAAGTAAGGTTATCTATAATACACTACTCTTATTAGATATAGATACCTTCACAGCTGATCTCAGTCAGTACACTAAGTCCCCTATAAATATTTATAACATCCCACTTCACCACAAACACGCCCAGGAGCTTATGTAAATCCGACACGTAGTTGGTTTGAATAATATATTTAATTGTGGCGCGATTTAGATTGTTGTATTTATTAACTACGGTGCGGATGCCGAAATAGTTTATTTTAGCGTGGCGAGTGCTGCAATTTATAATGTTACAGCTTACTAGAATAAAGTCCTGTGCTTTTTCAGTAATGTTAGACTGATTATGTGGTGTGAGTAATAGAAAGATCGGCTAGCTAGTTGGTGTTAGCTTTCTTAGTTTCCTAGTCTTTTATACTGTGTAAAATCTCTATTGGCTATTTGTACCGCTTTATATAGCTTTGCTAAGCCATTATTTCTATAATAGTTAGTGTTATAATGTAATGTTACTATAGAGTGTACAACCACGCAGCTTAGCTGGGTGTTAGCGTGGCCGTATGCCGTTCTCGCAAGATGGCGTAACCATAGAGCGCGTGGTATGAATGGGTACCTGTAGCTGATTGATCATGGCTGACTGTGGTGGGCGCATGTTTTCTGAATGGTAAGTGTTATTATTTATGCTATTGAATTTCACTTAGACATTGTTTTTATATATTGTGTTTCAGAAAGTCTACGAACACTGTCTGGGTGTTCGGTAGTATTAAATGTTGATCTGTATAAGGCTTCGTGTTGCTTGAATTGTTAAGTCTGCTGCTGAGAGGGTTGCAAGCAACCAATAATTGCAACCCCTGTCAAACGATCCTTAATAAATTTTCTTAGTGCATGGGTCTTGGGTGTGAGGTAGCCACATCGACATAAGTTCACCTCAACCACAGCTAGCCCTTGTCACACTCCCTTAGAGGTGAATCTCAGCACAGTTCACGAACTCCGTTGCACCGGCGAGATTCCCAATGTTTGTATACAGAAATGCCACATTCTGTAAATTTTTTTGCCCGAGCAGCGGCCGCATGGCCTACTCTTTAAGATTTCCAACTGCTGAAGTATTTTTAACGTGCACAACTTGCACACGGGACCTCCTATTTTTTCACCCTTATCCGAGAAAGCTAGGCATCCAGATCTCACTACCCTTAAGATCAGTGGGGAGGATGATATCATTAGAACCCACTGGTTCTGAACATATTTCAATAAAACATATTCCTTGTACTGGGAACCGAACCCGATAAATATAGAATTAGAGGCGGACGCCATACATCTTAGCCGCTCCGGCACAGTTTTAAAACTTCAGTATATTCACTCTTTATCTTTATCTATTTATTTGTCAGTATTTCCTGTTGTCTAAATATAACCCTGATTTCTTGTTCTGATACCACGCCTAAAGAAAGTCATTGTTTACAAGCTTTCGTTATTCTTCTGCTTCGTCTTCGTACACCCTCAGACGTCTGCTTGAATGTTTTCAAAGAAATCAATGGTCAGCCTGAGGCTATGTGCATCTCCGTAGATCTTTTCCACGAATGGTACTGGTGTTGGCCATATGCGCCTTCTCTGTTCCACATATGTTGGGCATCTTTGAAGCAGATGTTCAGCAGTCATTTTATCAGTGCCACAGTCACACTGATCGGTAGTTCCTATCTTTAGCTTGTTGAATAGATGGTATCTCGATCTGTTGTAGCCCGTGCGGAGTCTGAAGATTACCACTTGCTCTTTTCTGCTGACCTGGTAAAACGCTCTGCATTCCATTTGTTTCTGTATCTAAATCTGATAAAACTCTTTCCCTCCTTGAAAGTTATGCTTGTATCAGGCTGAGGTAGCTTTCCACCTTCCGTTGCCAATCTGTCAGCCTCTTCATTGCCGGTAATGCTACAATGAGATGGAATACATTGGATCTCAACTCTTGAGTCGTTGACATAGTTTGTCGAGCTCTACTCTTTGGTCATCCAGGTCTGCAATTTTTTGGCTTTTCAACGTTGCAATTACTTCCTTTGAGCATTTTCATCTTTCATGACATCCTCATGACTCTTCTTGTTAGCTGTCCATGCTATTCTTAACACTCTTATATAAAACCACATTTCAGTTACCTACAGACATTTTCTTGCTTGTTCTGATTCTCCGTGACTCATTCCCTATTTTTTTGTTATAATAAATTTTCCTAATGATGTCATACTCCCCCTTGATCTGTTTGGTAGTGAAATCGGACGTCTCATGTTGGGCACGTTAAAAATCCCTGGGCAGTTGGAAATAAAAAAGAGTAGGCCTTAAGCCAGCTGCCCTGGCACAATTTAAAACTTAGGAAATCTACCCACCACAAATATATTTATAGAATGTGTGATTCCTGTACACACATATTGAGAATCTCTCCGGTAGAGTTCGGACACTGTGCTGAGATTCTTCTTGTGTGATCTAAGGGAGGAGATCGGAGCACTGATGGAGTTGTCCGTGTGATCTAAGGGAGGAGATCGGAGCACTGATGGAGTTGTCCGTGTGATCTAAGGGGGGAGATTGGAGCACTGATGGAGTTGTCCGTGTGATCTAAGGGAGGAGATCGGAGCACTGATGGAGTTGTCCGTGTGATCTAAGGGAGGAGATCGGAGCACTGATGGAGTTGTCCGTGTGATCTAAGGGAGGAGATCGGAGCACTGATGGAGTTGTCCGTGTGCAATGAAGATGGTCCTTAAAACCCAAACAAACCAATTGATCAGTATTTTAGCAGTCATCTGTGTCATCACTTTTCGCTTGTCTGTTGGTGTAAGTCAACTGTTGGTGTAAGTCAACTGTTGGTGTAAGTCAACTGAAGTTAATTCATTCTTCTTCTTTTGGAGAATGGCATCATCTCAGATAACCCCTTTCAAGACACCTGTACCAATGCACATGCTCCTGCAGTAATAGTTTCTGTAGCCACTTGTTTTACATGTTGAGGTTGCCAGCTGCATGCACAATCTAGCATTAGTCGCTGTTTTATGATATACGCAAGGAAGAATTAGTCATATTTTTTGTTTTTGTCTGGAAACTATACGGGGCGAAGATGAAGTTAATAGTACGGTACTGCCATAATTCTCAAGACTAACGAAGAAATTAAAAACAAAGGTTTGAGGGGATTCGTGTAGAGCAAGACAGTGTCACAAGATGACTGTTAACAAAAATACAAAGATAACGGAAACGTTTATTTGCCACACGTTTACAACAAAAGGTCTAGAAATCTCGTGATAACAGTAGACATCGACGGAAGAAAGAGTAGATGAAAACAGCGAAGAAAGATTTGTGACGGCTTGACACGAAGACTTGGAAAGCTACGATTATCTGCATTAGTAGATAGTTCCGAAGGGAATTAATCGTCTAACCCATCTCATGATAATGATGCTGATGATGAATCTAATGACAAGGTAGACGTGATTACCTCTCACATGCGTAGTGATCTGTAATTGCGGAAATTGAAGTGGGTGCGTTGACTTCTGGGTAAAAATATATAAAAATTTGTCGCATTTTTTGACATAACGAAACAACATCGTTTTTTTTTTTTTTTGTCTTCCAGTATTTTGTCTAGCGATTCGTGTAGCTCCCTAAGGTCTCTGAAGATACAAAGATAGAACAGAACTACTGTGCACTCAGGCATGTCGTAGAAGGCAACTAATATCATATTGTACATGGGAGCATGCGAATGCTTGGAGCAGGCTTTTTATGAAAGGAAACTGTTGACCCACCCTGTATATACTCTTTCTTACCACCATCAACATAGAGTTATCTGTAATTGCGAAAATTCAAATACATAGCTTGACTGCTTGCGTCAGGGTCAGTGAACCAGAGCTGACCAAGACCCTACTCCACCTCCAAGTGGTGGTCCTGGAAACCGGCTGCATCACTGCAGTCTGGCTGAGAGAGTAGGAATCGAAGAGGGGAGACAAACCCGGTCCCAAAAATGCCGTGAGAAAGTCGGATGTGTCGGCCGAAAGGAAAAAATATCGCAGCTTCGCTGTAAACGGACACAACGCAACCAACGTCCTTTTCAGGACGAACTAGGAAGAAGAAGAAAATACACGCACTGACATGACTTCTGGGTAAAATATATGCATTGACATGACTTCTGGGTAAAATACATGCATTGACATGACTTCTGGGTAAAATACATGCATTGACATGACTTCTGGGTAAAATACATAAAAAATTGGAAGAGTTTTTTCGACATAACGAAATAATTCATCATCATCTTCATTTTCATTTTCGCTCTCTTATGGTCTTTGAAGCCAAACGCAGCCGTCCCCCTTGCATGAAGCTTGCATAATGCAGTCACGTGTTCTTGCAACAGTGGTCTCTGTAGGAATTTGTATTACATGATGATGTCGCCAGCCTCATACAGAGCCTCATACAGAGCCTCATACTAATCGCCTTGTACGACATACCTGTACGACATAATCTTTCTATGTCTCATCAGACATCCCGGAGACCACAACGAGACTATCGCTTGTTCTCGCTCAGTTAGTATTCAATGCTCCCCAAAAAAAAATATTCTTCTTTTAATTCTATTGCTCTACACCCCCCTTTCCCAAAAATCCCAAATCGTGGACGCGCACGATTGCTCCCATGGCATGCACACTAGACAGACATCTCAACTTTTTGACAAGTTTATCACTCAAGTGCGTTATATTATTCCCGTTTATGAATGCTGACTATGCACGAACAAAGTATGTGACATTAGATGACATTACGATATGGCAGTCCTTACTGGTCAACTTGTCCTTGAACAAATTTACCCCCCGGATATTTTAACCACGGTTGAGTGACATTAACCTGCACCGCCCATTCCAAAGTGCGGGGTATCCTACAATTAAAGTCTTCGCCATTATGTTTGCACATATGTATGCAGACAGCGCTATATGAATAAATAACATAAATCAAAATGTTCATAGTCTTTACTGTAGAGATCTAAGATTTGTAACGCAGATTATAATTATTTGCGCGTATTAAATATTTTATTGTCGATATAATAAATAGATATGTACATTGATAAACTGTCACCAGAGACAAAAATTTGCTTATTCAACACAAATGTAAAATGTGCTTACTTTTCGTGGTAAACTTACCGTGTTCAACCTGTCTGTAAGGGTCTCACTCCAGCCAACCAAGCGTGAATGGGTATCTGACTCTGCTCTTGAATTAGGAAAGGCGATGGTAGCGAGGAAAGGAACTAGTCACTCCACCTTATCCAGTTGGACCTAGTATAGTAAAGTCTCTAACACTTCACTTCGCTACGGCAGTATACGTTATGGAAATAACTTTACTTTTACTCTATAACTTAAAAAAAACGATAAAGAAGATATGAAACGACTTTCAGTGGATAGCACAGGATAGGACGGTTTGATGTGAGCTTTGTTGAAGGGATATGCTCCACAGGGATCTCAAATGAATGATCTGGAAAGATGGCAGTCATCAAGAATATCGGGTTAGAACTTCAGACCTTTACCGACATATGTCCTCTTTACATCTCTCGAACACAGCTTCAGATAACGTCTTCTTCTTCTTTGATCCTCAGCCGCCGACCGTCAAAGCAGTCAGTGGCCATCACGCCTGGTGGTGTCTAGTAGGGCGGCAACAAACTGCTTCCACTTTGCCCGGTCGGCGGCCATCCTTCGTGCAGTGCCCCAGCTCTGATTCACTCTTTGCATCTCAGCCTCCACAGTTCTTCGTCAAGTTATTTTTGGTCGGCCTCTCTTTCGTTTTCCTTCCGGGGTCCATAGCATAGCTGTTCTTGTGATGGCATCAGGGTCTCTTCTGAGAATATGGCCAACCCAACTCCAGCGTCTGCCAGTTATATTGGTGCGCATGTCCTCTTGGTTGCTCCGAGTAAGCAGTTCTTGGTTGATGATGGTATTCGGCCAAAAGATTCGGAGAATTTTCCTTAGGCAGACTGTTTGGAAAGAGGACAATTTCAACATTTCCTTCTCTGTTACACTCCAGCATTCCGCACCATAGAGAAGCACAGAAAGTACACAGCTCTCATATAATCTTAATTTGGTGTTTGTGCTGTATTGAGAGGACTTCCAGATGTTGTTTAGACTAACAAAGGCTGTTCTTGCTTTGTTCATTCTGTTATTGATGTCTTTGCTTGCTCCGCCATCTGGTGATACTATGCATCCTAGGTATGTGAAAGTGTCTGTCTGTTCAAGTTTCTGATTCCTTACTGTTATGAGCTCAGGGTTACCCACATTGAATGTCATGACCTCAGTCTTCTTTAGATTGATGTTCAGACCCAACTGCTGGCTATACTTACTGATTCCGTACGAAACGTCTTTTTAAAGTCTCTTAGTTCGGTTCCTCTGGCCGTAACGTCTATTTAAAGACGCTAACTAATTTTCATTCTTTTTCCAATCCAGTATTTTAAAATGACCGGAATTTAATGCAGGACGGAAGTAAACACATTTTTAAGCATTTCTAAACGGTCTTTGTTCACTTTTGGTGGGAATTTCAGTGTGTTAGCTTAATTTTTATTCGCGTTTCGTAGTGATAAACAATGGCCGAAAATACACAGAATGGAAGCGGTTTACAATCGAAACGTCCTGCTTGTTTAACAGCTATTCAGTTTTGTTGCTTTTTCTGTATTACCAAATGGATTACCTACAAAATGAAAGCTATTAGAATGTATTTTGACAAAAATGTCTGATGAAGGCCTTAGGTAAGTGGGGAAAAAATTTCATAATTTCAGATCATTTTTTTTTTTTTTTTGGGTATGTACTTTTTAATCTAACAAAACTACTAAATTATAAATTTAGTAAAAACGATTAATATGTTCATAATGCCTATTCATTTTCATTTAATTTCATATAAAGTAAGTTATACGATACTTATAATTAGATATTTTATCTCAGTAAACGTAACTTATGTATATGCAAACTTTTGGGGTCTAAAAATAATTCCATCCAGAGGAGAAAATAATTACGCACAGAATCAGGAACATTCAACTGTGTCTCTGGTGGTTCCTTGTTCATAGTCATAGTTCAATGCTCTGCCCATCTCGTTTCCTGTCTCTTTGCTGTGGTGATGAGATTTCCTTGCTTATCTCTTACTAACGTTATATTGTTTGTGCACCTCGTTTTCCACTTATGGTTTTAGTTATTTTATATACTGTGCTTTGTTCATTTCTCAGTGCTGCCTCTTCTGCCTGTCTTGCAAGTTCGTCTAGGAATTTCCTTTTGTTGGCTCGGGAGCTTCAGATAACACCAGACCACAATGTCTTGTATATTTGGGCATACCGACGGACATTGTATCTAGTCTGAACGGAAAGCGCTTCTCCAAAACTCTTATTAAATATATATATATATATATATATATATATATATATATATATATATATATATATATATATATATATATATATATATATATATATATATATATATATATATATATATATATATATATATATAGCTGGAACAGAATCAGAACTTCAAGACCTTACCTCTAGACTGGAGAAAGTAACAAGAACATATGGGATGGAAATTAATATAGAAAAAAGCAAGATATTGGTGAATAGCCATAAGAAACATGTTCCGACCAACATTACGTTAAATGGGCAAACGTTAGAAGAAGTTAACACCTTTAAATATCTCGGGTCCACTATATGTAGTGATGGAAGATCAAATAAAGAAATCAAGACAAGACTTGAGATGGCCTCAGCTGCCATGACAAGGTTGAATGTGATCTGGAAAAGTAACATCAGTTTTCCTGTGAAGATCAAATTATACAAATCACTTGTATTATCTATTCTCTTGTATGGGTGTGAGGGCTGGACACTCACTGCAGATACGGAGCGAAGGATTCAGGCTTTCGAGCATAAATGTTATAGAAGAATTTTGCGCATTTGCTATAAAGAGCACAAAACAAATGTCTATGTTAGAGAGAAGATAAACACCTATGCAGGCCACCAAGAACCACTTTTGTCAATAGTAAAACGTCGAAAGCTTGCCTGGTTTGGGCATGTAACTCGTCATGACTCCCTTTCGAAAACGATCCTCCAGGGAACAGTCGAAGGTAAACGGAGAAGAGGAAGGCAAAGAAAATCCTGGGCTGATAACATCAAAGAATGGGCAGGACACGGTTTCTCCACACTTGTACGCATTGCTGAGGATAGAGAGCAGTGGAGGACCCTGTCTGCTGATGATTCCACCATGGCACCCCTACGACCCATGACGGGTTATGGGTTGAGATGAGATGATGATATATATATATATATATATATATATATATATATATATATATATATATATATATATATATATATATATATACAAAAATTATGACAGGTATAGTCAATCAACCAATCAATCAATCAATACCCTTTATCTTCCCAAGGAGCAAGGCCTTCAACAAACACATGCCACGTCCTCCTGTCACATGCCATCAGCTCAAGTTATTTCCACGTCTTTCTCATCATTTTCACTTCTGTCTCTAGTTGTCTTCTCCTTGTGTTTTAAGTCTATCTCTACTCTCTTACTCTGCTGGTTCCACACCAAGGACTGTCTTGTAATGCTATATTTCTCAGTGTGTGTGTCCTGTCCATCGCCAGCATCTTCTTTTCATCCTTTGTACCACGTGCACTTGTCTGGTTCTTGTCCTCAGTTCCACATTTGTGACTTTGTCATACCATTTCAGTCATTCTATTCTACGCAAGCATCCATTTGCTAAAGTCTGTAGTATTTTGCTTGTTGCTGTTGTTCAGCAGACTTGCAGACGATTATTTTTTTTTTTTTTGATTGCAGTTTCTGAAGCCAGCCTTATGTCCACAACTAATCAAAAGAACAGGAGAAGATCCAGTGGAGCAAGAAGTGTGATAAGGCTCTGGATAAACGTTGATGAAATCTGTTTATAGCCTAACATGGCAGTTCTTCTTCTGAAACCCACGGAACAAGACAGATAGGTTAAGACTGAAAAACGCATAGTGCAAAAAGAAAAGAAGAAGAGAGAGACGTAACAGGGATAAATAAGACTTTGAATGGGTATACTAGTAGAAGGAGGCTTGGCATGAATTTTATACTGAAGGCTATGCACCTTCAAGAGCTGACGGTTAACTATCATGATGTTGCTTTATTTGTGGGAAAGAACTAATCAACAATTTGTCCATCTGAAGATCTCAGACAATCGAGAGGGAAAGGACAGCCACTCGGAAAAAAAAAAAAGAAACCAAGCAGATTTACCAGGAATGCCCTTAACTCGAATCCGCGGAGAAAGAGAAAAAATGAGAAGAAAAATAATAGGCAAGGAAACAAAAGTCTGCAGGGAAAAGGCAGCAATTTTTGTGATGTCTCTTGTGACGGCAGAAAAGGCAGAAAATAGAAATCAGTCGTGAAGAAATAATCGGCATTCACAGCGATAGACACGGAAAAAAAATACAGATAATAATCAAGACAAATAACTTCCATTTAATAATAAAAAGGCTATGCCACATTAATATTACAACTGAACGTGAGATCCGATCTGGTCACAACGCAATTTCTTAGCGGGCAACAATTTTCCGGTGTCTGTTATTACGTCACTTTATTGGACAATTTTAGATTTTATTTTAGTTTGTTTCTGGTAAGAACAAAAAAAAAACGAACACAATTTTTGTTAAAGGGCAATTATTGCTCATTGCTTTGATATCTGTTTCATGTACATCCAGTGGATACAAGAGATGATATACCAATTTAAATGTAGGAGGTGACTTTTCTTTAAGGATCAATTAAATATAAAACTGCGACAAAATGAACGAAAACTTAGTTCAAATATGCCGGCCCCAAATACTGGACTCTTGCCCCTTAAGACTTTATTCTCTTATCATTCCTAGCTTTCTATGACTTCTTCTCTTTCAAGGCTACTGTGACGAGTAGGGTGTATGTGGGTGGATGTAGGAAGGTTAAACACTTATACACCACTCGTCCCAGCTCACTGTCTAAGAAACAACTCCAACAGCTATGTCAATCTCCACAATATATTACCACTTATACACAACTCACATGACTAATAAACTCCCGCTGGAGTATGGGAACATTCACACCTGCAAAATACCCTCAAAACATTCCGTGACATCCACCCCTTTCCCCACGTGAAAAACCGGGGTTTTTCACCGTGAATACAGAGATGGGAGTCCTATACATCATCAAACTTAAACTACATCATGAAAGTAAACAATGCTTCCATACAAAATACATCAACCCACACTAATAGCATACAAATTATTCTAGCGATAATCACATTCAATATTTTTAAAGTTAAACAAAATTCATTTTAATATCAAAGAAATGCCTGCATAATCTATAAACTTCATGTAAAGTCATCAAACTTATACAAATATAACTACAAGTAAACATGCTTTATCATAATCAAAATTCTCTCGTCTGGTATCTTGTTCTACTAGTAACATAATACTGTTGTAAGGTTAATGTTCAGCTGCTTGGTGACTTGGCAAAGTGCAGAAAACTAGTGGCAACTACAAATGACCAATGTTGAAGCATCTACCTTGAGAAAGAAAATTTTGTCTAAATCAAAAGCAATAAAAGTTGACTACTTTGCAAAAATATTCTCAAATTTGGTCTAAGTCACTTTAACACTTATTCGTACAAATCACTCTATTAGGCCTTCCCTTCTGAGTTAGTGATGTTAGTTTTCGGGCTCTGTAATTTCAATATTATACTATCAGAAGCCCCTTTCGGCATCATATTAATCTCAGCCTTGGTCATACTCTTCAGGGTAGCTGCTCCATTTAGGCTGATGATACCCACGGTTACTACCACAGCTACAACAATAGCTCTCACCACCATCACTCCATCTATGACGTGCCCTACTGTAAAGATGGTTACTCTCTCTCTTGTCTGCCCAGCGGCAATCTCTTCTGAAACTACCTCTGTATATTTCTCCAGCTTTTTGTTCACTATAGCTTGGTCTGCTGGAACAAAATCCTCTGTTTATATTTTGTCCTCTGTACCTGTTTCTAAATCCAATCCAACGTTTACTTTGAAAATTACCACAGTAATCATTACTACTCATGCGGCTTCCTCTAAAGTGTCTGGAATCTCTTAAGTTACTAGTTTCTCTTATGTAATGTTTCTCATGTGGCATACGAGCACCACGACCTACTCTGCGATACTTCTCAATCAGCTTTCTGCGCTCTTCTTTCATCCGGTCTGTCTCAGGATATTTAACAGATCCATAACATTCACTTTTTTCTGGCAAAGTAAAGTTCACCTTTGTTTCATTTACCTTTGTTTCCTGAATATTCATCTTACTTCACCCCCCTTTGCTGATTTAATATGCCTCTCAATGTTAGTTTCAGCTGCCATGACAAGACTGAATGTGATCTGGAAAAGTAACATCAGTTTTCCTGTGAAGATCAAATTATACAAATCACTTGCATTATCTATTCTCTTATATGGATGTGAGAGCTGGACACTCACTGCAGATACGGAGCGAAGGATTCAGGCTTTCGAGCATAAATGTTATAGAAGAATTTTGCGCATTTGCTATAAAGAGCACAAAACAAATGTCTATGTTAGAGAGAAGATAAACACCTATGCAGGCCACCAAGAACCACTTTTGTCAGTAGTGAAACGTCGAAAGCTTGCCTGGTTTGGGCATGTAACTCGTCATGACTCCCTTTCGAAAATGATCCTCCAGGGAACAGTCGAAGGTAAACGGAGAAGAGGAAGGCAAAGAAAATCCTGGGCTGATAACATCAAAGAATGGGCAGGACACGGTTTTTCCACACTTGTACGCATTGCTGAGGATAGAGAGCAGTGGAGGACCGTATCTGCTGATGCTTCCACCATGGCACCCCTACGACCCATGACGGGTTACGGGTTGAGATGATGATTCCTTGCAATCTAGTAGTTCCTGCATACGTATCGTCTCTATGTTTGTGCTTCCATAGTTTGATATCGTCATCAGTGCATTCTTTGATACCACGAATATTTCCAAGTATTAGATCAGCGACCGCATTATCATCGAGAACACATGCTTTTACCCTACCCCGCAAGAATGGCGTATCAATATCTATCAACACCAGAGGATAAAATTCCACCCTGCCACCAAAAGTGATACATCGAGCAGTTTGCCCCAACCAACGAGACCCCTCAATGCACGATCTCCGCACCCCAACTGTCGTACATCCGGTATCCCTCAAGACGGATTCACAGGTCTACTTTTTCTGGTCACCACAGATTCTCCTGGTCACAACACACTGTTTCACAGCCCCAGCAAGCAATGAATGTAAACAGACCTGTAAGACAGCATTCCTAGTGTTGCGCAAGAATGTCGCAACTTATTCAGTGTACTTTATATTTTTCTTATGCAAAGGGAAATAACTTGAGAAAATTATAGTCACTTTTTATTGTAAGTAGTTCGCTGTTCATGTTGGCGTGGGTTGCCGATAAGTTGTGTTTGAGCGGTCTTAAGTCAAGTCCATATATGGAGCGATTTTAAGTCATGTCCATGTTTGCAGCGCTCGGGCCCACTTCTCTTAATAAGCATTTGGCAACTTGCAATGTTTCGATTCCTATCCTTTTAAGGCATTGTTCGAGAAGGTACTATCTTCGTATATTATCTGAGCTGTATTCGAATCGCGCTTTTCTGCGCATGTCTAAAGTTTGGTTGTGGTCTGAACGGGATTTCCGCCCGCAGTCCGTGGCAGATTCGTTTGAGAGCAGGACGCAATTTTGCTAGCGTCCGTGCTTATTCTATTCAGGAAAAAGAGAGTCCTCTACATATTGTTGTTCCTTTTGAGATGATATATCTCTGTTGTGATTCTAAGTGCCCGGAGGCCTGTGAGTTATGTGGTTTATTTCCTGAAGCAAAGGTAATTACTTTTGAATAACATTTCGCCATCTTTTGATGTTGATATTTTTTCGTAGCCTGCTTGTTGTAGAGTCTACGCTGTGAGAAGTTCTCTCAGCTCACGAATCACGTTCGCTGCTATGCATCGGTTGATGCATGTCCTAAGGACTAGTTACTTGTTGAACTCTGCTGCTTGTTCGAGATTTGATATCTTTGGTAACTAAAGGAACTTTGAGGATTTTTTTTTGATGACGTCAGAAGACATGCCTGTCTTGCTGAAGTCAAGTAAAGGAGAGTGGATTTAATCTCCTATTTAATACCTTCCGGCTATTATGGAAAGGGAGGAAGTTTTCTGCCTGACTACATTTACGGCTGGTTATGATGTCATAACATGCATATTGATTCACCATTATCATGATGCTGTCTGATGTTCCTTGTTGTACTAACTACGTCAGTGGAATGATGACTGTTGTACCATACCTGTGATGTGCTGTTAAAAGCTTTATTGACTTTACACGTTATGATCTGATGTGACGTCCATGTATGATACTGTAGCTATCTGACTCTATCCTTACGTCACACACTTAAACCAGACTAAAGACACCATATTACTCTGCCTCATCATCCCTGGTGTCTGAGGGTGATACACCATGCTTCTAGTGCCAGCATTATCATACCTTTGGCAAGAAGATGAGAAATAACACCCTCAACATTTGTGTGGCAAATGTAAAATCATCCACGGAACATTTATACGCAACACATTTGTTACGCAACATTTGGTGGCCATAAGCTGGTTTGGTCTGGTACCAGCATACATGGGGTCCCTTACCCACTTCATTCTACAAGATATCAACATTTCAACATTTTTCAAGACATCAACATAAAGAATTCTGAGACTACTCGGCGTTGCCCGATAAATGTCGAAATTGCAGTTTTTGCCATAAGTCAAGAAGTTTGACAGTACCCGGCGTTGTTACATATATTGCCGGATAACACAAGTTGCTGCTATCAAGGTTCCAGGTTGCTGTAGTTGTTGAGAAGTCCAAGTTCTGGTTGCTACGGGTTCTTTACTGAGAAGGCCAAGTACCGATTGAAGCAATTTACTGTTGGATAAGAAGGTCAAGTGCCGTAACTACACTACCTGTACACTGCCTGTACTGTTTAGAAGCTCAAGTCTCAACCATCGTCTTAGCTGTTTGATGCAAGTTCAGATGTGCGATCAACGTTGGATCTTCGATCTTGGAATGCTGATTACCACCTGTTTTTTGCTGAACTGACGATTGGAGTTCCATAAGTTAAGTGGCCTGTTTGTTCGTGAACTGTGCCCTTATACTTCTACTGATTCTTCTGTATTTCTCATTCTTTTCTTTACATGTTATATGTTTATATGTTATTTGTATATTTATATTTAAATGTTTATGTTTCTGCGGGTCTGGATGGGTGGCGACTCCTATAGATCATACCACGTCATAGAGGTCTTCTATTGAGAGTATTCTGTAGGGTAGGCAAATTTCCTATAGCGAAATTTGCTAAGCGACTTCTGTTGCTATTTATATTAGCTGTGACGACATGTGTTAGTGTTGTTTTCGTTATTTTGCCGCATTCTTTAGTTCTGTTTTGATTTGTTTGTATTTGTAGATCTTCTCTTTTCTATTGTTTAGTTTTATACACCATTTATATCTATACACTGTGGTGTCTTGTATTTGTATCATATTGTCGCAGATATCATCACATTTTTTGTGATATTCCTTTAATTTTCGCTTTATTTTTTGTTGATTTCTGCGAATGTTTTCGTATTGTTGCTAAATCTTTGTTATTGTTTACATTGTATTGTTTACATTGTTAATGTTTACATTGTTATTGTTTACATTGTGATTGTGTTTACATAGACATTGGTTACACTTATAGTAGTTAATTCACATTTGATAATGGATTATGCTGATGCACTACTACTACACTGATGATAAATAAATGATGAATAATATTACTTATGGTAATTAATTCAGATTGGATAATGGATTATGCTGATGCCCTACTACTATACTGATGATAAATAAATGATGAATAGTATTGTGCACTATTAAATGGGAAGTGCACCTATGATCAAGAGTTGATTGATGATATTTCAGAAAGGTCTATACACAAGGTCTTTGATTTAAGACTTGTTTCCCACAGAGATTGGGATGATAATATGGTGTTGTGAGTAAACAAGTGCTGATTCAAGACTTATTATTAAGTTTGAAATAAGGTAATTAATTATTTCAGGTTTTGGACTCAGATTTTAGACAACATGTCTACATTTGAGTACTTTATTGAGCAGGGTAAATCGCTTGGGAAGACTGGTGATAAGTTAGAAGAATTTGCGACTGTTCAATATGCCAAGGCATTGAAGTCGGAAGAAAAGAAAATGAAAGAACAAACTGAACAAAAGAAAATAGAGGCTGAGAATTTAAAACTGCAGATGCAGGTGGATGAAAAAAGATTCCAAATGGAAATGGAAAAACAAAAAAGAGAAGCAGAAGCAAAAGCTGAAAATAAAAAACTTGAAAGAGAGGCTGAAGAGAAGAGACTACAGATTGAGTCTGAAAATAAAAGACTTGAAAGAGAAGCTGAGAATAAAAGGCTTGAAAAAGAAGCTGACAATAAAAGACTAGAAATAGAGACTGAAAATAAGAGACTTCAGGCTGAGGCTGAGGAAAAAATGTTACAAAGAGAGGCTGAGGCTGAAGAAAAAAGTTACAAAGAGAGGCTGATGAGAGAAAAGCAAAAATGGAGCATGAAGAAAAACTTTTAGCTTTGGAGTTAGAAAAGTTAAAGTTGATGAACATGGGTAATGTTAATGATCCAAATAAGGGGGTCATCTTCTAATAAGTCTAATGCTGTTGATTTCAAGCTTAATCTACCAGCATTCAATGCTTCCATTGACGATATAACGTTTTATCTAGAGAGATTTGAACGTTCATGTAAAATACATAACTTGGATAAATCACTGTACGTGTTTCATTTGTCCAAAATACTTAAAGGTGATGCTTTGACTATGTTGGGCATGGTAGATGAACCTGATAAGGACAATTATGAGATTGTCAGGGCTATCTTGTTAAAGAAATACCAACTTAACGAAGACGGCTATCGTCTTCAATTTAAAAATATGTTGCCTGAAACTGGAGTAGAATTCTCTGAATTCATATCAAAGATACGTATTACTTTTAGACGTTGGGTTGAATTGTCTAAGATAAAAAATACGTATGAAGCACTTATGGACTTACTGCTAAGAGATAAAATAATATCTTCTGTCAATGAATCTTTTCTTGCTTTTCTTCATGAGCGTAAGCCTAAAAACATAAAAGAAATGGAAGAATACTGTTGCCAGTATATTACTGCGCATCCTCATGTAACCATTAGCAACTCTAAAGTAAAAGAAGGTCTGCCAGTTGCTTCGGCAGCACCCTATGGCCCAAATTTCATGCATAAATTTCAGGGTAGCCAACAAAACTTTAATAACAGGAGTAACCGTAATTATGCTCAGAATTATAGCAATCAATTTCAGGGTGATTCTTCTTCACAGAACTGGAGACAACCTAATCCTGCACGGTATACTACTCCCAATAATTATAGACATTTTAACAGAAAGAGTCAATATAGAGGAAACTATTTTTCACGGAGACCTCAAAACCAAAATAACAGAGGTTCTCAACAATATAGAGATGATAATAACAGTTATGGAAACTGGAATTCAAAACAGGATAACAATTACAATAGAGAGTTTAATGATAATTGCAGAGGCAATAATGGTCGCGGTAGGTCGCAACATAAAAGACAGAGATATCAACAGACAAATTCTGTACAGCAAGAGTCTCAGGGGGCAAGTAAACAAGGTAATGATAATAAAATCTCTAGTGCTAACTCATGTTCCGCCTTTGACTTTGGTAGGGCAACTAAATGTTCCCAATGCAGTACTCTGTTTGAACCGACTACCGTTACTACTCTAAGCTGTGGTCACCCTCTTCCCGCTCTTCCTGCTGCATCAGTTGCGCATGACGGGAGAGGTTCTCTTATCTTACATAAGGGTCTTGTAAATAGTAATCCAGTCTCAGTCCTTTTTGATTCTGGATGTACTACTATTGGCGTTAGACAATCGCTTGTAAATCCACCCTGTGCTACAGGAAAGGTCATCAAATGTGTTACATTTGGTGGCACTTTGGAAAAATATCCTACTGCCATAATACATATTTCTACTCCCTTCTATAGGGAGATGTCCACGCGTGTCTTCCTCCAAACCCTATTGCGGACCTGATTATTGGTCGTATTCACGGAGTTAAGGAATGTACCCCACAGCAGATTGCTGTTTGGGAGGAGCAAAACATTGAAGCTACCAACGCGGTGGTCACAAGAGCACACGCTCTGGATCCATCTCAGACTTCATTAACTGATAATAATGAAGTAGATAGTCAAAATAGTCACTTGATTATTTCACGTGACTCATTCATAAAGTTGCAAGAAGAAGATTCTTCTCTAAAAAAATTCTTCATTCTTGCGAAGAAAGGTGATCCAAATAGGGATACACAAAAGAAATCCTTGATTGCGATGAGAAACGGCGTACTTGTACGTATGGTACAAGAGTCGACCACGTCGGCACATTCGCAAATTCTTGTTCCCAAGAGTATGAGAGGGCAAATACTGCAACATGCTCATGACTCGCATGTGCCGGACATATGGGGTTTTCCCGCACAAAGTCGAGAGTCCTTGCGGCTTTCTTTTGGCCTTTTGTCAACAAGGACATTCGTATTTACTGCCGATCATGCAAGGTATGTCAGGAGGTCAAATCTAGAGGACCACGACGTGCTGCGCCTATCCAGGCTGCTGACATTCCTATTCGGCCGTTTCAGAAAATGGCCATAGATATTATTGGCCCTTTTAAAATCAAGTCGGCCAGAGGACATCAGTTTATCCTTACATGTGTCGATATGTGCACACGCTGGCCAGAGGCTATCCCTCTTAAGAGCATATCTACTACTGATATCGCAGATGCTCTTTGGCTGATATTTTCTCGCTTGGGATTCCCCAGAGAAATATTGTCAGACCATGGCACTCAACTCATATCTGATACTATGTCACAAGTTATGTCTACCTTACATATTGAAAGATCTTTCAGTAGTATCTATCACCCAATGTCTAGTGGGTTGGTTGAGCGTTTGAATAGAACGCTCAAGACTTTGCTTGGTAAGATAACTGAAGATCATCCTCAAGATTGGGACAGGGTTTTACCCGCGGCTCTCTTTGCCTATAGAGAGGTCCCAAACGAACACACAGGATTTTCCCCTTTTGAACTTGACTTTGGCGCGCGTCCGCGCGGCCCTTTGTCTTTACTACACGATCTCATCACTGCCGATGATATTAGCGATGACACTCAATCCTCATATGAGTATGTCATTGCTCTTAGGCAAAAGATCATTGAGGCATGCAAAATAGCAACTGCTTCATCAGAAATTGCTAAAGAAAAGGCAAGGCATTTTGCTAATAAGAATAGATGTCTACGACAACTTTGTCCAGGTGACAAAGCATTCGTCCTACTCCCCAGTAGGGAAAATAGACTTCTTATTGCATGGAATGGTCCGTATGCAATAGTCTCACGAATTTCCGATGTCGACTATGTGGTCGATATTGATGGGAAGCATAAAACTTTCCATATCAACATGCTGACGGAATTTCATGAGCATCCAGACTATTTGCTGCCTATTTTCCAGGCAACGGACGAATCTTCTGTACCTCATGGTCATTACTCATCGCTGTCTGTCATACAGGATGAGGAATCTGTTTTTTCTGATGTCAATCTTCCTCTTCCAGTGGTTCCACTACATTCCATGGAATCTTGGAAAAACGTTTCCATCTCTCCTAATCTTTCTGTTGATGAACATCGTCAAGTCTCGTCGATGTTACAGACATTTAAGGATGTTCTAACCGACATCCCTGGTCACACGCATGTCATAGAACATGACATAATTCTTACCGACAATAATCCTATTAGGGTTAGACCTTATCCTATCCCTATACACTTTCAGTCACAAGTGGAAAAGGAATTGGATGAAATGATTCAATTAAACATAATTGAACCATCAACTTCTCCATATTCTTCTTCCATGGTTATTGTCCGGAAGAAAGATAAGAACATACGAATTTGCGTTGATTATCGCAAATTAAATCAAGTCACAAAGTTCGATGCTGAACCTATGCCTTTACTAGAAGATCTACTTATTAGACTTTCTAATTCTAGATTCTTCACTAAACTTGACTTGTCGAAAGGTTATTGGCAGGTGCCTTTAGCAGATCATGCCAAACCTCTTACTGCTTTCTCAACACCTAGGGGTCTATTTCAATGGAATGTTATGCCTTTCGGTCTTATGAACGCCCCTGCTACTTTCGTTCGCATGACGCGTCGAATTCTTTCTCATCGTTCAGATGTCATCGCATACTTAGATGATATCTGTCTCTTCAGTGATTCCTGGGAAGATCACTATTTGGGTTTATATGACCTACTGTCCAATCTACGTGAGTATAATCTGACGGCAAAACCTTCTAAAGCTTATATTGGTTTTGGTGAAATTTCTTTCCTGGGTCATCGTGTTGGTCATGGTCTCTTGAAGACAGAAGACCACAATACTTCGAAAATATTGAACATCTCTGTACCTAAGACGAAGAAACAAGTCCGTAGTCTCTTGGGTTTAATTCAATTTTATGGGAGATTCATCCCGAATCTATCTTCGATCATGGCACCTCTCTCCACGTTGTTGAAGAAAGGATCGCCTAATCCGGTTCGTTGGTCTCAGGAATGTCAATCTTCCTTAGACCAAATTAAGAATATATTTTCATCTCCTCCCATCCTAATATTACCTACTCTTGATAGGACTTTTGTTCTTCTAAGTGATGCTTCATCCACTGGGATCGGAGCAGCACTTATGCAGGAATATTCAGAAATTCTGCATCCTGTTATGTACATTTCTAGAAAACTAAATGCGGCAGAGAGGAACTACTCGGTTTTAGATCGTGAATTGTTGGCTATGGTTTGGGCAATTCTCAAACTACAAAGATTCCTCCTGGGCGCACATTTCATTCTAGAAACTGATCAAAAAGCTCTTACAGCTATTCAGACTAAGAACTTGAAGAGTTCGAGATCAACTCGATATGCTATTGCTCTTCAACCTTTTCACTTCACGGTACGAGCTATCCGTGGTTCGGATAATGTGATGGCTGACATTCTGTCTAGATGCCCACATGATTCCAACTAATACTTCTGTCCTATATTCCTATATATATTACAGAGTAATAACACATCTATATTGCTACAATACATTAGCACATCTGTCCTCACTTTATGTGAACACATAATATTGTGCTTTGTTTTCATCTTTTTCTGTTACCTTCTTTTATAACAAAGGAAGGCTGAGTAGTTAATATAAGGGCCGAAAATTCACTCGGCCACAGTTATTATTATTAATAATGTATTGTATACTATGAAACATAATAGTTGTTACATAGAATTATATTGTTTGTATTTTCTCAGTATGTCATTGATGGTCTGAGAAGTTACCGTACTGTTGTCAAGCATGAAGAGTTCTAAATTGTGGACTTACCTTTGGAACGACAGGAGATGTGTCCTGGATCTTCATGTATTGTAATTTCATTATGTACTGATAATATTACATGTACTATTTAATATTTTCTATCAGATGTGTACATCCATTTTAAAGCGGTATTAGTATATGACACCGCTATTTGATAATGATTGTATTACACGTGCATATGTATATTGTACTTACATGCTAACGTAGTGTGTGTTGGTGGCACCTCCCCGATAGGTATATTTTTTCTGTTGAGATATATTCTCACCAGACACTATATGTGTCAATTTAGCCTCATGTTAGGCAGTTTAATTATTTATCCGCGCATAATTCGTGCGTTGTTGGGCCGCTTTTCGCTTTGCTCTTAGATATTTTTAAAAAAAAAAAAGTTGAACATTTTTTTTTTTTATCTGGAGGTTGCGGTAATATGTTGCGCAAGAATGTCGCAACTTATTCAGTGTACTTTATATTTTTCTTATGCAAAGGGAAATAACTTGAGAAAATTATAGTCACTTTTTATTGTAAGTAGTTCGCTGTTCTTGTTGGCGTGGGTTGCCGATAAGTTGTGTTTGAGCGGTCTTAAGTCAAGTCCATATATGGAGCGATTTTAAGTCATGTCCATGTTTGCAGCGCTCGGGCCCACTTCTCTTGATAAGCATTTGGCAACTTGCAATGTTTCGATTCCTATCCTTTTAAGGCATTGTTCGAGAAGGTACTATCTTCGTATATTATCTGAGCTGTATTCGAATCGCGCTTTTCTGCGCATGTCTAAAGTTTGGTTGTAGTCTGAACGGGATTTCCGCCCGCAGTCCGTGGCAGATTCGTTTGAGAGCAGGACGCAATTTTGCTAGCGTCCGTGCTTATTCTATTCAGGAAAAAGAGAGTCCTCTACATATTGTTGTTCCTTTTGAGATGATATATCTCTGTTGTGATTCTAAGTGCCCGGAGGCCTGTGAGTTATGTGGTTTATTTCCTGAAGCAAAGGTAATTACTTTTGAATAACATTTTGCCATCTTTTGATGTTGATATTTTTTCGTAGCCTGCTTGTTGTAGAGTCTACGCTGTGAGAAGTTCTCTCAGCTCACGAATCACGTTCGCTGCTATGCATCGGTTGATGCATGTCCTAAGGACTAGTTACTTGTTGAACTCTGCTGCTTGTTCGAGATTTGATATCTTTGGTAACTAAAGGAACTTTGAGGTTTTTTTTTTTGATGACTGTCTTGCTGAAGTCAAGTAAAGGAGAGTGGATTTAATCTCCTATTTAATACCTTCCGGCTATTATGGAAAGGGAGGAAGTTTTCTGCCTGACTACATTTACGGCTGGTTATGATGTCATAACATGCATATTGATTCACCATTATCATGATGCTGTCTGATGTTCCTTGTTGTACTGACTACGTCAGTGGAATGATGACTGTTGTACCATACCTGTGATGTTTCTGCATAATGATGTCCCTGCACCTTGTCATTGTGGCGTACCCAATATATATATATTACCAAAACATCACTGCTGTTAAAAGCTTTATTGACTTTACACGTTATGATCTGATGTGACGTCCATGTATGATACTGTAGCTATCTGACTCTATCCTTACGTCACACACTTAAACCAGACTAAAGACACCATATTACTCTGCCTCATCATCCCTGGTGTCTGAGGGTGATACACCACGCTTCTAGTGCCAGCATTATCATACCTTTGGCAAGAAGATGAGAAATAATACCCTCAACATTTGTGTGGCAAATGTAAAATCATCCACGGAACATTTATACGCAACACATTTGTTACGCAACACCTAGCACACTGTTTACTCGCCAGCACACAGTCACAGCTGACCGTTGACCCAGATTTGAACAGTGTCGAATCGTCTGGTTACTGTAAAGTTGTCACACTTCGCTGCGTTGACAAACATAGGCTGCTAACCAAATGACCTCAGATCACTTTAGTACTGTACAACTTTGGGTTCGTTTGTAACATCCAAATAGACGAGCCCCCAATGTGACGAGTAGGGTGTATGTGGGTGGATGTAGGAAGGTTAAACACTTATACACCACTCGTCCCAGCTCACTGTCTAAGAAACAACTCCAACAGCTATGTCAATCTCCACAATATATTATATGAACAATAAATCACAATGGACGCAGGGCCATTACAAATAATGTAGACATCATCAATCCCGAGTATTCTTTAAGCACTCTGCTTCTCGGAATCACTACACACAGCAACTAGGATTCTTCATAAACAACTACTGCAACATCCACCCTTCTCTTCTATACGCTCTTCGCTGTCTCCTGTCTACTGACTCAACTCTCTACTAACTCAACACACGTCTCCAACCAACACACTCCTCCCGCTGACTGCCCCTTTCATGCGTATTCACTAAAACCCGTGAAACCCTTTCACGCTCCACTGATCTTCATTCACGCATCACAAAAGCTAACAGCTTGTCTCAAGCAATGCTCACAACCATGCTTGTAGCTAAATCATTACAATGCACGCATTCCCCGCTCACAACAACTCACATGACTAATAAACTCCCGCTGGAGCATGGGAACATTCACACCTGCAAAATACCCTCAAAACACTCCGTGACATCCACACGCTTCATTCATCGTTTATAATTAAACAAAATTATACACATTTTATTCACTAGGAAAACATTACTACTGAGGCAGTTCTTTTCGAGGGGGACATAATGCTGACTGCCGGAGAAGCTGAGTTCATCCTAGCTTCCACCAGATCCCGAAAGAAACGAAAGATCAACGCCGAAGAGGAGAAACGATGGCCGCTTCCCATCCCGTACAGGTTCAGTGATAATCCAAAGTACTTTTTGAGTAAGTGAGAGTGATCAACTGATGTTCAGTTTTCTTCTTCTTTCACCTTTCACTTTTCACCTTTCACCTTTCAACTCCAAAAGGAGCATAGCCCTTCATCAAGCTTAAGTCACGTGTTCTTGTCCCATGCCATCAGCTCAAGGTCTCTCCATATCCTCATCCCGTTCATATCTATCTCCAGTTATCTTCTCCATGTGTTCTGTGGCCTTCCTCTACTTTTCTTACCGTCGGGATTTCAGAAGGGGGATTGTCTGGTAATACCATCAACATGTTTTCTCATTGTGTATCCTATCCATCTCTAGAGTCTTCTCATTTCTTGTTCCATTGGCGCTTGGGTCTCTGGTTCTTATCATTAGTTCCATATTAGTGATCTTGCCAAACTGCCTCAATCCTTCTATTCTACGCAAGCGTACAATTATGAAAGTCTGTAGCTTTTTGGTTGTATCTTTGATGAGGCCATTTGCTTGCTTGTATTTCCCTGTGTAGCTTCTTTGTACTGTTATACAGCTTTCTTATATTTTCTTTGGCTGCAGCTTCCTGTGCGTCTCCTGCCAACTCCTCAATATAATCACTGTAGTCTCTTTTGATGCTTTCTCTTACCTCTTTGTTTGCTTCTATGTACACTTCATTAGCCTTGATTATGGAACTTCTGGGTTTGCTACTGTTTAAATATGTTTTCTAGTGTTTTTTTCTCTGCCTTTTATCTTATTAATGGTTTCTATTGTACAGTGATCGTTCGATTGACAGAGTGGTTAGAGCGTTGGTCTCTCATGGCATAGGCGCCGGGTTAGATTCACGGTGTCGACACGCTCCAGGCTGACTTAAGACCAATTATTATTAATATTATTTTTATTCACTTTTGCTTAATCCCCAGTTTAGCAGCAGAGCCATTAATTATTCACACAGTACATTAAAAGGTCAAGGTTGTCCAATAGCAGATACTGCCGTACGGGAGTGAAGTGTTAGAGACTTCACCAAACTAGGTCCAGCATCGAGAGATGGGGGTGGCCAGTTCCTTCCTCGTTGCCTATTCCTTCCCTAACTCAAAGTCAGGTACCCATTTACAGCTGGGTATGCTGGAGTGTGCCGGTACCGTGATTCGAACCCAACACCTTTGCCGCGAGAGACCAGCGTAGTCTTTCTGTGCCCTCTCTAAACCCCCCCCCCCCCCCCCCCTGTGACCATAGGAAGTGACCAAAATGATTAATAGTATGTGTTTCGTTTGTTGCGGATTGTCGACACAGACCACAGTAATGACAATGACGATACAAATATTATTAACACCACTTTCAGACGCCACGGAGAGATCGTTCATCACGACTGCTATCAGCGAGATGAGCTCACTCACGTGCATAACCTTCAAGGAGGTCAACCAGAGTTACCAAGGGAAGCCTGTGTTGGACTTCAGAAAAGATATTGGGTAAATTGTCAAATGTTAAATCTGTGAGTATTTCGTTCATTCATCGTTCATTACCTTTCTGTTTTCCAGTGAGCACAGGCGGACGGTACTTCATACGTCTGTCAAGACTTCCTGTCACGTGCCATCAGCTCTTCCATGTCTGTTTTATGTCTGTCTCCATTTCTCTTCTCCATGTTTTTGTTCGGTTGACCTCTGCTTCCTTCTTACCCTGTGGATTCCAGAGCCACGACTGCCTTGTAATGATACCATCAAGTTTCCTTAGCGTTTGTTCTATCAGTAATTATGAGTGGTTACTACATCGTGTAGAAATTTTAAACCAAGAAAAATATAAACTTGGACAAACAATATGGACAGCTCGGCCTAATGAGGTAATCATAGAATGATCGTCAGCCTTTTCTGTGTTGTCTATGCTTTTGCTATATGGTTGTCTCTTGCTGTCATTACTTTTGCTATATGTTTGTCTCTTGCTGTCATTACTTTTGCTATATGGTTATCTCTTGCTGTCATTACTTTTGCTATATGGTTATCTCTTGCTGTCATTACTTTTGCTATATGGTTATCTCTTGCTGTCATTACTTTTGCTATATGTTTGTCTCTTGCTGTCATTACTTTTGCTATATGGTTGTCTCTTGCTGTCATTACTTTTGCTTTATGGTTGTCTCTTGCTGTCATTACTTTTGCTATATGGTTATCTCTTGCTGTCATTATTTTTGCTATATGGTTGTCTCTTGCTGTCATTACTTTTGCTATATGTTTGTCTCTTGCTGTCATTACTTTTGCTATATGGTTGTCTCTTGCTGTCATTACTTTTGCTATATGGTTGTCTCTTGCTGTCATTACTTTTGCTATATGTTTGTCTCTTGCTGTCATTACTTTTGCTATATGGTTGTCTCTTGCTGTCATTACTTTTGCTATATGTTTGTCTCTTGCTGTCATTACTTTTGCTACATGCACTTTATCTCTTCATTTTCTGTTACCTTGTATTAACTGTATTTTACAACAAACAGTATGAACGTGTCAAATACAGGATATAATTCAATTCAGCCGTCCAAGACAGAAGAAGGTCCTCTGGAAAGGAGGCGCATGAAGCAGCCCAGAGAAAGTCGAAAGGAGTCTGGGTTGACAACTAACCTTTGATTCGTCTAGGAAAATCTCCAAGATTGGCACCCGGAACGTTCGTCCTCTAAACCAACAAGGGAATAGACAAAAACATACACGGAGAAAAGAACAGGATACAGACGTGACATTAATGAGAAAGATATGGAAAGACCTTAAGCTGATGACACGTGACAGGAAGACTTGGCTTGTGTTCGTTGAAGGCCTGTGCTCTTTGGGGAGCTAAAGGGTATTGATTGACAGTTAATTGTCCAATGGTCGTACTCGATAGACATCTACGTGTAATGACTGGCTGATTGACAGTAAATTGTCCAATGGTCGTACTCGATAGACTTCTACGTGTAATGACTGGCTGATTGACAGTTAATTGTCCAATGGTCGTACTCGATAGACTTCTACGTGTAATGACTGGCTGATTGACAGTTAATTGTCCAATGGTTGTACTCGATAGACTTCTACGTGAAATGACTGGCTGATTGACAGTTAATTGTCCAATGGTTGTACTCGATAGACTTCTACGTGAAATGACTGGCTGATTGACAGTTAATTGTCCAATGGTTGTACTCGATAGACTTCTACGTGTAATGACTGGCTGATTGACAGTTAATTGTCCAATGGTCGTACTCGATAGACTTCTACGTGTAATGACTGGCTGATTGACAGTTAATTGTCCAATGGTCGTACTCGATAGACTTCTACGTGTAATGACTGGCTGATTGACAGTTAATTGTCCAATTGTCGTACTCGATAGACTTCTACGTGTAATGGCTGGTTTACATACTTTGCCATGCCACACATTCAGAAAGCCTGTTGATAGCTTTACAAGGCAGGCCCCATGATAAGAGGGGAAGATGGAGACGAAAATACACAGCTCGAAGAAAACTAGAACCAGACGTGAAAGTGACGAGGAAGACAAGGAGAAGATAACCGACCAAGTAAAATAAAATGTACCCAAAAACCTGCTGGAGCATGTAGTAAAACCCGCGGCATCTAAACAGTACAGGTGGATAGTAGCGATTCACTACTGTAGCGAGGCGGTGTTGTCGTTCTGATAGTCCTGAGTTCAAGTCTCCGGTAAACCTATCCCTTCTGTTGTTTTTCTGTTGTTTAGTTTTCCTACTTCTTTATGTCTCACGAGTGCCTGAACCACACCTTTATGTGTGTTATTTATTGACTGTTTACATGCCTCAGGTTTTCCTCTTTCGTTATTTAAATGTTTACAATACAAACCTACACTGTCCTGTCCTGTTCTTATTCTTCTATTATTTACTAGACACAGTATTATGGTCTTTGTCTTGTGTGATCTGACCTGTACTGTATAATGGTAGGGGAGGCTGCAGAAGTGATTCAATCAATACCCTTTAGCTCCCCAAGGAGCAACGGCCTTCAACAAACACATGCCAAGTCTTCCTGTCCCGTGCCATCCTCTCAAGTTCTTTCCATGTTTTCCTCATCATTTTCACCTCTGTTTCCAGTTCTCTTCTCCATGTGTTTTTTGGTCTACCTCTGCCTCTCTTTCCCTGTGGACTCCAGAACAAGGACTGCCTTGTAATGCTATCAACAGGTTTCCTCAATGTGTGTCCTATCCATCGCCAGCGTCTTCTTCTCAATTCTTGTTCCACTGGCACTTGTCTGGTTCTTGTCATCAGTTCCACATTTGTGACTTTGTCATACCTTGTACCATTTCAGTCCTTCTATTCTACGCAAGCACCCGTTTATAAAAGTCTGTAGCTTTTTGGTTGCTGTTTTTGTTGCTCTCCATGTCTCAGAGCCATACAATAGGACTGACTTCACATTTGAGTTGAAGATTCTTATTTTCGTGTTGGACTTGATTTCTCTTGTTCTCCATATATTTCCCAATGCAATGAAAGCTCCTCTTGCTTTTTGTATTCTTATTTTGATGTCATTGTCTGTCCCTCCAACTTTGTCTATATTACTACCAAGATATGTGTACGATTCTACATCCTTTAGTGGTGTTTCTTCAAGTTCAATCTTGTTATCATTTCTTGCATTTATTCTCATAATCTTTGTCTTTTCTTTGTGTGTTTTCAGGCTCACTTGTTGTGACCTCTCATCGAGAATTTTCATTTTCTCTTGCAGCAGAAGTGATTGCGCCCATAATTAATCTGCATTATTCCTAGGTCAATACCGGAGGTACGTGTGGCGGTCGTTCTAATGACCCCTGTCCACGAAGCACAATTTTTGTGGCGCATAGTTGGCAGGGTGGATAGTAGCGTTTCATTTCCGAAGAGTGGCGGTTTTGTCGTTCCTGGGTTCGAGTCTCCGGTAAACATATCACTTCTGTAGTTTTTCTGTTGTCTAGCTTTCTACCGTTTTATTTCTTACGAGTGCCTGAAACCTACCTTTATGTGTGTTATTTATTTAGATACTAGCAATAACCCGTCAAACTTGACAGGTTTTTAATTATAGTGTGCTGTTTCTGTTCCCGGATGAGCAGATAGAAGTACATTCTTAGAGTGTTTTTGGTTTCTTTCCATTATACAGTGTAATCAAACTGTTCATGAACACCGTCATTTGAACGCTTTTCTTTGTTGATTGTAACTATTTTCGGGAGAGTATATATAATGGAGCCCAATGGGCTGATCACCCGTTGGCTTGTCACACCGATTACGGAAACAACGGCAGATGGATCTATTTGTTGTTGCCCTAAAGACGCCGCTAGGCGTGATGGGAAACTACAACAGAGAAAATCAATCTGCTGTTGCCCTTAAGACGCCACAAGGCGTGATGGCCTCTGACTGCTTGGTCGGTCTTTGGCTAAGGACGGAAGAAGAAGAAGAATATATAATGGAAACTATACAATTTTTCAACACGGTTGCATTCCTCAGCTGTGACCAACGTACACACGGCGAGAAGTATGTTATTTAAAAGTTCTTTGATGACAACATTTCGTGTGAAAGTGCGTGCATTGTTTTCAAAGAGTGTTCCCTGATAATAAGTGGTTTTAACAAAAACTTTCAAGTTTTCATGATTTGTACATCGGGTGAGGGCTCATGCACACCAATTTTTACGCACTTTTTCTTTGTCGAGAGCTACTAATTTCGTTAAAAAATTTAAAAAAAAAAAAAAAACTAAAGTATTTGTTTTATATAACACCCACGCCGCGCAAGTTGCACACCGTGCGTTGCGCACTTTTTTTTCCTGGCGCGAGTTACTGTTTTGAGTGAGACCGACCGACGTAACATACATCGGTAATTGTGTTAGTTGGGATATATCTTCGGTGTAGGCTTCTTGCAGGGAGGGGGTGAAGCACCTGAAGCTGTGGTCAAACGCTCCTCAGGGAACAAAATGGAAGAAAGAAGAGATGAGGACGCGTTATAACCCAGCCTCCTTTACGAAGAATAGTTATGTAAGCGATATAGAAGAACTCCTGACATAGACAATGGTTTTCCTGCGTCAGGCATTTTTGCAGTAATGTTTTACCGTTGCCACGTGCAGGCCGTACGAGATTGGAACCATCAGGGTAATTTAGCTCGTGTATCATGTGACGGGGAAGAAGGGGGGGGGGGGGGGCTTTACAGGTGTGAGGGGTGAGCCTCACCTCAGACAAGGGACCTAAGACGCGTCAAAAGTGGAATGCAGTCAGCGACCCATAGCTGACTGCTTGCGTCATGGTCAGCGAACCAGAGCTGACCAAGACCCTACTCTATCTCCAAGTGGTGGTCCTGGAAACAGGTTGCATCACTGCAGTCTGGCTGAGAGAGTAGGAATCGAAGTGGGAAGGCAAACCCGGTCCTAAAAAATTCCGTGCCGAAGTCGGATGTGTCGGGCCGAAAGGCGCCGATATCGCAGCTTTGCTGTAAACGGCGACACAACGCAACCAACGTCCTTTTCAGGACGAACGCAGAAGAAAAAGACAATGATGGCTGATCCTCTGTGTCTTTATTTAAATTAAAATATTTTTAACCTCTCTTCCCAAACAAGGAGGGGGCCTCAGTGTCAAAAGGCCCCGGGCCTCATCTGAGCTCTCGGAAGTCCTGACGACATGTGTAAAAAACTGTCTAGCTTTTTCTTATGCAGGAGGATTGGGTTATAGTATAGGTAATGCCGTAGCAAAATCTGCCTTAGAGGAGTGTAGTGTTCAAGATTTCACTTTACTAGAAGTTGATGAGGCGGGGTAACCCATTCCCTTCCTCGCTGTCTTTACTCTTTTGCCCTTTCTAATTCAAGAGCAGAATCAGATACCTATTTACAGCTAGGTAGACTGGAACATGACGCTACCTAGATTCGAACCCGGTTACTTTGTCTCGAAATGCTAGCGCTGTGCCCATTCAAGCACTCGGCGCTCTTATTGACTTAGTACCTACTTATTTATTTAACACATGTAATGTTTGTTTACTTGTTCTCGAATCTCCAACGTAAGTGATATAAAGGGGGACAAAAAAACATGGAGAAGAGAACTGGAGATAGACTTGAAGGGATTACGACGACATGGACATTACGTTTGTTGAAGGTTAATGCGTCTTGGCAAGCTGCAGGTGATAATGTCAAGTTTGTCGTAGTTATGAACTTCAATTTGTCCACAGTTGCTGGTCGTACGTCGGTAGAGAGAAAGCTTTTCAATTTCAAGAGATTTCAACGGCGAATGGATGTTTTGAGGTTAGTATTGTGAAAGTTAATTCTTATTTATTGATACTTGTGTGTGTGTTTTTTTTTTAAATGTTCATTCTTCAGCATCTAGTCTATGTTTTAGAACCTATGTGTGTCTGTAGAGAAGCTTCAGAGAATTTATTGATTCAAGGGACGCAACAAGTTATTTTGGTAGTTATATATTAATTATATTGTTTCCCTTGGATCTCCCCCCCCCCCCCCCCCCCCTCCTTGTCTCCCCGTATGTAAGTTAAAATTTCCGTTATTTTTTTATTATTATTCCAGCAACGCCGGGTATATCTGTGTTTCCGGTGCTTTTACTTTATAGAACTGTCTCTGACAATGACAATTATGTTGTCGGAGCTGTCGGGCTTACACCATGTGGCCGACGTATTACTCGAAAACGCGAATTTGATGTGCGCCGTTTAGTCTTGGAGTATGGTGATGATGGTTGCTTTTTCGGTAACACTGTTTAAAACAAAGGTCAATGCAGGATGACCAACTGGTACGGATAAACACTGTACTCGTTGGGAGAGTTAGTGTTAACATATTTATTTATGACGAAAACGTTACATCCATAGTTGACAGACATTCTTCACCAGCAATGTTCATGGTAGGAAAAATACATAATCGATAACGGTCAACATGGACCTTGGTTGACTTCACTGGCCGTTACCCCATGAAGGTTAACGGAAATACTACAGCAACGAAGTGATAGGATGCATAGGTTATTAAAATCCATCATGGTAAAAGCGTTGAGCATACATATGAAGATCCAATAATGACTCCAAGCATTGTATTGACGCACTAGTGACTTGACTCCACTGGTCAAGTCAAAGCTCTACAATAAACAATCTTGAAGAACCAAGTATCAAAGGTGAGATACTTAAAATGAGTCGTTTTGGGTTAAACATTCAACTCAAGCGTGTCTTGGCATGTTTACTTCAAGAGCGACGTCTTCATCTTAAAGATGATTATAATGACTGTGTCTTTCCGAACCAAGGATAAGTACACGAGAAAATCATGTCTATATCAGACGGCGAATATTGGGATCAGCCTCCAGAATATATGCTGGATGGCAACAGATAGCCGCGACAAACCGCGCCATACTGTTCAAACGTGGTGCACGGTGGTACGCAAATAATTAAACCTACAATTAATTTAGATACACTCAAAAGTGCGTCTATACTCCCCCGCGAAAATAACTTAACAATCTGCTAGTTTATTATATTCTTTACATTATAGATCATAATATATATTAACATTCGAACATGATCCGTTGATAAATAATAGCACAATTAGATGTAATAGTATAATCGTAAGCATGACGTGTGTCCTAATATCCCAAAAAGCTGGTTGTAAATAAATAAATACAATTTTGCCTAGTTTCGGCGGTGCGCTCCACGTTCAACCTAGATACTGTCGTGGAATATTCTAATCCACATATATAAATTATCAAGTAAATATAAAGCCTAATAAATACATATAATAAATAAAGGAAGAAGAATGGTAAAGAACAGTGCTGTCACAATGACTGTACTCGAAATCCCCTTTGTTTTATGCTTCGTCTGCAATTGTAACGTTTCCACGTTAAATATAAGCCTTCTGCAACATACACGCGTTTCCCAAACACACAATAAAATGTGCTGCCTTTCTAAGAAAAACCTTGAAATATGCAAGTTGACCTACATTTTAAATTCCATTCATGTCTTTTTCTACACTGCGTTACCAAAACGAACGAACAGATGGTCAAAAGGATAAAGAGAGAGGGAGGGCTGAAAATCAGGAACGCATGCAACACGCGTCGCGCGATACACAAATGCTGCCATCACGCGTGTAAGTCTACATGCACTAATTTTTTTTCAGACGGACAGTGATAAAATACATTAACCATCCCAGAGTTAGGTTTTAAAATCATAAAAAACGCTTATTAGGAAAGATAACAATAGATGGGTTTACGGTTGAAAACATAACAGTACCCAGACAGCACATCTTCGAAACAGGAGGTAGAAGAAATTGCATATTTTGAATGCAGCCACGTAGCTCCTTTAAATTTGTATTTTTGGGTTCCTTAGGGTTTGCTGACAAAGAATATGTAAAACGTTACGCAAATAGTCCAGGAATTAATAAATTATACCCAAAATAAAATAGTGAGGATGTCTGACAGCATGGAATCATTTCTGCTCATAAAATTTTTTTTTATAACGTGTTTGAAAAAACCTTACGTTACATAAATAGCCTACCATGTAAACTCCCAATTGATTGGAGCGCAACAAATGAAAGCCTAACCACGATTGGTCGGACTATAAATACTATCTTTCGTTGTCAAGGGAGACGGGGAAGGGTAACATTTTTTCAAACACTTGTCGAAACGTGGCTCATTGGCCAGTCTCGCTGATATACACACTTGGGAGCGTTAGTTCGAAACCACTTGTTTAAATAAGCTTGATAAAGCATCAGTGCGTTGAAGCCAGCTCACAATTTTGCTAAAATAAAAGCCTGGAACATAAGCAGATGGAAATTTGTGCCAGTAATTGTGCCAGAATTCATTGCTAATCAACGTATCTGTGTTTATTTCCATGAAATTGTGGTAAGCTTGAACCATTCAGTATCTTTTAATGAAAATTGAATGTAAATTGTTAATTTATGCCTGTATATATATGTGTAGTTCAGTGGCAAACAAGAGATAAAGCCTATAATGCTCCAGCCTGAACAGAGGGTGTCGGAGGGAAGTAAAACGGCATGGAATGGCCAAATAGTACACTGACACCTAGATGATTGACTAGAAAGAAATAATGCTGGAAGTGCAGAGGCGTGGTAACCATTAAGGAGGTAAATACTGGTATAAAGTACTTCAGAATGAAGCTGATAGTTGGCCTAACGCTCTGAACTCAATGTTTGTGCTGTATTGTGATCAGTGTAAAAGAGAGTATAAGTTAGTTATGAAGTAGAAGGTACATCCTTCTTGATTTCAGGGACAGTGGTCTTGATGGTACTGAGCAGCACCTGGTCAGAGCTTTGCTGAATCCAGTGTCGGACAGCATACTCCTTGGTCCTTTTAGCTATCAGTGAGGTGTCTCCAGAGCCCAGAGGAGAATTCGAGCAGAGGAGTCCTTTCCTGCCGCCATCACGCCAGATAAGCTAACTTGGCCAGCTGAGCTCAACATTATGTCCCCTCATCTTGAAATGACTTTGTAAAATTAACATTAAGAGGGGAAATTAATTGTCTTAATATCAGGAACTGAGAACATCTCCAATACTAGTTTCCTTAAGACAAACTATTGAAGTCATGATGACAACTACCAACAGAGCTTGAACAAAACAAAACCAGTATTACCTCATTTTACTATTACACAACTGACACACATAGGATATTTTTAATAATATATGTCACTACCAGATTCATATTAATACATTCTGTACATAACTTGTAATTAACATTGATTGTGATTCCTGGTTCCTTTGTCTTTGAATCAGGACACACATATGCCTTTATGATAGCAATTAATACATATTGTTATTTGAAAAGTTACGAGTGACTTCTTTAAGATATTCTCATAGAGTGTTATATGTATGTGAGTGTCACAGTGTTGTTAAGAGTAGTGGATTAAATTAAATTGTTTATCTGTCTGTTGTTGTGACTTACACTTCATCATACACATACCCTAGACACATAACGTAGTCATCACACTATTCCAGAATAATTCTGACTGAGATATATAGATATGTGGTAGCAAGTAAGGTTATATATATAATACACTACTCTTATTAGATATATATACCTTCACAGCTGATCTCAGTCAGTACACTAAGTCCCCTATAAATATTTATAACATCCCACTTCACCACAGATACATGGTTCGTCGGTTTTATTAGTTCGCATATCCAAATATAAAACACCGTATTGTCTGGTTATAAAGTTGGTTGCGCGTCTCAATATAGTCGCATAAATTCCTGGTTACGTTTTAAAGTTGGATAAACAAATCTTAAAGCTAAAATGTAAAAATCAGAAACCTACACACCACAAAAATATTTATAGAATGTGTGATTCCTATAGACACACATTGGGATTCTCGCCAGTGCTACGGAATTCGTGCACAGTGCTGAGATCTTCCTCCTTGTGTGATCTAAGGGAGGAAATCTGAGCACTGATGGAGTAGTCCGTGTACCATGGTCCTTAAGGGGAGGAGCTACACTGAAATGCTATTTTCGTTATTAATTGCTGGATTTCAATGAAAATGCACAGACTTAACCTATATCAATACTAGATACGCAAAATGAAGAGTTTGATGGCACTGCACCACTGGTTGCCATAGAAACGGCGGCCATATTGGATTCTATTGTTCTATTTCAATTTGCTAAGGCTTTTTTATTTATTAAGCTATGAATACCAAATTTGAACACAACGTTTATCATTATATTTTAAAACTTTTTGTGTGATGGATTTTTGATAACTTTAATACAAAAAAAGTTGTTGGACTTTGAATATAGTGTCTAAAAATAGTAACAAATTTTGCTAAATTTTACATTACTTTTTGCAATAAATCAAAAGTTTACCGACGGTATCTAGAATATTTTTTGACTATGAAATGTTTGAAGGGGAAAAGATTGTGTCATCAGCGTAGGCTATTAATTTCTTTTCACCCATGCCTGATACATGGACGCCTTTAATGTTTGTATTTTTTCTGATGTTTTCTAAAACGGGTCAAAACGGACAACCTGGTCTGGCTGATCTAGAATGATTTTTTTCAAATATGTGTGATTGTATCATCAAAAGTTTGCTTTCCGTTGGGGATTTTTATTGTGTTCTCATGGATAAAGTTTTTTGTAGGATGGGATGTGAAACAATCGAACGCTTTTTCTTGGTCTATAGACGTTACTGCTGCAGATGGGGTTTTGTCGTACGTATATTGAATGATCAATGAAATGTGTGTGTTTGTTTATATTTCTATTTTTAACACCACATTGTTGATCCTCGTGAATGAGTTATTGCATGAAAGGTTGTAATTTCAAGGTTAGAGCATGATGTCGTGATTACCATAAATAAATTAGTAAACAAATAAATAAAGGTAATTAACAGGTACTCGTTGGACATAAAGGATGACAACAGACAACAGACAAGAAAATATAAGTGATAGGCTTACCGGGAATCGAACCTAGGACCAACCAAACGGCGCCATCGCCTTGCTGTGACAGTACATCGTGAAAGGACGCTCAGCCAATTTTGCACCCCCAAAAAAGTGCATTATTGGCTGAGGTCATTCTCATGACACTCACACAACTATGGTATATAGGACCCGTGGACGACTTTAACCTTCCCGTCTATTCTGTGTTATTCGTCTTCCACTACACATTACTGGACACCAGTTTATCGGCCTTTATTTGGTCTATACTTGCTGATAGGAAAGTTATATAGTGATTGCGTGTTTACTGTCTGGGTCGTTCACAGGACTCAAGGTTTCCTCCATTATTTGTTTGTGATTACTATAGATTTTTTTTTTTTATTAAGATGTTTGCTACTTTTCTTTGAAGCACACCCCTTTCAACCATCTACATGGAGCTGTTGGTTATATCAGGACGTGTTTCATTTAGTGTAATATGTTGTTGTTTTTTAATACTACATTATCTCTACTAGTTATCTCTCCTTTTGTAGTTGTAGTTCAATATGGTTTTATTGTCCAAATAGGATATTGTCTAAATTGGTGTGCGTTTAATGTTCATTGGAGGATTGGTTTTTGTTTTTTTTTAATTACCCTCTTGGGGCTCAAAGTGAGGTCTATCGACTTTATTGTGTAAAACATGTGTGATCTCGGCCCTAGCTAAGACACTTTGATCTTAGCCAAAAGGCGTGGAGGATTATTTACTCAATCTGCATTTTTTTTAAAGGGGGCCGGTTGCAATTGTGGTTGCATACGCCACAAGAGAGAGATAAGAAAGAGAGATAAGAAAAACGATCTTCCTCTCTCGTTAAAGTGACTACGCTTTCTATCAAAAGGGTCAGTATGAATATTAATCTGCATTTACCTGGGTCGAAATCAGTTTTTGTGAATTATCACCTTCAGATCTTGCAGTGCAGTTAAGTATACACTACTCTAGAATGTGCTAATAGTGCAACAGTTTTGTGAGCAGTTTACAAAACTACAATTAAAATAATCCTGTTATTATAACACATCAAATTCTACTAAGAAATGACAGCTTCAAATTTGAAAATTTGTAATGTTAAAAAGAAGTATCTTTGAATAATTAAAACAAATTGATAGTTGTAAAGAAAAGATATTCGGGTTTTAGTCAAATTGTTTCCCGTTGCAAGTAGTTACCTCCCCTAACAACACAGCGCTGAAATTTGAGGAAATTTTTAAAATCAGTGCAGCTCACTTAATTAAGCCGAACTCACTTTAGTCGATTTTCGCATAATCGAAGCAGTTCTGCAGTCTGTGCCAAATGTCTTCTTTGACTTTCTTTAAAAAACGCTCGTCAATTTCTGATAACTAGAATTTTTTTAATGTCGAGCTAATTTTTCTGATCCAAATCGCTTGACAGCCTATGGAAAATACTGAGGGCTTATGGAATTCCCAGCTGCAATGTTTCCATCATAAAAAGCCTCCATTCTAACTTTAAATGCAGTGTTGGATTGAGTAATCTAACTTTCGAAGTAATAACAGGAGTACGACAGGGATGCCCCTTATCAACAACATTATTTTTGATAGATTGGGTGATGCGCCAGACAACAGAGGGCAGTTCAAGAGGAATTAGATGGACAATGTTTTCTACACTGGAAGACCTGGACTATGCAGATGACATTGCACTACTCGTACATTCACATCAACACATCTGTTATGATTAAAATTCATAACAAGTGTGTCGATATCATTAGGAAGCTCGACAGAGCTCCTTGTTTGTTTATTTTATACGGAGTCATTTATTAATACAGGAAGTGACGTCATTGCCTTGGTGTAGAGAGGCAGACGTGAAAACTAGAGATGCAGAAGGCTGGGATCGTCTGCAAGGACTTCGATGTGTGTGTGTCATGGCGAGTGGACGCAAGTGTTTGAGCTCATAAAATTATCTATAATTGTTCTACATCCCTATGGTATACCATCACTAGTACAAGATCTTGTGTGAGGTGTATTTAGCTATATTCGTAAAGGAGTATGGAATCGTCATGTCGAGTGAGACTGATATATTAAAATATTGAAGATTGAAAAGGACAGTGTTCTAGATACGAACAGACTGTACATAGTTATGTCGACGACTGCATATGCCATTTGATATATTGGCTTTTATGTTGGAACATGTGGAGCAGCGTTCAGCGTACAAATAAAGTGTATGTATTCTGTCCACTTCGCCTTTTGTGACTTTACTGCATCTAATGCTATTGTCAACCGGGAGCTACACAGGATGAATTACACAAAAAAGCGAGTAATTTCGTCACCATTGCTCACAGAGACTCACAAACAGATGCGCTTGAACTGGTGCCACGAACACCAAAATTTGTCATGGGACAATGTGATTTTTTCAGATGAATGTTCTCTTTGGTCTTATCCTGCTCAAATAAATATTTGGACGAAAGGCTCTGTAACGCCTGTGTACCAGCGACCGAAACATACCTAGAAATTCCATCTTTGGGGAGGGGTGTCAGCAAGAGGTGCCACCCTACTGTGTGTTTTCACAGGAATTCTCACGAAAGAAAGGTACATCGACATACTAGAGGGACACCTTCTGCCATTTATGCAGGTCATGTACCCCGATGGGTGCACATTTCAACATGACAATGACCCAAATCATACAGCTCATACCCCCAAAGCATGGCTGCAAGAGAAGAATGTGATAGTGCTGAAGTGGCCCAGCAACAGTCCCGATCAAAACCCAATTGAAAACGTTTGGGCACTACTCAAGAATTATTTAAAAAAGAGTGGACTCAGAGACGTTGAACAATTGAAGAAGGTTGCTGAAAAATACTGGGACAGTCTGACTCTCAATTACCTACAAACATTTGTGGGAAGTATGCCTCGCCGCATCCAGGCTTGCCTTGCTGGAGAAGGCAACATTATATTGTACTGAAACCACTGTTAATAGATAGGGGAGATACCAATCTTCCTCTGGACATACAGTTTTTATTATTATTTGCTTCTATGAGTGTGCTGCGTTGCGAAAATATGACTGCCATTTTTTTTGCAAAGTACTGTATATATATATATATATAATATATATATATATATATTGTATATATATATATATATATATATATATATATATATATATATATATATATATATATATATATATATGTATAGAGTAGATGGTGATAGTACGTGAGAAGTAAAGGTGTGAGAATAGATTTCACGAGTGAATAGTTTAAGGAGAAGATCTGTCTCTGGTATGAGTAGTTTCTCTAGTCCAGCCTATCTATACGACAATCTTTTAGTACAAGACAATCTTATACCTCCCTATATATATGTAAATATACGTTTAACTACACACACAACCATGTGACAACAAGACACACAGACGTGAAAAACTATGGTATTTTGGGTGTGGGTCTGACCAACACACAAAGGTAAGTTCTTTTGTTGTTTATTATGATTAAACTTTACAACATCGAATATCTAAAGAAAGATCAAATAAAATCAGAATTTCATACATAGAAAAATAACAGAATACATGTGCCCTCCCCTTATTGTAAAAAAGAACCCAACAAGTTAATAACCCCAAAGGTCAAAGGTTAGCACTATGTTACGGAATAGACAGTAAGGTAAACAAAGTTCTTACTAAGTGCTACTCAGTAAAGTAAACAATTTTAAAAGCAAAATAACCAGGTTGGTACAAGTTACCGTAACAAGAAAATATTCACTCTCTCTCTCTCTCTGTCATACGTGGCCACTCCCTCTCATTCTTACCTACTCTTGATGATTATATATATATATATATATATATATATATATATATATATATATATATATATATATATATATATATATATATATATATATATATATATATATAATGTCAGAGTTCAGTGCCAAATTTGGCCCCAGTCCATCCTTGACAAATAATTTAATAAGGTAGACGCCAACGTTGGTGGTTTATTCCTGGATGTACAAATGTCACCTCGAATGGTTACTGTAGAAAAACGGAGATCTTTTGGTTCACCGTAAACAGAGAAAAAATACTTCCAGTATTGGGAAACATCTGGTTGCTAAAAATGTTACTTGTGATGAGGATGGTAAATCCTATCGGCTGGCTCTGTGGTGAGTGCCGATTTTGAAACAGTGTAACTTGCTGGATAAATCCGCTGATACGACTGTCAAAAGTCAGATAGTAATGTTATTTGTATCACGCCACAGTGGGCTGATAAAATTGAATGAATATCTGGGTATTTGTAAGTCCAGTTAACTTTACTATTTAAAATGTTAATTTGTCTCTTTGACCACTCCTGTTCACAACTGAACTTGGGGACGCATAAGCCAAGCAGAAGACAACATTAATCAATCAGTAATTGAAGGAAAAGGACCAAAATAGACCGCTGGTCGCCCTTTGATCAGGTCTGCGAGGAATAAAGAACATTTATGAAAAAATGCTACTAATATATATAGCTACTATATGCGCACGGAAGGGGACAAGACGATCTCTTATCCTCTCCGTCAGTCCTGATTAAAGTTAAAAGGCACACGGTGTCTTTAGCCTATCCTATCGCGCTTCGCTTAGCGGGTGCAGGTTTGGTTGAGGCATGCAGCCTTTCCCTTCCAACTCCGGTCACGATCAGCACACAGTGTCAATTATTATTTAATTATCCATACGCGCACTTAACAAATATCGCCTGTAGCTTATTAGATTGTCGGCGTCTGTTTGTTTAGTCGTATGATATCAAATAATAGTCACTTACTAAAATTACACAAAGTGAAATATAACGTGAATTCTATTCTGTCACTTATCAGTCGCGTCTAGTGTATTAATTAGTAAACTAAAACATCTCTTCTGATGTGAGAAAGCGAGTGATGGAAATTACATTCTAACTGCACTTCTGGGAAAAATAAAATAGCTACGCGTTATTTTATTTCACTAGTTTTAACGCTAGAAAATCACAGTGAATTATAACACATTAAATCACGTAAACGCTAATTTCTATTACCACAAATCAGAAATGAAACTATCCCCACGAAATGCTATTAACACATCTTCCACAATGGTTCTGGAGTAACGTGCTTAGACTTTCCAAAATTCTGAGTGACGACTGATAACTGGTTTTTCAGAATGCACAGTTTATATATATTATTGTCTCTCTGATCTATAGATGACGCTACTTTTCACATTACCATGTGATCGGGAGAATTGTGAACACAGTTCCCCAGATAAAAGGCTTTACGGTCGCTCTGTCTCAGCGTTGCTAATCGACATCAGAAGAATTCTCACGTCTAATGGGGTTCTCGGAGAATTTCGCCCGCTTCTGGAGATCAAAGCCACTCGGGAAATTCTTTTCTCTCCTGAGTACGAATTTCAAAGAATTTTCGGTTTCTTCACGTGCAGTCTGTCAGCTATCGTGTGATTGATAGATACGCTCGCGTGAGAAACTAGATAAACAAACCTAATTCGCTCCCTGTTATGACTGGCAGGTCGCGAAGTTTGTAAACTTTGCGTTAGTTTACGTTCAAGGAAAAGAGGCGTGGATTAAGAGTGAGTAATGCAGGCAGAAAAATGCGTGACTTTTCCTAGCAAATCATAGGACGCTAACGGGATTACAGGGCTGTCAGATACTGTAGGCTATATTTCCATTATACGTGACACTGAGCCAATAACAATAAGGAGCCAGAAGCTAGAACAGACAGACACATTTACTTACCTACGATGCATAGTAACACCAGACGGTGGAACAAGCGAGGACATTAACAACAGAATGAATAAAGCGAGAACAGCCTTTGCTAGTCTCAACAACATTTGGAAGTCTTCCCAGTACAGCATAAACATCAAATTAAAACTATGAGAGCTGTGTACTTTCTGTGCTTCTCTATGGTGCGGAATGCTGGAGAGTAACAGAGAAGGAAATGTCGAAACTGTCCTCCTTCCACACAATCTGCCTAAGGAAAATTCTCCGAATCTTTTGGCCGAATACCATCAGCAACCAAGAACTACTTATTCGGAGTAACCAGGAGGACATGCACACCATCATGGCTGGGGTGCGAGAGGGGGAGGGCGGTCAGCCCCGGGGGACTGCTAGGAAGATGGTGCCTTTGGTGCCATGTATCTAAAGTGCTAATTATACTGTTGACTCAAATCCTCATAACTGATGGAACCACTATCTGGTAACGAAGTTATGGACATTTAAAAAATTTTTCTTATGATATATATATATATATATATATATATATATATATATATATATATATATATATATATATATATATATATATATATGACATATATTTACCTCTAAGCAGAGCTATACCATTATAAGAGGATATTCGCTGAATTAACTCAGCAGGGGGCTTGAACGAGCTAAAAAAATCATTGCTTAAATCCTTCACAAAAGGCGATGGACAGATATAAGTTAACCATTTCTCAGCGCTATGCCGCATGGTTCTTGACTTCTGAATTATCTTGCGAACACTCCCTTCGGATAGAAGCGTCATTACCCCTCTATCTACATCTCTGCCAAGAGTAATCCTGTGCGAAGGTAGACACATTTGACGACCCATTTAGATACTCCTGAGTTTTGGCCACTGTTGGACCACTACTGCAAAGCAGGGGAGGCAATCCTTGACAGGCAACATACCCATTTATGAGTATTATGGGAAATAAGCACAGAAATGAGTTTGACATTGGAGATAACACTGACTCTTCAGAAAGGAGTTTTTCATAGGAGATAACACTGATTCTTCAGAAAAGAGTATAACATTTAGGTGCCATGACCAGAAGAAGTAATATCGACACATCAGAAAGGAGTTTATCAAAGCAAATAATACTGACTCTTCAGAAAGGAGTTTGCCATAGGAGATAATACTGACTCTTCACAAAGGAGTTTGTCATAGGAGATAATACTGACTCTTCAGGAAGGAGTTTGTCATAGGAGATCAAACTGACTCTTCAGAAAGGAGTTTTAAATAGGAAATAACACTGACTCTTTAGAAAGGAGTTTGTCATAGGAGATAATATTGACTCTTCAGAAAAGAGTTTGTCATAGGAGATAATACTGACTCTTCAGAAAGGAGTTTCTCATTGGAGATAATACTGACTCTTGAGAAAGGAGTTTGTCATAGGAGACAATACTGACTTTTTAGAAAGGAGTATGACCTTTGGGTGTCATGATCATAGGAGGCAACCCTGACCTCACAGAAAGGACTTTGGTATTTTGATGTCATGACCATAGGAGGTAACATTTCTTTTCAGAAAGGAGTATGACATTTGTGTGTCATAGTCATAAGAAGTAACACCCACCTATCAGAAAGAAGTATGATATTTGGTGTGACGTGTAACGCAAATAGAGATACAGTAATCTGATAGCCTTTGCTTTCCCATTTAGTGTCTACCATTGGCTAAGCCAAACTCACCCTTGAATCTACCCCCTTTTTTCTGGAAAAAACATAACAACAGAGTTGTTTACCAACTTTTCGCAACCTGCCAGTCTAACAGGGGAGAGAAACACGTGTGGTTACTGAGTTTCTCACGCGAGCTGATTTGCCAATTATCGGTCATTAGACAGACGCGCGTAGAAATAACGAACTGTTGGAAAAAATACAGGGGCGATAAAATTTTCCGGACCACCTTTGATGTTGTACGTTTCAGGGGCAGATAACGTTTGATCTGCGCAAGGGGACGAGTGCACGGCAAAATCATCTGATGTCGATCAGCATCGCTGAGTAGAACGAACGAAGAAACCTTTGATCAAGGAAACGCAGTTTCTGAATTTCCCTACTATACGAAGGTGTGAATTGTAACATCTTCTAGTGAGCCAATACCATGATATATACCGCGCTCTCTCAAATTCAGTTATTAGAGTCGCTCAGAAATTCTTGGATAATCTAAGCACGCCAGACTAGAACCGTTCTTTGCTAAATGTGTTAAATTGTCTCGTGGGGATTTCATTTTCTGACTTGTGATAATAGAAATTGTGATTAAGTGTTCAAATGTGTTAACTTCACCATTTTAATTCACTGCAATCCCTTAGCTTTTAAAACCAATGAAATAACATAACGCGTAGATATTTTCTTGCCAGTCGTTCAGTGTAATGTAATTTCAAACACCCCATTTTCTTTCAACAAGAAGATACGGCTTAGCTGACTGAGATTATTACGTGTGACGGATGAGTGACAGAATAGAATTCGCATTATACAAGTATTTCCTCGTGTGCAATTATATAAGTGACTATAGTTAATGTCATGTGACAAAACAACAGACGCCGAAAAATAGTTAGTAGTGACAGGTGATTTTTGTTAAAACCAAAACCAAACCGAAATGATCTGTGTTTTTAGGCCAGTCTGGATTAGCTCATTATCATCAGGTTCAATGTGAAAAACTTGAAAATTGGCTGTATCTATGTTTACGAGTGTTTATCTATTTATTTAGCGATAAATTTGGAATTTAGTGTCTCGTTTGTTTAAGTTAATATCTTTGTAATTCAAATGGAGTTATCAATTAAAAACAACATGAACATTGTTTAGTTAGGTGTTTTTTTACCATTTTTTTTTTCTGAAAAGAATAATGACCTTTATAACTGAGTATTCAATGAATCTGCCTTGACTGCCTTTACTTGAGTATCCTAACAACTTCCAGTGCTATGTCAGCCGAAGTTTTACTCATGGCAGGTTCTACCAAGCTGGACAGTTCTGCGCGGGTAGGGATCCGGCTAAAACTGGCACCCTGGTCCTCCAGGTTGGGGGTTTTAGCACAGGGCCAACATCCCTGTCTATGTTAAAAACAAAAAAAAAAACAAATTAGCTACGGAAATAGCGAAAAAGAGACTGACCAAAAACAGCTTGGCGGAGACTGTTGAGGCCGAGTGCAAAGAATGAACCAGAGTCGGGGCAAAACACGAAGGATGGCCGCCGACCGAGCAAAAAAGAAGCAGTTTGTTGCTGCCCTACAGGACGTCAGCAGGCGTGATGGCCACTGACTGCTTTGTCAGTCTGCGGTTAAGGACCAAAGAAGAAGACGATTCAATGAATTGAAATTGAAATCTCCTTCTGCTCACACCAATAGTAGTAGTTGTTGTATAAAGTGGTCGAAGCAGCGGTTGTAGTAGTAGTTGTATAAAGTGGTCGAAGCAGCGGTTGTAGTAGTAGTTGTATAAAGTGGTCGAAGCAGCGGTTGTAGTAGTAGTTGTATAAAGTGGTCGAAGCAGCGGTTGTAGTAGTAGTTGTATAAAGTGGTCGAAGCAGCGGTTGTAGTAGTAGTTGTATAAAGTGGTCGAAGCAGCGGTTGTAGTAGTAGTTGTATAAAGTGGTCGATCGAAGCAGCGGTTGTAGTAGTAGTTGTATAAAGTGGTCGATCGAAGCAGCGGTTGTAGTAGTAGTTGTATAAAGTGGTCGAAGCAGCGGTTGTAGTAGTAGTTGTATAAAGTGGTCGAAGCAGCGGTTGTAGTAGTAGTTGTATAAAGTGGTCGAAGCAGCGGTTGTAGTAATAGTTGTATAAAGTGGTCGAAGCAGCGGTTGTAGTAGTAGTTGTATAAAGTGGTTGGTAAGAAAACGAAGATGGCTGTATACCGCTCCACCTGTGTCCCAGTCTTGACATATGGATGCGAGTCATGGGCAATGACTACAACCTATAAAAGCCAGATCCAAACCTCAGAAATGAGGTATCTGAGGAAGGTGGTTGAAGTAACAAGAAGAGACATGGTCCGCAACCAGACGATACGCCAAGGCCTAAAATCCCACCCCCTGCAGACCCAAGTAGAACAGTCCCAACTAAGATGGTTTGGCCATGTCTGCAGAATGGGAGAAGATCGGCTACCACGACAAGCATGGGAAAAAAAGAGCCAGGGATCCAGACCCCCAGGACGATCCAGAGTCCGCTGGGAGGACAACATTAGACAATCTTTGAAGGACCGAGGACTAGAATGGAACCAGGCCAGGAGGAAGACAGCCGATAGGATAGTCTGGCGCTCTCTCTTTCAAACCTCTACACCTCACGGTAGAAGGGGAACGACTAAGTAAGTAAGTATAAAGTGGTCGAAGCAGCGGTTGTAGTAGTAGTTGTATAAAGTGGTCGAAGCAGCGGTTGTAGTAGTAGTTGTATAAAGTGGTCGATCGAAGCAGCGGTTGTAGTAGTAGTTGTTGTATAAAGTGGTCGAAGCAGCGGTTGTAGTAGTAGTTGTATAAAGTGGTCGAAGCAGCGGTTGTAGTAGTAGTTGTATAAAGTGGTCGAAGCAGCGGTTGTAGTAGTAGTTGTATAAAGTGGTCGAAGCAGCGGTTGTAGTAGTAGTTGTATAAAGTGGTCGAAGCAGCGGTTGTAGTAGAAGTTGTATAAAGTGGTCGAAGCATCGAAGCAGCGGTTGTAGTTGAAGTTGTATAAAGTGGTCGAAGCAGCGGTTGTAGTTGAAGTTGTATAAAGTGGTCGAAGCAGCGGTTGTAGTTGAAGTTGTATAAAGTGGTCGAAGCAGCGGTTGTAGTTGAAGTTGTATAAAGTGGTCGAAGCAGCGGTTGTAGTTGAAGTTGTATAAAGTGGTCGAAGCAGCGGTTGTAGTAGTAGTTGTACGATAGAAGCAGGTAAAGGTAGTCCCATAGCAGATACTGCCGTAGGGGAGTGAAGTGTTAGAGACTTCTCTATACTAGGTCCAGCATCAAGAGGTGAGTTACTAGTTCCCTTCCTCGATCCCTTTTCCTTCCCTAAATCAGGGGTCATCACTGAAGAAGGTCACCACCGCATAATTGAATCAATGTTCTGGCAGACTATTGTCATATCCCCTAACTGACTGAACGCATCAGTGGGTGTGGGTGTGTAAACATATAAAGAGTTCACTGGACAAACCTTTTCCTTGGATAAGTTCTCCAGCGGCATATATCAAATGTTTATGTAACAAAGTTAAACCACGATAGGGGTTTTCATATTAATAAGATCTCCATATCACTGTCCGATAATAAGTTTGATATACTGTTCTCTTGACAGTGATCCATAATGATGACAAGAATACAAGATGGCTACCTTCCTGAGTTTTGCTCACTCACCCAGAAGAAGGATAATGATAAGCCAAAGTTAATCCACAATTTGGATATAAATAATTTCATAGAGTTTCCCTACAGTTCCACATTAATAAGGTTGCTTCATGTAAACCTAAGCTCTGTTGGGAAACCTGTCATCTTCAACTGTATATATAAACGACCAACGATGCTCGAAACACGATGTCCATCTAGGTCTAACCAAACAGAGATCATCAAAAGAAGGGTCTGGTATTACCTGGAGTCCGAATTAACACAATAAAGTGCATGAGGAGAATCTCTGACAATAGACTCTCGCAGAGACACTATCTCCTTCTGAAAAATCATTCACAAATCACTTTTCAACCTTTAAAAGGACCAGCCCAAAAAATACACACGGCCATTCTCAGCCGGCTTTGTCGAGACTCAGTACGCCCCCGTAGGACAACGAATACCTGCCCCAGAGTTTGACACAAAGAATATAGTCCGACCTAAACATACGAAGATATACAATATAAGACTGAATCTTCTTGCACTAGACAAGTAATACATATGAATTCAGGCCATAAACATTCTAAGCAAAATCAATCTATTTTCTGGCCCTAACAAATGAGAAATGACATAAATTCGGTATTCATACGCTAAATCAATATTCAAGGGAGATCATCCACATAATCAAAAGTATAAACCAATCATGGATTATCTAGCTTTACAAAGGAAAGCATTTTCGTACACTCAATAAATACAAATATATATTTTTCCATATTAAATAGACATACAGGATGAATTGTATGCCTCACTGAAGTAATCCGTGCGTCACACAATTCCATAAAAAAGAATATGTGCGCAGCATGCAGTAGTTGTAATAACATTTAATGTTGTAGTAGTTGTTATAACAGTTAATGTTTTAGTAGTTGTAATAACAGTTAATGTTGTAGTAGTTCTAATAGCAGTTAATGTTGAAGTAGCTGTAATAACAGTTAATGTTGTAGTAGTTGTAATAACAGTTAATGTTGTAGTAGTTGTACTAAAAGTTAATGTTGTAGTAGTTGTAATAACAGTTAATGCTGTAGTAGATGTAATAACAATTAATGTTGTAGTTGTTGTAATAACAATTAATGTTGCAGTAGCTGTAATAACAGTTAATGTAGTAGTTGTTGTAATAGCAGTTACTGTAGCAGTTGTTGTAAAACATTTAATGTTGCCGTAGCTGTATTAACAGTTCCTGTTGCAGTAGCTGTAATAACAGTTAATGTGGTTGTAGATGTAATGACGGTTAATATTGCAGTAGCGGTAATAACAGTTAATGGCGTAGTAGTTGTAACGACAGTTAATATTGTAGTAGCTGTAATAACAGTTAATGGCGTAGTAGTTGTAATGACGGTTAATATTGTAGTAGCGGTAATAACAGTTAATGGCGTAGTAGTTGTAACGACAGTTAATATTGTAATAGCTGTAATAACAGTTAATGGCGTAGTAGTTGTAATGACGGTTAATATTGTAGTAGCGGTAATAACAGTTAATGGCGTAGTAGTTGTAATGACAGTTAATATTGTAGTAGCTGTAATAACAATTAATGTTGTAGTATTTGTAGTAGAAGCAGCAGCAGTATTACTATGAACTGAGGAAGAAGAAAATATGTTGGCTGTCTATGGAGTATGGGAGCCATGACTGCAGAGGGTCCCTTCACAGGAAGCCAGTACTATAGCAATCATTTACTTTGGGGGGGGGGGGGGGGGGGGGTCGGGTTTCTGTATCAATGTGTTTTACATGGTGAGGTTGCCAGGCAATCGCACAACCTGAGTTTCATCTTCTTATATGATTTGTCTAGGGGGCAGTTGTCGTATTTGATATGTTATAGAAAAGTTTTATTTTCCATTATTGTCACACCGTCACAAATTATTCTTACTTTATGAACCCGCATCTTTTTTGTTCAAATTGTTCTGATTGGAAACTCTATACAGAGAAATACAACAGAAGGAAATCTGATCATCAGAAGTGGTCCACCATTGGACAAGTGTTTCGGTCCTTCGTGTTCTTTAAAATTTGCGAGGGGTGTGGGGGGGGGGGGGGAGACTTGGGACATGACTCCCAAGTGTCCGCCTCCTGTTGTCTTTTTCCGCCTCTGCTGGGAATCTATCCCACTGTACTTTGGTTGCGACTTTCAGTTTCACTCCTGGTTTGTGAAAGTAACCATTACGTTGTGTATAAATTAATATCCTAGTCTCCATAGTCCGTTGCCGTTGCACCACAGCCAACGCGAAGCCCTTTCCTCCATTTCACCGATCCCTCATTCTTGACTGTCCTTTCACACCCAGTAGATCATTCACTGGATTTAGATTCTGCATGAATGTCTGTGTCTGTCAAGTTGTTTTCTTCCAGAGCTCAGACTTTTCTTCCATCTGAAGTCATACCATTTTACTTCCACAGAAGGGCGTTCTGCTCCACGAACTGGGTCATGCCATTGGCTTCTGGCACGAGCAATCCAGACCTGACAGAGACTCTTACGTCACCTACATCGAGGAAAATGTCAAACGTGGAGAAGAGTTTAACTTTAAACGGGTAACTACATATCTGATAAACATAGAAAACTTGTTATCTTTTATTTAAACAATAGGAAACACAGCCATATCGAAACTGCAGCCACAGACCATGTTGAATACATGAATGTGAACCGTGGAAAAAAGTTTAATTTTTAATCGTGTGGGAACATTTCTGATAAACAAGTAGAAAGCACAACTTTTATAGAAATTATATGAGGAAAATGTGAAACAGAAAGAAATATTTCTGATAAACAGGCAGAAAGCACAACTTTTATAGAAATTATTTGAGGAAAATGTGAAACAGAAAGCTTAAACAGAAAGGAATATTTCTGATAAATAGACAGAAAACATAACTTTTGTAGAAATTATAGGAGTCAAATATGAAGCGAGAAGCTTAAACAGATTATGCTGGTGCTGTTTAAATATTTAGTTGTTTCTTCTTCTTCTCCGTTCACCCTCAGACGTCAGCTTGAATATGTTCAAAAAAGCAGTGATCATTTTGAGGCTGTTGACATCTCGGTAGAGCTTTTCTTAAAATGGTACTGGTGATGGCCATATGCGCTTCCTCTGTTCCTCATATGCTGGGTGTAGCAAAATTTGGTACCACTTGCTTTTTTTGTGAAAAAAATGTGTAACGCGACACAGCGAGAAGGGTGAAGGGACAGCGCGGTAGGTCTTGCTTTGTAGTTGACGGACGAAAATATTTGTGTTTCGCCTAAAGCCGTACAGCATTGAGAAAGTGTAGGAAGGAGCGAATAAACATGGCCGAACTTAAAAATTTGCATTGGCAGGAAAGAAAATCTTAAAGCTACAAGAGCAAGCTTGGAGGAGGGACCTTTACTTACTTACTTACTTACTTAGTCGTTCCCCTTCTACCGTGAGGTGTAGAGGTTTGGAAGAGAGAGCGCCAGACTATCCTATCGGCTGTCTTCCTCCTGGCCTGGTTCCATTGTAGTCCTCGGACCTTCAAAGATTGTCTAACGTTGTCCTCCCAGCGGACTCTGGGTTGTCCTGAGGGTCTGGATCCCTGGCTCTTTGTTTCCCATGCTTGTCGTGGTAGCCGATCTTCTCCCATTCTGCAGACATGGCCAAATCATCTTAGTTCGGACTGTTCTACTTGGGTCTGCAGGGGGTGGGATTTAAAGCCTTGACGTATCGTCTGGTTGCGGACCATGTCTCTTCTTGTTACTTCAACCACCTTCCTCAGATACCTCATTTCTGAGGTTTGGATCTGGCTTTTGTGGATTATAGTCATTGCCCATGACTCGCATCTATATGTCAAGACTGGAACATAGGTGGAGCGGTATACAGCCATCTTCGTTTTCTTACCCACCTCTCTCTTGCTGAGGAATCCTCGATTTATAGCCTGAAAAAGTCTCCCAGCTGCTGCTTTTCGAATGGCCAACTCTTCTGTGATGCCTCCCTTTAGGTCTGTGACAGGGGCGCTAGGGGTACCTCACACCCAAGACCCGTGCACTAAGAAAATTTATAAAGGATCGTTTGACAGGGGTTGCAATTATTGGTTGCTTGCAACCCTCTCAGCAGCAGACTTAACAATTCAAGCAACCCAAAGCCTTAAGCAGATCAACATTTAATTCTACCGAACACCAAACAAACAATCCAACAAACAATCAAACGAACACCCAGTCAGTGTTCATAGACTGTCTGAAAAACAATAAATAAAACAATGTCTAAGTGAACATCAATAGCATGGATAATAACACTTACCATACAGAAAACATGCGCCCACCTGATATCATCAACTATCTCACACACTCATGCGTTTCGTCCAATGCGGCTAGTATGGTGTTGTGCATGAGGCTGGCAATCGCACCGGGTAACATAGGTTGCTACCGAAACCACTACTGCAAGAGCATCTGAATGCTTCATGCTGAGACAAACCACACCGGTGGCCCCATGCTCCCTCAGGAGCGGAGAAGAGAAATATACATCTGGTACGCCCACGTGCTCTCACAAACCATTGTTCACACAACAATAATAATCAACTGGACATAAAATAATATTCTTCAATACATGTACAACAAATAATCTCAATAATGAGAATTAACCACCACCTCACAACTGGTCTATCTCAATATTCGTTACCGCACTCTGAACATGTCGTAAGTGACGACTGGTGCGCCTGGCCACAAACGTGTCATATGTGACCCCTGACGAGATTGGGAACTCATCACATGAAACACATTATTACAGGAACAACCACTGTAACAGCATAAAAAATGCTTCTGTTGACTTGTGGTGGACACCAGCCGCATTGGTGTTTCCATGCTCCACCGGGAGCAAACAGAGAAACACCTGTCTCAACTTGCCTTACGCACCAGAAATCTAAATGACTATTCTCCCTTCTAAGTAACCACTAAAGATAAACAGTAGAATAATCAATAATCGTGAAATACACTTAATTACTTTTACATTAAAGGATAAAATAAAATTACTCTTACATTAAAGAATAATATTCTTGGCTTTAACCAAAAACTGGAACTAAATACACCGCGTGTCGCTCGGCATAACATATTATAGGTTTAACACGCGGAGCGTGTTTGCTCAGACTCGCTATCACCGCCTTTTTATCACCACGAGGTTGCTATCTTGCGATTGTTAATCTTATCTAAATTTCGCAGTGAAATAGCCTCACACTATGTCTGCCTTTCTGAAGAATGAAATAATCGCTCTTAAACTTTCACATCTATCTATCTATCTATTTATTCCATTAAACATTAAAATAGCCACATCGATATAATTTCAGAATCCTAGAAAACTAATGCTAATTTAAATTAACTCACGTGCTCAAGGCATTTACAGCTTGACTCTTGTGTGTCTTCTTAGTCTGTTCTCACTGGGCGGCTCTCTCAAACATAGACCGGTTTCGCCGCTTGCTACCCCTTTTTTATAAGCCCTGGCCTAACCACTCAATTTACTGCGCGCTACGCGTCTTAATCTGCGCCACACAGATAACACCCGCGATTATTGCTCCAGAATGCATGAAAACACAGATTTACACAACTAGAGCAAAAAACACAGCTAATTCGTAGGCTTATTATGGCCTTGTAATAAATCTGCTTGAAGATAACGTGACCAAAAGGCACTAAACCACATAGACAACATGACTGCCCAGATGGGGCCAGCGCCGAGAACGACAGACCTCAAGATGGCGCTGTCACATATTCCCCGCCTGATTTTGTTGTCGTCCCGACAACTGCACTAAATCAGGCGCTTCAGTCGTATTCTCCAAATCTGGAGGATCACCTTTTCCTTCACTTCGTCTCAGGTCATTGCTGGTTACTCTAATGCTCGGACTCGCTCTGTCCATTCGTTGGATGATATATGGACCCCCTGTCATTGTGGGAGCACGAACTACAACGTACTCGTCTTCTGACCACATATCACGAATCTCGGATCTCTCAGCGTCGTGCATTCTCTTCTTCACCAATTCTCCGACCTGTAGTGGAGTAGAACACGACAGCTTGTCACATCTCTCTTTCCGGACTGCTGCAAAACTCTGCAACGGTGGCTCTGCTCTTGCGTGCGCCCCTCGTAGCCTGGAAACGTGTCCTTCAACGAGTTTTAGATGAGTCTCCTCCTCTAAATGCCGACCACTTTTCCCGGCGCCCTTATGGTGACAGTTGCCACGGCCATCTCTTGGCTTGCACTGTGACGGCAATGTAGATGTGTTGGTACGCTTAGAGAGGGCGCTCTTTGATGGGCAAACCGATATCAAATGGTCCGGGGACCTACAATGGAAACATCGCTTAGGAAGCGGGCCCTGGGGACACTTGGCTGCAATGTGGTTCGAAAGGTCTACACAGTTGAAGCATCTTATTTTCCTAGGCTTCCTTGGTGCCCTGGGTCGTCTCCTGCAACCCTTACATCCCTGGCCGCCTTTGACTTTCTTCCCTGCAATAAGCGCCTCACACTCCGGTCGACCACCAACCATCTTTATCTTTGAGCCATTCTGCTCCCCTTCTGTAACCTGACTCCCAGCCGCAGAGGGGTCTAGTTTAACGCTTTGTGGACATCGATTCTGTACGTGGCCTAGTTCTCTGCATTTAAAACAACGAACTGTCCTGGTACGTCTCCCCTGCTCCTGAGACATCGCATCAATTTTAGCCTCTAATTGAGCCACCTGTGCTCTCAGCCGCTCTACTTCTGCGTTTAATGCATGCGTATCTGACACAGTCTCTGTTCTTGCCACTTCAACACTGGCAACACCAGCCCCCGAAGTGGGTTCAGTCTCCAAAAACCGTAGGGCATAGTCCCTCACCGACGTGAACGATGCTGTAGGCTCCTTGATGATCATTTCCTTTGCAAGCTTTCTTAGTAGGTCATCTCTCAGACAAGCAGCAAACTGGTCACGAAGAAAGGATGGCGCTAAGGGAGTGACGTTGTTCTGCTTTTGTGCCCTTACGACACTTTCAAACACCTCGTGAATGCGATGGGAGAATTCCCAAAGAGACTCCCTTGCACCTTGCCGGGTAGAGTAGAACGCGGCCATTACTTCTGGGATGCTCCGACGCTCCCCATACACCCTAAGAATGGAATGTAGCATTGCTTCTGGGTCACCGTCATCAGCCTGAATCCTCAGCTCCCTACGGACACTTGGGGTCACACTGTCAAGGATAACATCCGCCTGGTCCTCTTTACTCATCATCCCTACTCTCCAGGCAGCTCTCACCTCTCTGACATATTCCTCGGCCGTAGGACCCGTGCGCTCCCCAAAGCACCGCACCCTCTTGTGAGTAGGTACCACGATGTACTGCGCTCGTTCTGGTTGACGATTTAGCCCTACTACAGGGTCATCCACCTCAGCCACATCTTCGTTATCAGTTCTACTAGCAGCGCGTGCGTTGCGTGCCGCCATCTTGTTGCTAGTAGAGTTGACTAGAAATCTTGACAAACTGGATGATCCCGTCCCTCGCCTTGCACTGAACTGGGTGTTCTACTGTTTCGGCTGTTGCTGCTCTGATTGCTGAAGAGTTGCTTCACTGCGTGCTGTCTGTCAATCCTGTCGACGACGCCACTTGAGACAGGGGCGCTAGGGGTACCTCACACCCAAGACCCGTGCACTAAGAAAATTTATAAAGGATCGTTTGACAGGGGTTGCAATTATTGGTTGCTTGCAACCCTCTCAGCAGCAGACTTAACAATTCAAGCAACCCAAAGCCTTAAGCAGATCAACATTTAATTCTACCGAACACCAAACAAACAAACAATCCAACAAACAATCAAACGAACACCCAGTCAGTGTTCATAGACTGTCTGAAAAACAATAAATAAAACAATGTCTAAGTGAACATCAATAGCATGGATAATAACACTTACCATACAGAAAACATGCGCCCACCTGATATCATCAACTATCTCACACACTCATGCGTTTCGTCCAATGCGGCTAGTATGGTGTTGTGCATGAGGCTGGCAATCGCACCGGGTAACATAGGTTGCTACCGAAACCACTACTGCAAGAGCATCTGAATGCTTCATGCTGAGACAAACCACACCGGTGGCCCCATGCTCCCTCAGGAGCGGAGAAGAGAAATATACATCTCCAAGTACGCCCACGTGCTCTCACAAACCATTGTTCACATAACAATAATAATCAACTGGACATAAAATAATATTCTTCAATACATGTACAACAAATAATCTCAATAATGAGAATTAACTACTACCTCTCAACCGACCCACATCAATATTCGTCCCCGCACTCTGAACATGTCGTAAGTGACGACTGGTGCGCCTGGCCACAAACGTGTCATATGTGACCCCTGACGAGATTGGGAACTCATCACATGAAACACATTATTACAGGAACAACCACTGTAACAGCATAAAAATGCTTCTGTTGACTTGTGGTGGACACCAGCCGCATTGGTGTTTCCATGCTCCACCGGGAGCAAACAGAGAAACACCTGTCTCAACTTGCCTTACGCACCAGAAATCTAAATGACTATTCTCCCTTCTAAGTAACCACTAAAGATAAACAGTAGAATAATCAATAATCGTGAAATACACTTAATTACTTTTACATTAAAGGATAAAATAAAATTACTCTTACATTAAAGAATAATATTCTTGGCTTTAACCAAAAACTGGAACTAAATACACCGCGTGTCGCTCGGCATAACATATTATAGGTTTAACACGCGGAGCGTGTTTGCTCAGACTCGCTATCACCGCCTTTTATCACCACGAGGTTGCTATCTTGCGATTGTTAATCTTATCTAAATTTCGCAGTGAAATAGCCTCACACTATGTCTGCCTTTCTGAAGAATGAAATAATCGCTCTTAAACTTTCACATCTATCTATCTATCTATTTATTCCATTAAACATTAAAATAGCCACATCGATATAATTTCAGAATCCTAGAAAACTAATGCTAATTTAAATTAACTCACGTGCTCAAGGCATTTACAGCTTGGCTCTTGTGTGTCTTCTTAGTCTGTTCTCACTGGGCGGCTCTCTCAAACATAGACCGGTTTCGCCGCTTGCTACCCCTTTTTATAAGCCCTGGCCTAACCACTCAATTTACTGCGCGCTACGCGTCTTAATCTGCGCCACACAGATAACACACGCGATTATTGCTCCAGAATGCATGAAAACACAGATTTACACAACTAGAGCAAAAACACAGCTAATTCGTAGGCTTATTATGGCCTTGTAATAAATCTGCTTGAAGATAACGTGATCAAAAGGCACTAAACCACATAGACAACATGACTGCCCAGATGGGGCCAGCGCCGAGAACGACAGACCTCAAGATGGCGCTGTCACATATTCCCCGCCTGATTTTGTTGTCGTCCCGACAACTGCACTAAATCAGGCGCTTCAGTCGTATTCTCCAAATCTGGAGGATCACCTTTTCCTTCACTTCGTCTCAGGTCATTGCTGGTTACTCTAATGCTCGGACTCGCTCTGTCCATTCGTTGGATGATATATGGACCCCCTGTCATTGTGGGAGCACGAACTACAACGTACTCGTCTTCTGACCACATATCACGAATCTCGGATCTCTCAGCGTCGTGCATTCTCTTCTTCACCAATTCTCCGACCTGTAGTGGAGTAGAACACGACAGCTTGTCACATCTCTCTTTCCGGACTGCTGCAAAACTCTGCAACGGTGGCTCTGCTCTTACGTGCGCCCCTCGTAGCCTGGAAACGTGTCCTTCAACGAGTTTTAGATGAGTCTCCTCCTCTAAATGCCGACCACTTTTCCCGGCGCCCTTATGGTGACAGTTGCCACGGCCATCTCTTGGCTTGCACTGTGACGGCAATGTAGATGTGTTGGTACGCTTAGAGAGGGCGCTCTTTGATGGGCAAACCGATATCAAATGGTCCGGGGACCTACAATGGAAACATCGCTTAGGAAGCGGGCCCTGGGGACACTTGGCTGCAATGTGGTTCGAAAGGTCTACACAGTTGAAGCATCTTATTTTCCTAGGCTTCCTTGGTGCCCTGGGTCGTCTCCTGCAACCCTTACATCCCTGGCCGCCTTTGACTTTCTTCCCTGCAATAAGCGCCTCACACTCCGGTCGACCACCAACCATCTTTATCTTTGAGCCATTCTGCTCCCCTTCTGTAACCTGACTCCCAGCCGCAGAGGGGTCTAGTTTAACGCTTTGTGGACATCGATTCTGTACGTGGCCTAGTTCTCTGCATTTAAAACAACGAACTGTCCTGGTACGTCTCCCCTGCTCCTGAGACATCGCATCAATTTTAGCCTCTAATTGAGCCACCTGTGCTCTCAGCCGCTCTACTTCTGCGTTTAATGCATGCGTATCTGACACAGTCTCTGTTCTTGCCACTTCAACACTGGCAACACCAGCCCCAGAAGTGGGTTCAGTCTCCAAAAACCGTAGGGCATAGTCCCTCACCGACGTGAACGATGCTGTAGGCTCCTTGATGATCATTTCCTTTGCAAGCTTTCTTAGTAGGTCATCTCTCAGACAAGCAGCAAACTGGTCACGAAGAAAGGATGGCGCCAAGGGAGTGACGTTGTTCTGCTTTTGTGCCCTTACGACACTTTCAAACACCTCGTGAATGCGATGGGAGAATTCCCAAAGAGACTCCCTTGCACCTTGCCGGGTAGAGTAGAACGCGGCCATTACTTCTGGGATGCTCCGACGCTCCCCATACACCCTAAGAATGGAATGTAGCATTGCTTCTGGGTCACCGTCATCAGCCTGAATCCTCAGCTCCCTACGGACACTTGGGGTCACACTGTCAAGGATAACATCCGCCTGGTCCTCTTTACTCATCATCCCTACTCTCCAGGCAGCTCTCACCTCTCTGACATATTCCTCGGCCGTAGGACCCGTGCGCTCCCCAAAGCACCGCACCCTCTTGTGAGTAGGTACCACGATGTACTGCGCTCGTTCTGGTTGACGATTTAGCCCTACTACAGGGTCATCCACCTCAGCCACATCTTCGTTATCAGTTCTACTAGCAGCGCGTGTGTTGCGTGCCGCCATCTTGTTGCTAGTAGAGTTGACTAGAAATCTTGACAAACTGGATGATCCCGTCCCTCGCCTTGCACTGAACTGGGTGTTCTACTGTTTCGGCTGTTGCTGCTCTGATTGCTGAAGAGTTGCTTCACTGCGTGCTGTCTGTCAATCCTGTCGACGACGCCTCTTGTGACAGGGGCGCTAGGGGTACCTCACACCCAAGACCCGTGCACTAAGAAAATTTATAAAGGATCGTTTTGACAGGGGTTGCAATTATTGGTTGCTTGCAACCCTCTCAGCAGCAGACTTAACAATTCAAGCAACCCAAAGCCTTAAGCAGATCAACATTTAATTCTACCGAACACCAAACAAACAATCCAACAAACAATCAAACGAACACCCAGTCAGTGTTCATAGACTGTCTGAAAAACAATAAATAAAACAATGTCTAAGTGAACATCAATAGCATGGATAATAACACTTACCATACAGAAAACATGCGCCCACCTGATATCATCAACTATCTCACACACTCATGCGTTTCGTCCAATGCGGCTAGTATGGTGTTGTGCATGAGGCTGGCAATCGCACCGGGTAACATAGGTTGCTACCGAAACCACTACTGCAAGAGCATCTGAATGCTTCATGCTGAGACAAACCACACCGCTGGCCCCATGCTCCCTCAGGAGCGGAGAAGAGAAATATACATCTGGTACGCCCACGTGCTCTCACAAACCATTGTTCACACAACAATAATAATCAACTGGACATAAAATAATATTCTTCAATACATGTACAACAAATAATCTCAATAATGAGAATTAACCACCACCTCACAACTGGTCTATCTCAATATTCGTTACCGCACTCTGAACATGTCGTAAGTGACGACTGGTGCGCCTGGCCACAAACGTGTCATATGTGACCCCTGACGAGATTGGGAACTCATCACATGAAACACATTATTACAGGAACAACCACTGTAACAGCATAAAAATGCTTCTGTTGACTTGTGGTGGACACCAGCCGCATTGGTGTTTCCATGCTCCACCGGGAGCAAACAGAGAAACACCTGTCTCAACTTGCCTTACGCACCAGAAATCTAAATGACTATTCTCCCTTCTAAGTAACCACTAAAGATAAACAGTAGAATAATCAATAATCGTGAAATACACTTAATTACTTTTACATTAAAGGATAAAATAAAATTACTCTTACATTAAAGAATAATATTCTTGGCTTACCCAAAAACTGGAACTAAATACACCGCGTGTCGCTCGGCATAACATATTATAGGTTTAACACGCGGAGCGTGTTTGCTCAGACTCGCTATCACCGCCTTTTATCACCACGAGGTTGCTATCTTGCGATTGTTAATCTTATCTAAATTTCGCAGTGAAATAGCCTCACACTATTTCTGCCTTTCTGAAGAATGAAATAATCGCTCTTAAACTTTCACATCTATCTATCTATCTATTTATTCCATTAAACATTAAAATAGCCACATCGATATAATTTCAGAATCCTAGAAAACTAATGCTAATTTAAATTAACTCACGTGCTCAAGGCATTTACAGCTTGACTCTTGTGTGTCTTCTTAGTCTGTTCTCACTGGGCGGCTCTCTCAAACATAGACCGGTTTCGCCGCTTGCTACCCCTTTTTATAAGCCCTGGCCTAACCACTCAATTTACTGCGCGCTACGCGTCTTAATCTGCGCCACACAGATAACACCCGCGATTATTGCTCCAGAATGCATGAAAACACAGATTTACACAACTAGAGCAAAAACACAGCTAATTCGTAGGCTTATTATGGCCTTGTAATAAATCTGCTTGAAGATAACGTGACCAAAAGGCACTAAACCACATAGACAACATGACTGCCCAGATGGGGCCAGCGCCGAGAACGACAGACCTCAAGATGGCGCTGTCACAGGTCTATAATAGCTCCGAGATATTTAAAGTGGTCGACCTGCTCCAGGGCCTGTTCTCCCAGCTTAATCTGATGTCTTCTTTCTGCTCGTTATATCACCATGGATTTTGTTTTAGAGCTGCTTATGACCATCCCTCTCTTCTCCAGCTCTTTCTTCCAGACTTGTAGGTTGGATTGGAAATTGATTTAGCAATCAGGGCAACATCATCAGTAAATGCCAGCTCTGAAATGCAGACCTGTCTCATCTGCCAATACCCCACTGAATACTTTCTTGTTCTCTCCTTACATGCCTTGATAACATCGTCCATGAGGAGTATGAAAAGATAAGTTGACAGGGTATCACCTTGTCTTACACCAGTGGTGGTCCTGAACTCTTCTGACTTATGGTTTGCTGTCCTCACATAATTTCTGCAAGACTTGTAGAAGCTCTGTATAGCATGAATCAGAGGTGCTGGAATGTCCTTCCTTGCCAAACAGTCCCAAAGTTTGCTCCAGGGGACCCTGTCAAATGCCTTTTCCAGATCTATGAAACAAAGATGGATCTCACTCTTATACTCAAGGGCCTTTTCACTCAGCTGTCTGAGTGTGAAGATTAGGTCTTGAGTACTTCGGTGTGCTCGGAATCCGCACTGGATCTCATCCGATTGTGGCTCAGCTAGGCGTCGGAGTCTCTGCTCTAAGATTCTAGAGGAGATTTTACCAGGGACACTGAGAAGGGATATGCCTCTGTGGTTTCCACATTGTCGATTGTCACCTTTTTTGAAAATGTGTGTTATGGTGGCAATCTCCCAATCCTTTGGTATGGTCTTGTTGCACCACGCTGCCTGTAGAACCCTTAAGAGTAATAGGTCACCTGATGCTCCCATGCACTTAACCATTTCTGGTGTTATACCATCATGCCCTGCTGCTTTGCCCATCTTGATTTTCTCCAGTGCTGCCTTCAGTTCTTCCATCTTTATGTCATCTTCATCACCATTTGTTTCCTCTTCTGCGCTAGTGGTTATCATTTCTGATGCTTGACCTTGCTCACCATCAAGGAGTTCTGAGAAATATTCTTTCCATCTTTTCATTACTTTCTTCGGGGCAGTAAGCAATTTGCCTTGCTTGTCCTTTATAAATCTGAGAGGGCATTGTTTTTCCTTCCTCGTGTTCTTTAAGGTCTTATAGAACAATTTCTGGTTTTGTTGCGCATCTTTTTCTAGCTTTTCTCCAAATTCTTCCCAGCGCTGTTTTGCTGCTAGCCCCTTGTTCTTTGCTTCTGTTCTGAGTGTCACATATTCTCTATATTTCTCTATTTGTCCTGTTGTGTTTTTAGCTCCTAAGTATTGTTTCCATGCCATTTTCTTCTCTCTTATTTTCTCTTTGGCTTCCTCTGTCCACCAAGGTGTCCTCTTTCTCTTGTTCCCAAGTCGGACTTCACCACATGCTTCTGCAGCAGCTGTCTTTATGATGTCCTTGAATTTAAGCCAGAGGGTTTCCAAGTCATCAGGTTGTTCTTCTGTGTTTCTCACCGCTGTAGCAATAAGCCCCTTATATCTGGTCTTAATTTCTGGCTCTCTCAGCTTGTAGGTCTTAATGCTCATTTTTCCCGTTTTTTACTTGGTTTCTTGCGTGATGTTGGGCAGTTCCTAGGCTGAGCAACTGTTTCAGTTCTTCTTTTGATTGTAAGCAGGTAGTGATCCCTTCCAATCTCTGGCCCCCTCCAGACTCTAGCATACGGGACATATTTGAATGAGCTCCTCTTAACGATGGCATAGTCGATAACTGACTTCTCATTCTTTGTTGGTTCACATCTAGTGTATGCATGTATGCGCTTATGAGGGAACTTTGTGTTTGTAATAATCAGATTCTGCTCACTGCAGAATCTAAGGAGTCGCTTTCCATTGTCATTGAGAGTATCTTCTCCATATCTTCCGATAACTCCACCCCATCTAGCATGGTCATTTTCAACTATAGCATTGAAATCTCCGAGCATGATAATTTCATCTAGGCAGTCATCCACTGTCCTTTGAAGCAGCTCGAAGAATTCCTCCTTGACCTCTGCTCTCTCATACTCATTTGACCCATACACTAAGACCAGGCTGACTATGATTTCTCCTTCTTTTAGTTTTACAACCATAATGCGCTCCGAGACAAAGTTCCATCTCTTGATACTATCTTTCTGGTTTTTGGCCACAATGCAACCCACGCCCCCTTTAGCTCTTTCAGATGTGGGTACACCACTGTAGAGCAGCGTGTTGCCATCGAGATCCATGACTCCTTGTCCTTTTTTCTTTGTTTCCGTTATAGCCAGGATTTCTAATTTTGCTTTCCTCATCTCTTCCACCAGCTCCTCTTCTTTCCCATTTATACTTCTTGTGTTCCAAGTTCCATAAGTCGTAGTCCGTAGTCCGTTCCAGTTCGTCGCCTTTAGAACCAGTCCGGATTTCTCTCTTGTAGTTTTCGTAATCACGTTTTAAAGAAAACAGGTGATTGGCCTGTTGTGCCTTTGCATGGTGGAGGGGCTGCCTCCTTACGGCCTCCATGCAGGCCGCCCTCCTCCTTTTTCAGCCGGGCTTAGGACCGGCCTAGGCGGAGTTGGAGGGACATTTAAACTATATTAATTCACAGTAGGAGATAGAGAATGTGTGATTTCCAAAAGGATATTATTCAACTGTAAGTAGTTTTTAAAATAATTAATATTTTTCATAGTTATCACATCTGCTAATAGTTAGCTCATGATCTTTAAAAATTTATTATAAATACATACCTCAACGGATTTCAATAAAACTTGGATAGAATGAACGCTTCCTATTTAGAAAATGAAAGGATACTGTTAAAGTAATTTATTAATGTATTTTTTGCATGTTGACCACACTTAGTCTATTAGCAGTTAATCTACGCGGTAATGTGTCTATCTGTGGGTCATCATGTATTTGCACGATTTTTCATTGATAATGAACACGGTATATTAAATACGTCACCGGGAGTTTATGACGTAATTCGTTCTGCACTAATTTATGCAGACGGTTGGTTCGATGCCTTTCGTCGATTGTACTTGTCAAAGAAGGACGTCTTGTGATAGCTCCTGTGATTTTGGAGGAATTATATATTTTCATGTGGCTTAAAGTGTTTCGAGGGCCGCCACATTGTACTACAAGTAATGCAGAAGTAAGAGAGAAGATTTATAAATATTTTGAGAAGGAATTTCGTTAATATTCCTTAGTCTACATAATCTGTCCCACATTACTCCGGTGTCGTCGTCTGCACGCACTTCAGTACAGCGGCCAGTTATGTATTGACCAGACAAGGCTGAGAGGAGCTTGATTAATATGTATGTACCATAATTTTGCCATGAATGAACTATTACTCGTCGTAAATAAAACTGTCGTTTCATGTGGACCCATCCACCAAAGCATTATGAAGTTCTTCAACCTTTGAACGTTTTATTGTAACCCCACGTCATTCTTCAAGGTGTTATCAGTACGATGCATTAATTGTCACTCCATTTTCAAGAACCAATCACTTTCAATAACCCCGTCTGTAACAGATACCTAGGAAGGAAGGAAAGATATAAGTGTGTAGTGAAAAGAAGAGAAAACAAGTACAGAAGATGCACAGATCGCATCAAACCAAGAGATTAAACGAAAATCTAAGCGGACTCAAGACGGTGCTTTCTCGTACGGGAGAGTCGCCCAAATATAAGGACAGAGCGGCCAGTTTAAAAACACACACACAAAATACAGACGCCGAAGTGAGAGACTGGAAGACAGTATCTGCAAGAAAAGTTTTTTTCACGCTGCATGCAGGGCAGATAGACTTCAGCTAATACAGCCTCACCGTGCGCTTATTAATCCTAGAGGGTATGTAAGTTTATTAAAGATATATGTGTGACTAATATCATTTTATTTCAGATTTGTTTACGATTTGATTGTATCAGACATAATAAAAAGGGTATACAGGAAGCCAGTGACGCTAACCAGAGATAACCTCCACCGGCATTGTCAGGAAGCATAACAATTAATTGGTTAGCCAAATATATCATGACTAATTCTTGTCTGGAAGCTTACGACAAACCAGCAAGTACATAAATGACCAGGCATCCATAAGTGGAAGGCAAAGGCTATATCATACTCATGTATCATAACATGTGATTTATTCATGTATTTGGTTATCTTCTGCACAGTAGACACTATCTTATCATGCTATCTCTGTAACATACTACTATGAATCATTCATTTATATACAAACACTGAAGACATGGTCGCCTCATGAACATCAGGGGTTGGTGAGCTTTTTCGAACACCATAGCCACCTATTACCGTTTGTTCCAGGCTTTATGATCGTTCCTGATCGAGTTCGTGATTAAGTATCAATTAAAGACTTGAGGACCTTTGATCCTGCTAACTGGAGCCTAGTGATCATACAGTCTTCAACACCTTAGTCCCCCGTAGTTATAGAGAGGGGGGGGGGGGGGCTGAAGGAAAGTCTTCTGGATTACCAGTGTGTCTCAGAAACCTCAAACAGACGTGGCGTAATGCAAGTTGAGTTTACATGTACCCAATCCTACAAACACTGTGAGCGGTTTCAATAGCGATTGTCATTGATGAAAAAAGAAAGAGACTAGATAGCAAGAGATACCAAAACTGCTGTGACAGACTTTATAATTTAATTGGAAGATACATCCAAGACTTTTTACTATTATTTATTTTACTTTGTAAATATAAATAATCATACATTTTACCATCTTCCAACACCCATTTCTCATTACAAGGCTAGATAGATGTACATAATAAATTATGAAATTGTACTCATTTGACTTGGTACATTTTTAACTGTTAAATTTTGAGTTACTTCGAAAGTGGCGCATTATACTTCTGAAGCCCAAATCTATTGTCCAGCTCAGAGTATTTACATCCGTAACTCAATTGTGATACCAGTGTACTTCTCTGGCACTGGGACTTCATACTTTCTGGAGAGAAATTCTACTTCTTCTCTACCACTATCATCACATCAGAAAAACCTTTCGCTACACTGGGCACCTTTGAAGTAGATGACCAGAAGTCATTATATCAGTGCCACAGTTACACGCATGAGTAGTTCTTATCTTTAAATTGTTGAATAGATGGTATCCCAATCTGTTGTTGAATAGATGGTAACCCAATCTGTTGTGATCGTGCAAAGTCTGAAGTTTACCATTTGTTCACTTTTGCTGAGCTGGTAATACTCTTTATTTTGTGTGCGTGTGGGTGTGGGTGTGTGTGTGTTTTAGTGGGTGGGTGGGTGTGGGGCCTGAATGTTCTGCTTCCCACTTGTGCCTGTACCTGCGCTTGATAAAACTCTTGGCCTCTTCATAAGTTATCTTTGTGTCAAGTTAATGCAGCTTTCCCCCTTCCTCTGCCAATCCGTCAGCCTCTTAATTTTCGGTGATGTTGCAGTGGAGAAGGGATCCACTGTATCACAACACTTCTGATACAGTTTGTGAAGTGTTATTTTTAGGTCATCAAGGTCGGCATTATTTTGATTCTTCAGCTTTGAAATCACTGGCAGCGCATTTGTGAAGATAGCTACAGTACTTGTCTCTCTAAGCTTTCTTCGGTCATTCAGACTTCTGCTGCAGTGTTTAAGGCCTCTGCCTCTGCTTTGAAGTTACTCGAGAATTTTCCTGTTGCGACTGACAGCTGTTTTTGTCTGTGACGCTGTTTAAATACTTTGTTGTTGTTGTTTATGTATGTTGTTGTTGCTGTCTAAACGTAATGATAGTGCTTTTTAAATATTGTGTTGGTGCTGTTTACACATGTTGATGATGCTTAATTCTTTGTTTTCACCTAAAGGAGTCTTGGGATGACATTGACAACATGGGCGTCCCTTACGATGTTGGATCCATCATGCACTACGGCTCCTCGGTCAGTGTGTTCGTGTGTGTATATATATTTATATATGTGTGGTTTATGTGCATATATGTATGCATTGTATGTATACATATCACACTTTTTGTACATAATCTATAAAACAATTTGACATTTTCATCATTTTAAAAATGTATGCATGTATTTAAATCAGTCGTCACTATTTTTTCTCTACTTTATTTTAACACGTTTATCACTGACGGAGATCTTATTGTAACGGAGACTTTTCTTTTGTCAAAAAGCGTACTCTTACCTATTTTCATTCAGTATAGTATATTATAGTATAGTATAGTATAGCATAGCATAGCATAGCATAGCATAGTATAGTATAATATAGTATAGTATAGTATAGTATAGTATAGTATAGTATAGTATAGTATAGTATAGTATAGTATAGTATAGTATAGTATAGTATAGTATAGTATAGTATAGTATAGTATAGTATAGTATAGTATAAAAGCCCTCTTCAGTTATAACTCATTTATGGGAATGCTCCCCTGAGGCAATATCCCTCGGCTGTTTTTTTTTGTGTGTGTGTGCTGGTGTTCAGTTCGGCGATTTCTGTTCTCTTCTGCTTGTTGTGAGAGCTTCTTTTCGCTCAGTTTGAGATGGCGACGTAGGGAGCATCGCCACTTGGGGCGATCGGCAGCTTCACCCTCCCAGCTTGCAGGATTTACGTCCAATGCCTTCATGTCTCTCTTGCACAGCTGAGGTTCAAAGATATGTATAACCTAACACCAACCCTGTTTCGGAGTTTTCTCAAAATTAACAACATCCAACAAACGCTGAGGCCGTAAAAAAAAAAATAATTAATAAATAAAAATTCAAACTTGAAACGAAACACTGTGTTTTTTAACCAACATGGCGGACTCCAGTCCAGTCTACTGTCCTGAACTTCAGCCATAGCGCTTGCTTCTCGCAGAAAAGTTACCGGGATCAAAACCTGGTAGCGTCACACTCTATATAAATAGGTACTAGACTCTGTTCTGGAGTAGAGAAAGGCAAAGGCAGCTAGGAAGGGAAATGGTCACTCCACTTTTAAATTTGGACTTAGTATTGTCGCGGCTCTAACACCTACCACCCGACGGCAGTATCTGCGTTGATCCTATCTTTACCTTTACCACAGCTTATTTCCTTCTCATTGATATTCGGCCACTTCTTTAACCTTTCTCAAATTAAATTAAACTTATCTTACTAAGCCTGTGGTCCATGGACTCATTGAGGATTCATGAATGGATTCTAGAGGGTCCGTGTGCATAGCCTAAAAATTTGAATTTTTTTTTTACCAACATTTCCACTCTAAAAATTATCATAGAGTTTTGCATTTAAAGAAATATATTCTTTTTACATATTGTTTTTGTATTTCAGTTTGATTATATGTAAACTTAGCGATGTTTTTATTTATAAAATGTATTATTGTTGTGCAAACATTTCCATTATGCGTGTATGCACATTTTTCTAAGAAGGGGCCCGCAGACTTCACTGGACAATTAATGGGCCCGTAGCCTTTAACAGACAATCAATGGGCCCGCAGACTTCACTGGACAATCAATGGGCCCGTAGCCTTCAACAAACAATCAAAGTGGTCCACGACATAGGAGAGAATACGAATCTCTGTTCTAGATATATTTGTTTCGAGTTATACTGAAAATTTAATAATTGAAACCATAATTTCTTTGGGCGCAGTTTTTCTCCAAGAACGGACTTGTGACTCTGAAAACAAAGGATCCACTTCTGCAAAGAAATCTAGGTCAGCGACAGGCGCTTTCTTTCTTTGACGTCAAGTTAGCCAACTTGGCATATTGTAGAGGTCAGCTGTGTTGTATCTCTTTTGTTTGTTTTCAGAATTTTCATGTTATTTGTATTTGACAACAACCAAAAGAAAAAAAAAGTGAGAAGAAGCAAAGACGGAGCAATTGGACAAGGAACAATGTAATCATTATCATCATTTTCAGCATGGAGCTACGACTGCCGCTGGTTACCTTGCAAGAAGCCAGCACCAAGCATTCACGTGCACTTGCAAAGGTGATTTCTGTAGCAATTAGTGCTACATGATGAGGTGGCCAGCCTCATGCACCTACTTACTTACTTAGTCGTTCCTCTTCTACCCTAGGGTGTAGAGGTTAGCCAGTGAGAGCGCCATACCATACTATCGGCTGTCTTCCTTTGAGCCTGGTTCCAATTTAGTCCTCGGTCTTTCAGCGAACTCTGGGTCGTCTCATGCCCAACCTTATAATAGCTACCTTGTACGAATTGCCTCAGGACTCATATTAGTAGCCTTCTACGACATGCTTGATGGAGCAGTAGTCGAACTCTTTCTTTGTCTTAGTGGAGTTCTCTCCTCCCCCCCCCCCCCCCCCCCCCCCCCCCCCCCCCCACCCCCCCCCCCAAGACACGGGGCAGTAGAGTAATGAGGAACAATATTTTGAAAAGAAGGTCAAGGTGGAAAAAGTGTCAAAAGTAAGACTTCTAAGGGATTAAGGAAAAATCAAAGAAAGAAATAAGAAGAAAATTAGGTGAACAGGCCACAGGTGAAAGAAGAAAAAAAATTAGGTCAACATGCCACAGGTGAAAGAAGAAAAAAAATTAGGTGAACAGGCCACAGGTGATAGAAGAAAATTAGGTGAACAGGCCACAGGTGAAAGAAGAAAATTAGGTGAACAGGCCACGGGTGAAACAAGAAAAAAAATTAGGTGAACAGGCCACAGGTGAAAGAAGAAAAAAAAATTAGGTTAACATGCCACAGGTGAAAGAAGAAAAAAAATTAGGTGAACAGGCCACAGGTGATAGAAGAAAATTAGGTGAACAGGCCACAGGTGAAAGAAGAAAATCAAGTGAACAGGCCACAGGTGAAAGAAGAAAATTAGGTGAACAGGCCACAGGTGAAAGAAGAAAATAAACAATGCTGAAGAACATGGGGAAAATACGAAATAATAAAAGATGGCAAAAACAGTAGCTGGGGAAAAAAGAGTCTGATAGCGAGAAATAGCAGATATTTTTTTTAATGCATGATATAGATAATTATAGGAAACTATATAGAGCATTGCCAGGGACGACAATCTTATAATCTGGTCTCCCATCACGTAAGAGTTTCGGTCCTTTGTGTCTGCGTGACGCTCTAGGAAGCGTGCCCTTTTTGGGTCAAGACTATAAAATCTTGTTGTCCTGTTGTTGTTGTTTTTTTGCTCCGCCTGCATTGAGAATTGAACACACTCCATTTTGTTCGCAATAACTAAGATTATTCTCCACTTCTCGTTTTAATCCATTCTACCAGCCTGTGTTTGTTATGAAAGAAAAGATTTTTGTAACATAAAATTTGTTGTCCGTTGAGACTTCCACAGCCAGCATTAGGTCGCTTTAATACTGCTTTATTCTATCTCCGTTATTAGCAAAAATTGACCTGAGGTCATCAATCAACATCATACAGTTTAATCAGATTGGGATGCCATCTATTCAACAAGCTAGGGATACTATATATTCAACAAGCTAAAGATAGGAACTACGGATGATTATAAAATGATAGATGAACATCCGCTTCAAAGATGACCAACATATGAGTAACATAGAAAGCACATATGGTCATCACCAGTACCATTCCTAGACAAACTCTAAGGAGATATCAACATCCTCAAGCTGACCACTATATTTTTCTTTGAACATATTCAAGTTGACGTCTGAGGGTGAACGAAGAATCTATCGTCCGGCACAATATCATAGTTAACTGTGTGGATCCTCATGAAAAATGTCATTATAATGTGATATACGTACCATTCTTTTCAACCACTGACCCAAAAAATTAAAACATGTTATTCTTAGAACACGCTGAAGTGGACATGGAATAAAATTGTAGTATTAGGGCGAAGTTTAGGCCCTTGCAGCAGTGTCGCCAGTCTTAGAGAAATATAGATTTAAGATTACAATGAAAAGCTGATAAATGAAAAGGGGTGGAGAAGTTGTGAAGATTAAAATGAACGGCTGATAAGGAGAAAAAAAAACAGAATTCAGGATAAATATGAATGGCTGATAAAAAGAAAAAAAGAGAGAGTTCAAGATAAAGGTGAACGTCTGACCCCAAAAAAAAAAAAAAAGTAGAGGTCAAGATTAAAATGAACGGCTGATAAAAATAAAAATAAGAGAGGTCAAGATTAAAAATGAACGGCTGATTCAAAGGGAAAAGAGAGTTCAAGATTAAAAATGAACGGCTGATTCAAAGGGAAAAGAGAGGTCAAGATTAAAATGAACGGCTGATAAAAATAAAAATAAGAGAGGTCAAGATTAAAAATGAACGGCTGATTCAAAGGGAAAAGAGAGTTCAAGATTAAAAATGAACGGCTGATTCAAAGGGAAAAGAGAGTTCAAGATTAAAAATGAACGGCTGATTCAAAGGGAAAAGAGAGTTCAAGATTAAAAATGAACGGCTGATTCAAAGAAAAAAAAAACAACGAAGACTATGAACAACATATAAATAGAGTATGAAGATTGAGAGAAGTGATAGAACGAGTGGGAGGAAGAGAGGAGGGTGAGAGAGAGAGACAGCGATAGAGAGAGAGAGAGAGAGAGAGAGAGAGAGAGAGAGAGAGAGAGAGTTCAGTAAGTAGTAATGGGAAAAGAAATAGTTGCAGCAGCTACACAAGAGGATAAAATAAAATAAAGACAGTTTAATTAACTGCCACAGAGACGGATATTATCGTCTGCCTTAATTTTTTTTCATGTTTTTCTGTCTCTCCTTTCTGTTTTCTTTACTTCTTCTGTTCTTGTGCGAGGTGAACTCCCTCCCTTTCCTTCAAGTCACATTTCAAAACAATTCAAAATCATTGTAATGATAAGGTTGATGATGACGATGCTGATGATGCTGATACGATGATGATGATGCTGATGCGATGGTGATGATGCTGATATGATGCTGATGATGATACAGGTGTTACATTTTACCAGGTTTGTGTCCAGCCGCCACATTTTCTTGCCTCCACGACGGCTACCCCGACCCCAAAGACTGCAGCCGTTGCAGATGTCCAGACGGTCTGAGCGGCTCTAGGTGCCAGTTCTCTGCTCAGTCTATCGGTGAGTACAGGCAGGTCAGTCGTGGTGACCTTAAATATGGAACTTGAGGCCGGGTTCATTCATTGTCCTTTGTGTTCCTTACGGAGCATGGAACCACCATTACAGCTGGTCCCCTTGCAGAAAGCCTGCACCAGATAATCGCATGTTCTTGCAGCGGGGGTTTTTATGATGAGGTTGCCAGCCCAATACACAACCTCATATTAGTCACCTTGTATGACATGGCTGAGGGTGCAGTAATTATCTTCTTTCTTTGTCTCTTCAGAGATCCTTAGGAACTACAGGGGGGAGGGGGGCGGGCATGTCGTACGGTAGGTACATTGTTTTATTTGGCCCGTCTAAGTAGAGAGTCACTGTTGACTGATACACGAGAAGGTATAGAAATTAGTATAGAAATTAGGTTTCACTGGTGATAGGTTGAGGGAAAGGTATGTCTCTGGAGTGAGTAGGTTTTTCTCCTCCAGCCTATCCGTACGACTGTGTTTTGTTTCCAAGACAGTCTCTGTCTCTCTATCTAAAATAAGACAAGTTACTCTACACACACACAACACTATGTGACAACAAGACACATACAGGTGAAAAACTAAGGTAAATTGGTATGGGTCTGACCAACACACAAAGTTACCTTCTTTGTTGTTTATTATCACTAAACCTGTTACAACATAAAATACCCACAGATATCAAGAATCACACATATAGAGGAAAAAAGAAGAATGGTGCGCCTTCACCGTATGGAGAAAACCCCAAAAAATATTAACCCAAAGGTTGAAGGTTAGCACTTGGTTAGAGAAATAAACAATCTTGGTGCGATATAAGACCAAGTAGACAAAAATCAAACAATCAACTTAATAGATTCCTTTCTGTAAAGTACTGTTTCGATGTGAAGTGAATGTTAGATGATTGAGCGTGTCGTGTTATCCTGGACAGTACCAAGTTGTAGTGAGGATTTAAGTCACCAGCGGGAGGCGCTGTCAGGGTGTACTGCTGTCACTCACAGAAACAGCATACATGTATTCTGACGTGTAGTACTAGAATATTGCTGTGGGATGATGTGGTGTGTGTGTGTGTAGACGAATGCGCTACTGGGTTCTGAACAGCTTCACACTGAACCCACTCTCATCCACATGCAGAGGTCAGTGAAGGAAGGAACTGCTGCTGACGTTTCATTACATTTATTGCACGATATACGATCGTATTATGGGCGACACAGTCAATGACAATAATCATGGAACATATTATGATGGTAAGCACTTGCATAATCACAGATGTATGGAGCCAACAATGATGGCCTGTCAATCCACTTTCTGCTTCTATATACTAGCAAAGTTCTGGTACCCTGACAGAACCCCTGTCAGGTACGCCTGTACAAAATATACCGCACGGGACCAGGCGGTTTAATGGCCTAACCAAAAGGCTAAGACTTCTGCTGGCGTCTCATGCCAGACACTTCTTCTCCTGAAGAATAAAGGCCGTGACAACGGACCTTTATGGCGATATCAATTGGCCGCAAGTAGTGTGCCTCACATATCAGTACCTTATAGTGTTATATATATTTGTGTACCAATTCCTGCCACTCCCACCGTCTGAATGGCGGGATACTCTAGTAAATAATTTTCCTCTGGGTTTCTAAGGTACAAAAGACAACTTGGTCTTGGTTCCCGTCTCAAGAACCCAAGATGGGGCTCTATGTAATAAGTCAGCTGTGAACTCTGTTCATCATGGCATCTAAAGGTAATCGAAGTGTAGTAAAATTGACTTTATTACCTTATTTCAGAATCCTATATAACACAAAACACTACACTGCCATTCCTGGCATATAGAATTCACTTGCGGAAGGAAAGATGACATCTTAGTCATACAAAGACTTCCAGATCCCCGAAAAATGGCTACGAAAAACTTATCGGACCTCTCTCCGATCAGAACGCCCAGGGTACACTACCAAGACGGAAGTTTCCTGGTCTCGCGCCAAAACCTGCGCATGCCCAGAGATGGCACAGACCTGAGCGAAACTAAGACAAGACGAACAGTCAGCATAATACAAGGGAAGATAACCAGGAATCAAACCTGTCACTAACGTAAATCACCAGTTCCCTTTTCTTAGACTGTCAAAATACTTAACAGGTTGATGTCTTTAAACATATATGCAAAATAGACAGCAACAGGTTACCGCACCCCCAGGGTAAAAAAAAATGAAATATTTTTTTTTTAAAAATACATCACTGAGCAAGATGCAAAAAGCTCAAAACGCATGAATAATGCGCCGATGAAAGGATCAACATAAATGTAATGACACAATGTCAGACCCAAACGACGCATAATAGCGCATCTGGTGAGAACAACAGTTATCTCACAAGACAAGAGAAAATATATATTCTCCAGATAAAATACATCCGGGAGGTGCCACTAAAGAACCTTAAGGTGCTGGAAATGTCGCAATGTCAATAATATGTACATACAATATCCATAAATATGTGTAGCAATGATGAATTACAACATGTATATAGAGAAATCCAATTTAGCATAGAAATCTCTCATAGATTAATGTAACAAAGTCATTAGTATCTTATGGTTGAACATTACACAATTTACAAAGTTTTTCCACATCAGTATACATTTTAACTAACAGGTGTTGATCTCAGAAGCCTTGTCCGGAGGACGCTTTGTTACGCACAGATTCTTGTATTGGCAATGAATAGAGATATATATAGAAAGATATTTGTTTGTCTGTATGCTTGTGTATATTTGAAAATATTTGTTAATAATATTTTGGGTCTAAGATTAGAACTCTAGTCAAAGGGCAAATACTTATTTTTTTGCTTCGAATGAAAGTAAATATGTAGTTGTACCACTTGAATATAGTTCAAAGTTAACTTTAGCGCATGCCCAGACTGGGTGTTTTGTTTTAAGAGGAACTTCCGTCATGTCGAGATGTGATCTGTGTACGGGGCAAGACATGTTCTGATGTCCCCGAGTTTTTCTTTCATCATGGGGAAAACCTTCTGTGAATTTGATGGCAGGTCTATTAACATTAGTCCCATGTGTCTAATTCTAACGTCTGGAGACGGTTGGAATTGTGGTGTTTTCGAACACAAAGGTAATCGCTCCTCCTACTTTGTCCTGTAGCCGGTGAAGTTAGACTTTGTTGTTCGACTCATTCGCATCATCAGGCAGAGGAGAGACTCTGTTATTAGAAGTACACCAGATATCTCTATACCTGATATATCTATGTTTCAGGCTTCTTATGCCCACAGAACAGTTATTATTATGTTCCTCGAACTTCGCTATGCCAGCGGAGATGCCTCTACGAAGGTTAGACTTAGAAAATATGTCCACAGAAGGTCAACGTGAACTGGATTCATAACCCGCCATTTCCGTGCGGCTTGTATTGAGACTTGCCTATATTTATATGATCCATTTGTATCAGGAAAGAGTTGCTTAACTCGCATATTGCTAATGTTTGAGCTGAACCTGCTGAAACTAACATATCTATGAGATCAGCTTACTTGAATGCACAATTTATTGAGGAACTTTACATTATGCTGATTGATATGCCCTACATTGCTTGTGATTGATTGTCAATGTCAGCGTACCTATTGTGGCGTCCTAATAAATGTTTGGAAAACGTCACCAGCTGTTATTTTTTCGCTTACTCGTCGTGAGTCAGTGTGACGTCCATGTAACGAGTATACAGTTGCTCTGGGTGGAACTTTATCCATATCATCCCTCCATACATAATGTCAGCGCACCACCCACGCAAACCAGTCCAGAGACCCCTACCTCTTCATCTCCATCACCTCCGACATCCGAGAGCGTCTAGCTTGGTTCGGGTGTCCAAAGATAGTGTGAAGAAAAATAATAACAACTCAGAATAACACATTATCACGCTTGTATGATCCAATGAATAGCCTGAAAGTCACACTGCATCAAGATAGTCTGTAACGGCACTCTCGGACAATGTAGTGGTTTGCTGAGAACAATCCAAATAATACAATTCTAAGAATGTTATAATGTACCACAGTCCCTATTACATTTACAATAATTAAATGTGGCCTTATTAATTTTCGACCTTTATATTGTGTCAACCAAACCTTCTCTGTTATACCAAGAACGGCAACAGAAAAAGAACAATAAACTCATAACACTGAATTTAAGTAAAGTGTCAACAAATGTTCTAGTAGTATGTTATTGTAAGATACAGACTTAAATCTAGTTCTATATCATGAGATCTAGACATGAGAGTTAAGTAGATTCATGTGGGCATCGCGACAATATGTCTACCATCCCATTATCCGAACCACGGATAGCTCGTACCGTAAAATGAAAAGGTTGAAGAGCAATAGCATATCGCGTGGATCTTGAGCTCTTCAAATCCTTACTCTGCATAGCTGTAAGAGCTTTTTGGTCAATTTCTACTATGAAATGCGTGCCGAGAAGGAATCTTTGCAGTTTAAGAATCGCCCAGACCATAGTCAACAATTCTCGGTCCAGAACGGAATAATTCCTCTCTGCCGCATTCAGTTTCCTAGAGACGTACATTACTGGATGCAGAGTGCCTGAATACTCTTGCATCAGTGCCGCCCCTATCCCTGTTGATGAGGCGTCACTACGTAGGACAAACGTCTTCTCAGTTATAGGTAGTCTTAAGATAGGAGGAGTTGAAAATAAAGACTTAATCTGATCCAATGAAGATTGGCATTCTTGTGACCAGCGCACCACATTAGGAGACCCTCTCTTCAATAGGGTTGAGAGTGGTGCCGTAATAGAAGAAAGATTCGGAATGAATCTTCCGTAGAACTGTATTAGACCTAAGAGACTACGGACCTGTTTCTTAGTCTTAGGAATAGTGATGTTGAGTATCTTAGACGTGTTGTGGTCCTCTGTCTTCAAGAGACCATGTCCAACACGATGTCCAAGAAAAGAAATTTCGCCAAATCCAACATAGGCTTTAGATGGTTTAGCTGTCAAGTTATGCTCGCGCAGAGTAGACAGCAGTTCACATAACCCCAAATAGGGATCTTCCCAAGAATCACTAAAGAGACAGATATCGTCCAAGTATGCTATAACCTCTGAACGATGTGAAAGAATACGACGCATCATGCGTACGAATGTAGCAGGGGCATTTATAAGGCCGAAAGGCATGAAGTTCCATTGGAACAAACCCCTGGGTGTAGAGAAAGCAGTGAGATGTTTGGCACGTTCAGTCAGCGGAACTTGCCAATAACCTTTACTCAAGTCTAATTTGGTGAAGAACCGAGAGTTAGGCAGCCTAGTAAGTAGCTCATCCAATAGCGGCATAGGCTCTGCATCGAACTTCGTTACCTGATTTAGTTTACGGTAATCGACGCAAAGGCATATGTTATTGTCCTTCTTTCGAACAATAACCATAGACGACAAGTATGCCGAATTGGATGGTTCAATTATCCCTAACTTTATCATTTCATCCAATTCTTTCTCGACTTGTGTTTGGAAATGAATAGGGATAGGGTAAGGTCTGACCCTGATAGGGAATATGGTCAGTTAGTATTATGTCATGCTTAATGACCGATGTATGTCCAGGAATGTCCGTGAGAACATCCTGAAATTCACGTAAAGTAGAATAGACTTGAAGTCGTTCCCCAGTAGACAATTTAGGAGAAATAGAAACGTTTTCCCATGATTCCGTAGAATGAAGTGGAATCACCGAAAGAGGGAGATTAACGTCCGATAAAGTAGATTCTTCATCCTGTATAACTGACAGCAATGAGTAACAACCCTGAGGGACTAGAGTGTCGTCCGTCGCTCGAAAGATAGGTTGCAAGAACTCTGGACGTTCAAAAAATTCCGTAAGCATATTTATATGGAAGGTTTTATGTTTTCCCATTATATCGACAACATAGTCGACATCAGAAATTTTAGAGACAATCATAAAAGGACCCTTCCATCCAATGAGAAGTCTATTTTCCCTGGTAGGGAGTAATACAAACGCTTTGTCACCTGGACAAAGTTGTCGTAGGCGTCTATTCTTATTCGCAAATTGCCTTGCTCTTTCTTTAGCAAATTCCGATGAAGAAGTTGCTAGTTTGCATGCTTCAATGATTTTCTGCTTTAGTGCAATGACATATTCATAAGAAGATTGTGTGTCATCACTAATATCATCGGCAGCTATCAGATCGTGAAGCAAATACATAGGGCCGCGCGGACGCGCGCCAAAGACAAGCTCAAAAGGAGAAAACCCGGTGTGTTCATTAGGAACCTCTCTGTATGCGAAGAGAGCCGCGGGTAAGACTCTGTCCCAATCCTCGGGATGATCATCAGTTATCTTCCCAAGTAAATTTTTGAGGGTTCTATTGAGACGATCGACTAACCCATTAGACATCGGATGATAGATGCTACTCAAAGACCTATCAATATTAAGAGTAGACATCACTTGTGACATAGTGTCAGATATCAGTTGGGTGCCATGGTCTGATAAGATTTCCCCAGGAAATCCCAGACGTGAAAATACCATCCAATGAGCGTCTGCAATGTCGGCAGTAGAAATGCTCTTAAGAGGTATTGCCTCTGGCCAACGAGTACACATGTCTACGCATGTAAGAATATATTGGTGTCCTCTGGCTGATTTGATTTTAAAAGGACCAATTATATCTATCGCCATTTTTTGAAACGGACGGATATAAATGTCCGCAGCCTGAATAGGTGCTGCATGGCGAGGACCCTTCGACTTGACTTCTTGACATACTTTGCACGAGCGGCAATAAAGACGTATGTCTCTATTTACGAATGGCCAAAAGAAAGCCGAAAGAACTCTCGACTTAGTACGTGAAAATCCCATATGACCAGCGCATTGGGAGTCGTGAGCATGTTGCAGTATACGAACTCTCATAATTTTGGGTACAAGAATTTGGGAATGCATAGATGTGTCTGAGTGCTGTACCATACGCACTAGCACACCATTCCTCATAGCGATCCAGGATTTACGATTTGTGTACTGATTTGGGTCACCATCTTTAACAAGGAGGAAGAATTTTTTTAAAGAAATGTCTTCTTGTTGACTTTTTATAAAAGAGTCACGCGAAATTACCGACTGATTATCTTGCTCCTGTACTTCATCACCTTCGGTGGGTGAAGACGGAGACATGTTCTGAGCCTGTGCTCTAGTGACAACTGCATTAGCAGTTTCCATATTTCGCTCCTCCCAGGCAACAATTTGCTGCGGGGTACACTGCTTAACCCCGTGTATACGCCCGACGATAAGATCCGCAATAGGATTCGGTAGAAGACACGCGTGGACATCTCCCGTAAAGAAAGGAGTAGCTATGTGTATGATAGCAGTAGAATATTTTTCTACTGTGCCACCAAATGTCACACATTTGATTTCTTTCCCAGTAGCGCAGGAAGGATCTACCAGAGATTGCCTAATCCCAATAGTAGTACATCCAGAATCAAAAAGAACTGAGACTGGATTGTCGCCCACTAGACCTCTATGTAGGAGAAGAGATCCTCTCCCGTCATGCGCCGCTGCGGCATGAAGAGCGGGCAGAGGATGGCCACAACTCAATGTAGATATAGTAGAAGTTTCAAACAAAGTAGTGCACGGAGGGCATAGAGATGCTCTCTCATAATCGAAGGCAGAACAAGCACTACTAGGGTTAGCTTTATTATCATTTGATTCATTACTAACCCCTTGTAACTCCTGTTGAGCACAGTTAGCATGATGACATGATCTATTATTGTTGTGTTGTCCTCTACCCCGATTATTATGTCCCCTGAAATTATTGTTATTTGACTTTTTGCAACTATTGCTTTGATTTGCCCCACAGTTTTCACAATTGCAACTGTGGTTTCCTCTTTGATTATCATATCTACCCGATTGTTTTTGCTGTTTCCCTGCAAACTTATGATGGCTAGGGTAGTTTTTATTGTGGCTACCCCTACGAAAGTTCCCAAAATTGGCGGAACCAAAGTTACGAGGGCTGTCAGATCGCCTCCAATTATTAGAAGACGAACCCCTGTAGGATGGATCACCCTGATCCTGTCCGTAATTACCATTACTTTTTTAAAAAATCAAAGTTGCGTTTATTACCCTGAAACTTAGCCTGAAAATTAGAACCATATGGTGTCGCAGAAGCCACTGGCAAACCCTCTTTAATCTTAGAATTACTAATTGATTGTTGTGGGTGAGCAGTGACATACTGGCAACAGTATTGTTCCATCTCTTTTATATCCTTAGGTTTACGTTCATGAATAAAGGCGAGAAAAGACTCATTAATTGATGACATTACTTTGTCCCTAAATAACAAGTCCATAAGTGCTTCATATGTGTGTTCAGTCTTGGACAACTCAATCCATCGATTGAAAGTAAGACGTATTTTTGTGATAAAGTCTGAGAACTCCACCCCAGTTTCTGGTAACATCGTCTTAAAACGTAGACGATAATCATCTTCTTTGAGCTGATACCTCTTTAATAAGGTTTCTCTAACCACATCATAGTTAGTTTTGTTAGGCTCCTCTATTGCCATAATAGTATTCAATGGTTCACCTTAAAGTATATCCAATAGTTGACCGACATACTTCTCCTTATCTACCTTATGCCCTTCGCATGAAAGTTGGAACCTATCCAGATAAAATGTTATGTCGTCCTTTGCAGCATTGAAAGGGGGTAGTTTGACTTTATAAGTGTTATGATCTGTCTTACCAGAAGTCGCTTGAGAACTACTCATATTCATCGCTTTTGTTTTCTCTATCTCCAAAATTAAGAGTTTTTCTTCATGTTCTCTTTGTAACTTTCTGTCCTCAAATTCTCTGTCCTGCTGAATCTTCCTTTCTTCAGCTTGCAGTTTTTTCCCTTCAAGTTCTCTTTGTAACTTTTTCTCTTCAAGTTCTCTTTCATGTTGAATTTTCCTCTCTTCAGCTTCTCTTTGTAACTTTTTCTCTTCAAGTTCTCTTTCATGTTGAATTTTCCTCTCTTCAGCTTCTCTTTGTAACTTGTTCTCTTCAAGTTCTCTTTCATGCTGTTGTTGAATTTTTCTCTCTTCAGCTTCTCTTTGTAACTTTTTCTCAAGTTCTCTTTCATGCTGTTGCTGAATTCTTCTCTCTTCAGCTTCTCTATCCAGTTGCATTTGCATCTTTTTCTCTTCAGCCTTCTGTGCTTTTGCATATTGAGCCAATGCAAACTCCTCCAATTTCTCATCAATTTTGCCAAGGGCCAACCCTTGCTGGATGAAGAAATCCAATGTAGACATTCTGTCTTATTATCACCTATTAGTACCTGAAACAATAATACACTTATCCCAATCTCAGTGGGAGACAAGTCTTTTGTCAAAGACTTTATACAGTTACCCTGTTTATAATGTCACCAAATCACTTCAGTATCTTATGTGCATCATATTAATAACAGTTTATGATTAAATGTATATATAGACTGTATGTGACAACACTATCTAACACAAATTAAACAGAGACAAACATCTTGACAAATGAAAACATTCGCAGAGGTCAAATGAACTGAAAAGCAAAACTAAAGAAAATGTTACAAAAAATTGTAGTGATAACTGCGAAATTATACAATAATACAATGACAACACAGTGTATAAACATAAGGGTGTATAGAAATAAACAATAGAAAAGAGAAGGCAGACAAATACAAACAAATTAGAACACAACTAAAGAATGTGAAAAAATAACGAAAACAACACTAACACATCTCGTCACAACTAACAAAAAATATCGTGTAAGCAACCAAAGTCGCTCAAATTTCCACAAATGGGGAAATTTACGATAAGTTCCCTATAGAACCCTCCAATAGACCCTCGTTTATGTGGGATATTCTATTGGAGCCACCGACCCAACCATGCCCGCTGAAATAAACAAAAATAACACACTAATAACACAAGTGACAAAACAAACAGCATATAATAGCATATAATGTGTTACAAAGAAGGCTCAGCTACGCAATATAACGACACAGTTTCCAAAATAACTCGCCACTTATCTTCAAGTAATTTCCTGGCCCTTTGTCAACACAGCAGTACAATGTTAGAACTGCAAAAATAGAAGATCCACCGTCGACGGGTATCGAACGACGACAAATGTTGTGGTCTTCACTCGTACAGCTACAAAAACTTTCTCGAAAACCAGTTGAGACTGGATGCTCCAACGTTGACGAGTTTGTAGACTGTAAACTGTAAACAAACAGCTGAGTTGTTTACAATCAGAGCTTGACAGCAAACGACGTGACTTGTTTACTCAAAGTAAGCAGACATCGTCTGAACAACTTTAGTAGCAGCTTATTCGTAGTGCAGTGGTCCATGTAGCAACATTTCTGTAACTGCCGTGGTCCATGTAGCGATATTCCTGTAGCAGCTGTGGTCCATGTAGCAATATTTCTGTAACAGAATCGTAATGATACTAACGTCAGTGTTTATCTGGGTCAGCAGTCGTTGACCTATTTAGCCCTGTCTTGTGTGTTTCGATGTAACGCCAGATGTGGGCATGAAAATAAGTTTAGCTGACAACCCCACAAATCTGGTCCACCAGATGTAAAGTACTGTTTCGATGTGAAGTGAATGTTAGATGATTGAGCGTGTCGTGTTATCCTGGACAGTACCAAGTTGTAGTGAGGATTTAAGTCACCAGCGGGAAGCGCTGTCAGGGTGTACTGCTGTCACTCACAGAAACAGCATACATGTATTCTGACGTGTAGTACTAGAATATTGCTGTGGGATGATGTGGTGTGTGTGTGTAGACGAATGCGCTACTGGGTTCTGAACAGCTTCACACTGAACCCACTCTCGTCCACATGCACAGGTCAGAGGAGGAAGGAACTGCTGCTGACGTTTCATTACATTTATTGCACGACATACGATAGTATTATGGACGACACAGTCAATGACACAATAATCATGGAACATATTATGATGGTAAGCACTTGCATAATCACAGATGTATGGAGCCAACAATGATGGCCTGTCAATCCACTTTCTGCTTCTATATACTAGCAAAGTTCTGGTACCCTGACAGAACCCCTGTCAGGTACTCCTGTACAAAATATACCGCACGGGACCAATCGGTTTAATGGCCTAACCAAAAGGCTAAGACTTCTGCTGGCGTCTCATGTCAGACACTTCTTCTCCTGAAGAATAAAGGCCGTGACAACGGACCTTTATGGCGATATCAATAGGCCGCAAGTAGCGGGCCTCACATATCAGTACCCTATAGTGTTATATATATTTGTGTACCAATTCCTGCCACTCCCACCGTCTGAATGGCGGGATACTCTAGTAAATAATTTTCCTCTGGGTTTCTAAGGTACAAAAGACAACTTGGTCTTGGTTCCCGTCTCAAGAACCCAAGATGGGGCTCTATGTAATAAGTCAGCTGTGAACTCTGTTCATCATGGCTTCTAAAGGTAATCGAAGTGTAGTAGAATTGACTTTATTACCTTATTTCAGAATCCTATATAACACAAAACACTACACTGCCATTCCTGGCATATAGAATTCACTTGGGGAAGGAAAGATGACATCTTAGTCATACAAAGGACTTCCAGATCCCCGAAAAATGGCTAGGAAAAACGTATCGGACCTCTCTCCGATCAGAACGCCCAGGGTACACTACCAAGACGGAAGTTTCCCGGTCTCGCGCCAAAACCTGCGCATGCCCAGAGATGGCACAGACCTGAGCGAAACTAAGACAAGACGAACAGTCAGCATAAGACAAGGGAAGATAACCAGGAATCAAACCTGTCACTAACGTAAATCACCAGTTCCCTTTTCTTAGACTGTCAAAATACTTAACAGGTTGATGTCTTTAAACATATATGCAAAATAGACAGCAACACTTTCCCAGCAAAAGAAAACAAAAGATCATCACACACACTCTCTCACTCAGTGGCCACCTCTCACTCTCTTACCTATTGTCTTTCACCCTTGGGTCTGTGGGTTGCTCGTTTATAGAATATCCCTCGAAAATCCCTATTTTCTTTCAATACGCAACACGCATAAACACCTATCATTATATTTAGCACATAAACACCTATCATTATAGTTAGCTTATTAAATCGTCGGTGTCTGTTACTTTGTCGTATTGGCATTTAAAAAAATAATAGACGCTATAATAACAATAATTACAAATGAAATAGGAACATGTATTCTTTTCTCCCACTGTCAGTCGTCTAACACCTCTAAAGTCCGGTCTGGTTAATAGTCGCTTTTATTTCCTTCTCTCGTATAGAGTTTAGGGTCGAGTCGGTCTACGCTATAAACATAACTACGGTCTCTGGTCTCAGTTAAAAAGCAGTCAGGTGGCGTGGTTTTAACATTTTTACTTGGATATCTGTTTATGAAAAATCGCTACGCGTTACTTTATTTCTTCTTCTTCTTTTGCGTTCGCCCTGAAAAGGACGTTGGTTGCGTTGTGTCGCCGTTTACAGCAAAGCTGCGATATCTGCGCCTTTCGCCCCGACACATTCGACTTCGGCACGGCATTTTTTAGGACCAGGTTTGCCTTCCCACTTCGATCCCTACTCTCTCAGCCAGACTGCAGTGATGCAGCCTGTTTCCAGGACCATTACTTGGAGGTGGAGTAGGGTCTTGGTCAGCTCTGGTTCGCTAACCCTGACGCAAGCAGTTAGCTATGAGTAGCTGACTGCATTCCTCACTGTTAACGCGTCTTAGGTCCCGTTACTTTATTTAATACGCCTTACTAGTAAGAAAAATCTAAGTGAAGTATAAGGGTTTCACTTTAATGGCTATCGCCGTGAAATACGTCTAATACTTAGAACTATTTTCCTCTTACCAGAATCCAGAATGAAATCTCCACGAATCACTTATACACAGTTATTCCATAAGAAGAAAAATGGTTTCAGGACTGCGCGCTAGACTCTTCAAATTCTGACTGACGACTGATGACTGGGGTTTAGAAACAGCAGTATATATATATATATATATATATATATATATATATATATATATATATATATATATATATATATATATATATATATATATATATATATATATATATATATATATATATATATATATATATATCATATATTGCTCTTGATCTCTAATGGCGTTATTTCGCACTCCTGTGTGGGATAAAATTCAGGAGCTAGGGTTCCCAAGATGAAAGGCTTTACGTTACGGTCTCCCAGAGTTTTCGTCTGGAGCTTTTGACTGAGATCAAAAGTCTTTTTGTTCTTCTAGCGGGCTTTCCCTCAGAATGCAAGTGCTCAAGATCAAAGTCTACTCGGGGATTTCTAGCTTTCCCTGGGTAAACTTCAAAGGTTCTGTTCCATTACTCTCACGTGCTGTCTAGCTGTCAAGTATTATATGATTGACAGATTTGACAGATGAGTTCGCGTGAGTGGAACGAAGTATAACCGTAGCCGGGTTTATTTCCTGCTATGACTGACAGGTCAAAGAAGATTGTAAACACCGCGTTTGCCAATGTTTAAAGAAAAGAGGGCGGGGACAAAAGGGTAAGCTGCAGAAGACAGGACAGGTAGTTTAATGCATGTTTAGCTAGCAAATCAGAGTAGCTATTTGGTTACAATAGGCTGTTAGATTGCTGTAGACTCTTTTCTATTACACGTCACAGGCCTGAGGGCGGATACTGAAGAGTAAAGAATAGGCCCACTGTGGTGTGCCAAGAATCTCGTAAGAAGTAGCAAAAGAGGGTTGTGCATCAGGTAGGCAACCTTATCACGTAAAATATAATGCTTTGAAGCTACTGAGTGGCAGAGTGGTTAGAACGCAATCTTCTCAAAGCAAAAGGGCCGAGTTCAAAACCACGTCGCACCAAGCTTCAGATTGCTCAGCTGTAACAAATGGGTACTTGACTTTGTTAGGGAAGAAATTTGCAGCTGAGACCTAGTATAAGTGAAGTCTCGAACATTTCACTCCATTATGGCAGTCTCTGCTATCAGAGTAGCTTTACTTATATAGAAACTACTCTATCAGCGTCCTAATGGCTCAGCGGTTAGAGCGCTGTCCTCTCGCGGCACAATTACCAGGTTGTGGGATCAAAACCTGGTATCGTCCCACTCCAGTCTAGCCAGATAATTGTTGTTGTTTTTTAACTAGGGCTGCTGAGCTTCTCGTTCTTTGGCCTATCACTGGGTCCATAGTGAGATCCTTCAGCATGCAGTCAACCAAGTCAAAGCCAAACAATTACTCCTGAGGCTCAAGTGACTTCTCCAAGCCTGTAGTGAAACTTGTTGAGAACCCAGCATTGAACACTAAGGCAGTTAATAAATGGGCACCTGGCTCTGCTTTTGCTTTAGAGAAGGCAAAGGCACAGAAGAAGTAAACTGGTTACCCCCCACCTCATAAAAAAGCTAAACCTAATATAATGAAGTCTCCAAAACTTTACTCCCCTACCGCAGTATTTTATTTCACTACTAGAAGTGCATAAGAAAGTGCATGGTGCAGGTTTTCTCCAGGGATGCCATCTGCACTGTAATCCCGTGCCCCTTTAAAAACAAACAATAAAAACAAAGAAAATTAAACACAAACATTACACTTGTCTTCTTGTTTTAAAATCTAGTCATAATTCTTCCTTTGTACATCTACGGACAATTTACTATTTTCTATGGACAACTGGTAGATGACAAAACACAGCCGGGCGACCGCAGATGAGGTTCAAAGGTGACAAGCAAGAGAGGCATGAAAGCACTGGACATAAATCCAGCAACCTTGGAGGCTGAAGCAGCCAATCGCACCAAGTGACGATGCTCCCTACAGCGCCACCTCAGATTGGGCGAAAAGAAGCTCTCATAACAAACAAAAGAGAGAAGAACATGCAGAAAAGAACACCAGGGGAAACAAACAGCTCAAGGTCATCACCTCAAGGGCGCATTCCCATAGTCAGTTATGATCGAAGGGGGACCACTACTATCACGTTACATCTAAAAATATTTTATTTCCGTTAGGTTCAGACATCTTTGCCTTCGCTTTCCTTGTGGGGTCCATAGCATGGCAGTTCTGGTAATGATGTCCGGGTCTCTTCTGAGGATGTTTCCAACCCCATTCCACCATCTACCCGCCATGATGCCCCATGCACACCTTTATATTCGTCTCCTCTTACGTCATACCTAAATAAGCAGTAGTCCTGTTCTTTCTTTTTTTTTGTCTTCTCTGAGCCTCCACGGGAGCTTCACAAAGCGAGCCAGACGGAACAAATAAGTGGATTAACGTGCATGTGATTCCTGTGTTGTACATGAGCGGGAGCCGTTAATGTTGATTCATTAATTGATCGAGATGAAGTAGAAGAGACGATAATTATCTTTCTCTGATCTACTCGATTGTTTTCAGGAGCACGCTGTGGTGGTCCATTGTATGTGGACAGCGGAGCAAGATATAAGATCCGGTCCCCGAGTTTTCCCTGGGCTTACTTGGGCAACACGCAATGCAACTGGCTGTTTCAGGTATGTAAATATATGGCATTTTCTCTACTCTGAAGGTGGCCCCGGGCAAACGTAGGCAAGAGAGAGTAAGAGAGGTGGAGGGAGTACGCACAGAGAAGAGAATTGGAGACAGACATGAAAAGAATGAGGAAGTCATGGAAAGACCTTCAGCTGATGGCACGTGACAGGAAGATTTGGCACAAGTTCATTGAAGACCTATGCTCCTTGGGGAACTAAAATGGAAATGCAACTGACTGTTCCAGGTATGCCAGTAATTGTGTGCGTGTTCTTTATTCTGAAGTTACTTTAGTCAAACGAAGACAACAAGCAATGCAACTGGCTGTTCCATGTATGTCAGTAATTGTGTGCGTGTTCTTTATTCTGAAGTTACTTTAGTCAAACGTAGACAACAAGCAATGCAACTGGCTGTTCCAGGTTTGCCAGTAATTGTGTGCGTGTTCTTTATTCTGAAGTTACTTTAGTCAAACGTAGACAACAAGCAATGCAACTGGCTGTTCCAGGTATGCCAGTAATTGTGTGCGTGTTCTTTATTCTGAAGTTACTTTAGTCAAACGTAGACAACAAGCAATGCAACTGGCTGTTCCAGGTATGCCAGTAATTGTGTGCGTGTTCTTTATTCTGAAGTTACTTTAGTGAAACGTAGACAACAAGCAATGCAACTGGCTGTTCCAGGTATGCCAGTAATTGTGTGCGTGTTCTTTATTCTGAAGTTACTTTAGTGAAACGTAGACAACAAGCAATGCAACTGGCTGTTCCATGTATGCCAGTAATTGTGTGCGTGTTCTTTATTCTGAAGTTACTTTAGTCAAACGTAGACAACAAGCAATGCAACTGGCTGTTCCAGGTATGCCAGTAATTGTGTGCGTGTTCTTTATTCTGAAGTTACTTTAGTCAAACGTAGACAACAAGCAATGCAACTGGCTGTTCCAGGTATGCCAGTAATTGTGTGCGTGTTCTTTATTCTGAAGTTACTTTAGTCAACTGTAGTCAAAGGTAGACAACAAACAATGCAACTGACTGTTTCAGTCAAGTAAATTAAGTGCGTATGTTCTCTATTTTGAAGCTGCTATTTGTCAAACGTAGGCAACACGCGTTGCAACTGGTTGTTTCAGGCAAGTAAATATTGTGTGCGTATTCTTTATTCTGAAGTTACTTTAGTCAAACGTAGACAACAAGCAATGCAACTGGCTGTTCCAGGTATGCCAGTAATTATGTGCGTGTTCTTTATTCTGAAGTTACTTTAGTCAAACGTAGACAACAAGCAATGCAACTGGCTGTTCCATGTATGTCAGTAATTGTGTGCGTGTTCTTTATTCTGAAGTTACTTTAGTCAAACGTAGACAACAAGCAATGCAACTGGCTGTTCCAGGTATGCCAGTAATTGTGTGCGTGTTCTTTATTCTGAAGTTACTTTAGTCAAACGTAGACAACAAGCAATACAACTGACTGTTTCAGTCAAGTAAATCAAGTGCGTATGTTCTCTATTTTGAAGCTGCTATTTGTCAAACGTAGGCAACACGCGTTGCAACTGGTTGTTTCAGGCAAGTAAATATTGTGTGCGTATTCTCTATTCTGAAGTTGCCCTGGTCAAACGTAGGCAAGAAACAATGCAGCTGGCTGTTCCTGGTATGCCAGTAATTGTGTGCGTGTTCTTTATTCTGAAGTTACTTTAGTCAAACGTAGACAACAAGCAATGCAACTGGCTGTTCCAGGTATGCCAGTAATTGTGTGCGTGTTCTTTATTCTGAAGTTACTTTAGTCAAACTTAGACAACAAGCAATGCAACTGGCTGTTCCAGGTATGCCAGTAATTGTGTGCTTGTTCTTTATTCTGAAGTTACTTTAGTCAACTTTAGTCAAAGGTAGACAACAAACAATGCAACTGACTGTTTCAGTCAAGTAAATTAAGTGCGTATGTTCTCTATTTTGAAGCTGCTATTTGTCAAACGTAGGCAACACGCGTTGCAACTGGTTGTTTCAGGCAAGTAAATATTGTGTGCGTATTCTTTATTCTGAAGTTACTTTAGTCAAACGTAGACAACAAGCAATGCAACTGGCTGTTCCAGGTATGCCAGTAATTGTGTGCGTGTTCTTTATTCTGAAGTTACTTTAGTCAAACGTAGACAACAAGCAATGCAACTGGCTGTTCCATGTATGTCAGTAATTGTGTGCGTGTTCTTTATTCTGAAGTTACTTTAGTCAAACGTAGACAACAAGCAATGCAACTGGCTGTTCCAGGTATGCCAGTAATTGTGTGCGTGTTCTTTATTCTGAAGTTACTTTAGTCAAACGTAGACAACAAGCAATACAACTGACTGTTTCAGTCAAGTAAATCAAGTGCGTATGTTCTCTATTTTGAAGCTGCTATTTGTCAAACGTAGGCAACACGCGTTGCAACTGGTTGTTTCAGGCAAGTAAATATTGTGTGCGTATTCTCTATTCTGAAGTTGCCTTGGTCAAACGTAGGCAAGAAACAATGCAGCTGGCTGTTCCTGGTATGCCAGTAATTGTGTGCGTGTTCTTTATTCTGAAGTTACTTTAGTCAAACGAAGACAACAAGCAATGCAACTGGCTGTTCCAGGTATGCCAGTAATTATGTGCGTGTTCTTTATTCTGAAGTTACTTTAGTGAAACGTAGACAACAAGCAATGCAACTGGCTGTTCCATGTATGCCAGTAATTGTGTGCGTGTTCGTTATTCTGAAGTTACTTTAGTGAAACGTAGACAACAAGCAATGCAACTGGCTGTTCCAGGTATGCCAGTAATTGTGTGCGTGTTCTTTATTCTGAAGTTACTTTAGTCAAACGTAGACAACAAGCAATGCAACTGGCTGTTCCAGGTATGCCAGTAATTGTGTGCGTGTTCTTTATTCTGAAGTTACTTTAGTCAAACGTAGACAACAAGCAATGCAACTGGCTGTTCCAGGTATGCCAGTAATTGTGTGCGTGTTCTTTATTCTGAAGTTACTTTAGTCAAACGTAGACAACACGCGTTGCAACTGGTTGTTTCAGGCAAGTAAATATTGTATGAGTATTCTCTATTCTGAAGTTGTCCTGGTCAAACGTAGGCAAGAAACAATGCAGCCTGCTGTTTTAGGCAAGTAAATAGGGTGTGCTTGTTCTCTTTCAGAAGCAGCATTGCCTTTGTCAAACGTAGGCAACATTCTACCTAGTTATTTTAGTGGCATTAATTTTTGTGTATTTATTGTGTGGGGTAACTTTTACATTGAAAAGACAAGTTGTAAATAGTTTGTAGTGACAACAAATATTGCGTACTCGTATCATGAGAATAATAATGGCCAAAGCTACTTTCAACATTATAAGAAACTTGCTAAATTCCAAACAAATAACCCACACATTAAATATTAGAGTTGTCAAGTGTTATATTTACTCGTCATTACTGTATGGTGTAGAAACATGGACAAAGAACAAGCAGTTATAAGAAGAAACTGAAGTCCTCGAAATCTGGATAATACAGAAGAATGGGGGCGCATGTTCCGGAAAGAGAAGAAAGATAAAGAAGTCACAGAAAAGTTATCATTGACAGAAGAACTAACGAATGAGAACAAAGTTAAACAGATACAATATTTTAGTTACATTTAAAAAATAAACAACTTGCTAAACTGTATAAAGGAAGACAAAGTTATAAAACAAATGTGCACGAGAAAGTATGCGGTTTTTTTTAACACAGTGGAAACGCATTTTTTTTTTTTTTTTTTTTTTTTATTTAATAAGTGGAAAGATGACATCGAGAGATGATAATGAAAACGTATGTTTTTGTTATTGGACCGAATTGACATCACTGCACTCCGGGCAAACCCATAGGTGCTCAGTCTCCCTCAGTATATGTCGAAGAGTGTGAATGCTAACTGTTCCTGTAGATCGCTGGTTATAAACACGACGGATGCATCCTCTCATACGCCCACCTCTACTAGCCTTACGTTTGATGCCAAATTCCAACAGTCTTAACCTTGATGATTCACCCATTGCAGTGCCATTCTCTAACAGGCGATCATTAATTGTTCTCAGTATATCTCCCTTATCCATATCCAGTGTCCCCACTATTATTGCTCTTGATGCTAGTCTGTCAGCTCTTTCCTTACCGCGTACCCCTGCACGACCAGGACATTAGATCTACACTAGCTGCTGCAGATTCGAAGCTTCTATAAGAGTTTGTGAGATTGTATGTGAGATTGTACAGTCAAGCCTAGAGATTGAGGATGTTGGAGATCCTTTACAGTTGACTTTCGATGCGACAATAGCAGCTGATCTGATCTGACTCATTCCCAGGGCTATGGAGTCGACCACAATTTTTCCGACTCTTGAAATTTCAGAACCCCAACTCTGACTGCAGTTTTTTTACAATTCATATGGCATCAGGGAGCCATGCTAGCATAGTGGTTACCACACTGCGCTGGCGACCGGGTGACCCAGGATCAAACCCGGGCGAGGACATTTGAAGACTTTTCGTCGACCGGGATTTAGACTGGATTAACTCGAGCCCTGGCGAGAACATTTGAAGGAGTGTCGTCGACCAGGGACTGGCGGCTCCTGAGCCGACCCGGCTCTAATGGGTACCTACGGAATCAACGAGTATCTGCCTGAATGGCGAGGGACACCTGTCTTTGTGCAAGAAAAAAAGGGATACTCACGTAAAATCAGTCTCAGGTTAGACATACTAACCTGAGATTTCGCCTCGAGTAGCGGGCGTACGAAAAAAAAAAAAAAAAAAAATGGCATCAAATTCGGAGTAGGAGTCCCGACATTTTTTCCCGACACCGTTACACGAAGGCTACACTAATCATTATCATGCTCTTGCATTGATGGTATATGTAACATTTGGTTTATATGTTGGGTTTGCCAGCCCAAATATAATCTCATATTAGCCGCTGTGTACGACATGCGTGAGAGAGCACTAGTTCTATTTATTTGTTTCTTGTTGTCTGATCAGAGATATCTGTGGACTCTATCATTGTTATCGAAGTTACCTCCTAATCAAATGACAGAGATGTTAGTAAGGATTTTAGCATCGATCAGACAGCATGGACAAAGGTTTGCAATAGCTTACACTGCATATTCTTCCATGGAATATGAGGTGTCATTTTAACAGTGCTTGTAACTTTGGCATGCCAGATTTTTGGCCGCTGCCATTCCCCAAATCAAAGTCAGAATAAAATAATAGCTAATCTTTAACTTTTGAAAGCAACAAAAGATAAATTGGTTCTTCTTCTTCTTTGATCCATAGACGCAAACCGTCAAAGCAGTCAGTGGCCATCACGCCTGGTGGCGTCTTGTGAGGCAGCAACAAATTGATTCCACTTTGCTCGGTCGGCGGCCATCCTTCGTACAGTGCCCCAACTCTGGTTCATTCTTTGCATCTCGGCTTCCACAGTCCTCCGCCAAGTTCTTTTTGGTCGGCCTCTCTTTCGCTTTCCCTCGGGGATCCACAGCATTGCTGTTCTTGTGGTGGTATCAGGGTCCCTTCTGAGGACGTGGCCAACCCAACTCCAGCGTCTGCCAGCTATGATGGTGTGTATGTCCTGGTTACTCCGAATAAGTAGTTCTTGGTTGCAGATGGTATTCGGCCAAAAGATTCGGAGAATTTTCTTTAGGCAGATTGTGTGGAAGGAGGACAGTTCCGACATTTCCTTCTCTGTTACTCTCCTGCATTCCGCACCATAGAGAAGCACAGAAAGTACACAGCTCTCATACAGTCTTAATTTGGTGTTTGTGCTGTACTGGGAAGACTTAAATTGGTTCTTAGATACGCATTTTTAGGAGCCGCGGTAGCGCAGTAGTTAGTGCACTGGCTTCCTAGCTCGGTGGTCCATGGTTCAATCCCCAGTTGAGGCGGGAATTTTTAGACCGCAATCGGCTCCGGGGTCAACCCAGCGTCATAAATTGGGTACCAGAGCAACTCTGGGAAGGTTAAGGCGGCCGGCGTGATGCTGACCACATCACCCCTAGTGTGCCGATGGTCAAGAAAATATGGGCCTAACACCATATTCCCAATATGCCTCAATGGGCGTGAAACGGGATCCTTCTCTTTTCAGATACGCATTTATTTAGTATAAAGATTATTTGAAAATACTGAACAACTTGCTTGTCTTAATTAGTGATCTATGGGAAAGCGACTACATTTATCTGTGAGAAAAGTAGAGAATCATCAAATAAAAGGGGGAAAAAAGGTTTATTTGTATAAAAACTGCACTTTATTCCCAGTACCATTGCGGCGTTGGATTCTCCATAAATGTGAAATATGTTGCTATAGAAACCAGTGCCGCTAAAGTACGTGAATAATTTAGCGTCAGATTCCTGACATGGGGGCAGATGCAGTGATGACTCATGCTCTGTATGGAGCGAAAAAGGGGATTGATGATTATGGTGATTATCACGCAGCGGGTAAAGCAAATATAAATATTAATAACAATTTCCATTATTTCTGTGGCAGAAGACAGGCTTCAAGAAAACGTTTTTATTCTTTTACAAGGCAAGACAAGGCATGCGTCTATATTTAGATGTCAAACCAGACAATTTCATGAGGTTAAGTACAACCTGAAACTGCCTCTGTCTGTCTGCCTGCCTACCTGTCTGACTGTCTGCCTGCCTGTCTGCCTTCCTGCTAACCTACCTTTAGACCTGAGTCCCCAATTCTTTACCATTTTAAATAAAGGTATGTCTATCTCTCCTACTGATTCTGCTCTTGGGTTAAGGATGGCTAAGAAATAACACCAAGTCTCACCTCATTCAATAGCAGACTGTCAAATACTTCATGAGGTCTGATACCACACCACCTAATCTGATTAAGTTCGAATTCATAATTTTTTTTTTTTAATTTTATTTATTTATTTATTTTTTTACTTTCTTGCTTGTTTAAAGAAAAATACTTAATTTTGATTATGGCTGCGTACTGTAAACGCACGCTGTTATATTACCTTTATAATGTTGCATGCCATCATATTAATGCTTTAAATAACATGTGGGAATGAACGGATATAGTATGCAAGATAAATGAGAGTGGAAGGGCAGAATGTTAGACGAGCCTGAGCGCCCAATTCTTAACCCTTCGAAAATAAAGTTCGTTCGTTCGTTCGGTCTGTCTGCCTGCCAGTCTGTTTGTCTCTTCCTATTTAATAATACTATGTATGCATGCATCCACCAATAAGCCGGCTAATCTATCTACCTACTGACCTACTTGCTTACCTATCTGCCGGCTTACCTGCCTGTCTGTTTGTTTGCCTGCCTGTCTGTTTTCTGTCTGCCTGCCAGTCTGTCTCTTCCTGTTTAATAAAAACGTGTATGCATGCATCCACCAATACGCCAGCTAATCTATCTACCTACACATTGCGCCACAACAAAGTACTAAATGAGCTGGCTGCTACAATAGACCTGGCAAGGATAAAGGCGAACAGAAAGTCAGGCCGAGCACTGCAAATACTTACTTTCTGAGAGCAGGGTAGTCAGCACATCGCCAAACCAAGTAGCATGTTTACCGTCTCCTCTTGACTATACAAATGACTGGCAGATGACAGTAGACCTACCTGGGCTAGGGGCATATCCAGAGAGTATCAGAAGATCTCGAAGACGGCCAGATATAGTGCTGCATTCCTCATCATCGCACCAGATTATAATGATTGAGCTGACCGTGCCATTTGAATCCAGATTAGACGAGCAACACTTGTTCAAAGTGGCCAAGTATAATGATCTGGCCGTGGACTTGAAACCGATGTGTTCACTGCAAGGGTCATGACTGTTGAGGTGGGCACAAGAGGTCTCGTGGCTGTCTCAGTGTATGATCTACTGAAATTGTTGGGGTTGAGGGGACAGTCAAGAGCAAGGTCACTTAAGAGACTCAGCAAAAGTGCGGAAAAGGCATTGTGGTGGCTGTGGAACAACCACAACGGGCCATGGAACTCCGGACAGTAATTTGTTTCAACGAAAGGGTTACTTTCACAATTGCCTTCAGCTGGCAGAAAAGAGGAGTGAATTTGAAAGCTGCAACCATGGTGGAGTGGGTTCAATTCTCTGCACTAGACAACAGAAGGCTGACACTTGGGAGTCATGACCTAAGTGCCCCCCCCCCCCCCCAGAGAGATTAAGGGGCCAAAACACTTGATCGACGGGGGAACACTACTGATGATCAGATTACTTCCTGTTGTATCGCTCTGTATAGAGTTTCCTATCATCTACCTACCTACTGACCTACTTGCCAACCTGTCTGTCTGCCTGCCTGCTTACCTGCCTTGTCTGTTTGTTTGGCTGCCTGTCTGTTTTCTATCTGTCTGCCAGTCTGTCTGTCTCTTTCTGTTTAATAAAACTACATGCAGGCATCCACCAATAAGCCAATTTAATTTATCTATCTATCTGCCTACCTACCTAACAACCTGCCTACTGACCTACTTGTCTGTCTGTCCGCCTGCCGGCCTCCTTGCCAACATACCTGCCTGCCTGCCTACTTACCTGCTTACTTACCTACCTGACTGCCTATGAGTCTGTGTGTCTGTCTGCCTACCCGCTACCTGTCTACTAGTTTAAGAAACATTTCCGCATACATTCATGCAGTATTTCCTTTTTTAACACGCATTTTTTTCCTTTTGCTGACTTATCCCAGGTTTTGCTGCGGTCTGCCTCCTAGCGACGTCATTGTCAGCAGCGGTAACACCATGTTGGTGTTGTTCCGTACCTCCCAGAATGGTATTGGTGGTTTTACAGCTGACGTATACGCAGGTTTGTAACATAATATTGGCAGTGGCGTAACTAACGCCAGGTCGTGGTGGTCGAAAGGGATCTTAGCCTATATATATATATATATATATATATATATATATATATATATATATATATATATATATATGTATATATATATATATATATATATATATATATATATATATATATGGATGTATGTATGTGTGTATGTAAAATGACATAACACCTACTGAAGATCATAACAGAATGAAGAGCTGAAGGCAAACGTGCATGGGGAAGAATGCGCTATAAGCGGGAAGTGGTGTTTTGTTGTTTTTTAATAAAATTTTGGCAAGGCGCGTCCCGTTCAACCTAGTCGGTTATATTAGGGCGCATGTCCAAATATTAAAAGACCTTTAGATCTGGAGAATAAGTTATGTGTTAGTTATGTGTTAGTTATGTTTTAGTTATGGAAGTGGTGTTTCTGATTTTTCCCGACTTTAAATGTCCCCGGAGTCAGGAAGAGCTTTGGGGTATTTGTTAACCATATTTTTTAAATAGTTATGAAACCGTAAGGTTTAAGTGAAGAAAATTATAAAATGTGCTAGAGTTAACAAAATAATAGAATTTGTAAATTTATAATAACATTTAAAAAACAAAATTATTTAGGATAACTTTGTATTCTTGAAAATTCATTTCATCATCTTTTTAAAAAATTAAATAACTCTTTATTAGACTACGGAGTTGATACAATTATCTGAAAGTCTGTTATGAGATTTTGTTACAAAATTCTCAGCTAATGAAAAATTATGTTCATTTTCCGTCGATTTAGGTTTTATGGGTAATATTGCTCCAAAAAGGCGATCAAATTAGAGTTCGCTTACCGGTTGCTATGAAAATGTGAACTTTTGTTTTTGTGGAAGGTTTGTTTTCTTTGTTTTGTTAAATAATTGACGTGCGTTTTTCTTACTTAGATTAATTTTAATCAGTTGCGGCTTTAGTTCAACCTCCAGACCATTTCAAGTGAGAAGTTAGCATTTTCGTTTGTTTCTTCTCGTTCTTCGTCTTCATTTGTTATCGGTATTGATGACTATATGTCCCCGAAGAGTCTGTTCATAAATTCTTCTGCGAAAGAATTTAACCTAGTTTTTTTTTTACCACAAGGAAAAATGTTTTCTCTTTTTATGCTCGCTGATTTTGAAGATAGGCTACGTGAGTAGAGTATAAATTTTCTTCTCTCGTCGGTCTTCTTATTCTGCTTAGAAGAGCTTCATACATTTCTTCAACTAAATGGCTATTTAAAGCTTTAAAAATTTTGTCATCAAATTAGAATTATAAAACAGAAAGATCGGAAAATAATGAGCTCTGCTGTTGTACCACCGAACTGACCTGAACTGTGTCGATTAACAGAGAAATGTTTTGTTTATTTTTTTGTGTTTAAAAATGATTCATCCCCGGACCCAACAAAATCCAAGCATAAATAAGCGAGAAAATGTGTACGTTTCGTTAATCAAAGATAGTGGTTCCCATAAGGTGTGGCATACCACACTAGTGCGGCCCAAGAGGATGACAGGTGTGACGGGAAGATTCAAAGACAATCGAGGATTTTCAGACATTTTCAAAACATTCATATGAAAGAGTCGTGTTTTTATGTAGCCTAGCTGTTTTGTTTTGTACTTTCTGGATGTCTCATGATCATATCATCAAGTAGTTGTGTTCTATGTTATGAATAAAGCTTTGCTAGGGGTTTTTTCTTTCTTTTTTTTCAAGGTATTTCTTATCAATTAAAAAATTGGGTATGGCGCCAACAAATATCCATACCGAAAGTGCGACCCTGAGAAAACAGTTTGAGAACGACGACAGTGATGTCGTGGCGTTTTTCTATCTGTCGCTATAACTCTATATCTTCCTTGTTTGGTTTCAAAGTTGACTCAAATATTTACAGCCACAAATGTTCCCAAAAGCAATAATATCCACACAGTCACAAATATTCTCACATGCAATAATATCAGCAGAGCCACAAGTAGTACCACAAACAGTAATATCAACAGAGCCACAAGTAGTCCAACAAACAATAACATCAACAGAGCCACAAGTAGTCCAAAAAACAATAATATAAACAGAGCCACAAGTAGTCCCACAAACAGTAATATCAACAGAGCCACAAGTAGTCATACAAACAGTAATATCAACAGAGCCACAAGTAATCCCACAAGTAATATTACACACAGAGCCACAAGTAATCCCATTAGTAATAATACACTCAGAGCAACAAGTAACCCCATTAGTAATAAATAATATACACAGAACCATGAGTAATCCCACAAGCAGTAATATCCACAGATATTCACACAAACAATAATATCCGTAGGGCCATAAATATTCTCACACGCAATAATACCTACAGAACTACAAGTAGTCCCACAAGTAATAACATCCACAAAGCTACAAGTACGCACATCTACAGAGCCACGAGTAATTCTACAAGCAGTAACATCCACAGCGCCACAAATATTCCCCACACAAAAAATGATATCCACAGAGGTACAAGTAGTCCTACAAACAATAATATCAACAGATCCACACACAAAAATCCCACAAACAATAGTACCCACACAGCTACACAAATATCCACAGATCCATGTGGTGGATGCTCCAAGTCACTGGAGCCGCAGAAACCTTGCCTGGTGTCACAGACAGTCTCCTACAGGCAAGAGTGGTTCAAGATGGAGTACGTACCATGTCCGGCCGCTGAGTACCGTCCACCAACGTACATCTGCAACAAGTATCTGTAAGTGTGTTGTGCTTGTGTGTTGGTTTATAACCGCCTCTTCTTTTCCTCCTCCTACTCAGACGTCAAACTGAATTGGTTTAAAGAACTCACTAGTTTAAAGTTTTTTAAACTGTAGTCCACGGACTCCTTGGGGTATCCATGATTATACACTTGGGGGTCAGTGTAAATAGCCTGAAATTAAAAATATGCAGTTTTTTATTATGCTGTTACATACTTTTATTTCAAGCAAGGGTCCATAGCCTTCATCGGCCAATCAAATGGTTCATAACCTTTATCGAACAATCAAATGGTAATCTTCAGACTCCGCACTGGCCACAACAGATTGCTATAACCGTCTATTCAACAAGCTAAAGATGGGAACTACCGATCAGTGTAACTGTGGCACTGATAAAATGACTGCTGAACATCTGCTTCAAAGTTGCCCCTTATATGCGGTACATAGAAAGCGCATATGGGCGACGCCAGCTCCTTTCGTGGAAAAGCTTTACGGGGATTCAAATAGCCACAAACTGACTGCTGCTTTCTTTGAGAACATTCTAGTGGGCGACGTCTGAGAGTGTACGACGAAGAAGAAGAAGAAGAAATTAGTTCATAGCCTTTATCGGACGATCAACAGGGTTAATAGCCTTCATCGGGCAACCAAAGGGGTCAATAGCCTTCATCGGACAATCAAATAGGTCTACAGCCTTTATCGGACGATCAAAGTAGTCCATAGTCTTCATCGGATAAAGGGGTCCATAGCTTTTATCTTACAATCAAAGGGGTCAATAGTCTTTATCGGACAATCAAAGGAGTCCATAGTCTTCATCGGACAATCAAAAGGGTCCATAGCCTTCATCATTCAATCAAAGTCGTCCGTGCCATAAAAGATGTTACGAAACCCTGCACTAGTCAGTCTGAAATTGTTGACATCTTCATAGAACTTGTCTTGTGATTGACACTTCATAGTTATTTTACTTTCCGCTCCATATAGAGCGTATGACCACCACTGCAGATGGCATCCTTGCAGGAAACCTGCACCAAGCATTGATGTGCTCTAGCAGCGGGGGTTTCTGTGGACATTTGTTTTACATGATGGGGTTGCGTGCCTCATGCACAACTTCATATTAGTAGCCTCAGGATATCTCATATGAATGAATGTCCATGTGGAATCGAAATCCATCATCCATGGATGATAAGCAAGGTCAAGCATCATAAATGATAACAACTAACACAGAAGAAGAAACCAACGGTTGCGAAGATGGCATCAAGATAGAAGAACTGAAGGCAGCACTGGAGAAAATCAAGATGGGCAACACAGCAGGACATGATGGTATAACACCAAAAGTGATTAAGTACATGGGAGCAGCAGGCGACCTATTACTCCTGAGGGTCCTACATGCAGCTTGGCGCAACAAGACCGAAGGATTGGGAGATTGCCATCATAACATTTTCAAAAAGGGTGACTACCGACAATGTAGAAATCCCTTCTCGGTGTCCCTGGTAAAATCTACTCTAGAATCCTGGAGCAGAGACTCAGACGTCTAGCTGAGCCACAAACGGATGAGGTCCAATGTGGCTTCCGAGCAAACCGAAGTATTAAAGTGAGATGCATCTTTGTTTCTTTGATCTGTTAAAAGGCATTTGACAAGGTCCCCTGGAGCAAACTTTGGGACTGCTTGGCAAGGAAGAACATTCCAGCACCTATGATTCGTGCTATACAGAACTTCTACAAGTCTCGCAGAAATTATGTGAGGACGGCAAACCATAATTCAGAAGAGTTCAGGACCACCACTGGTGTAAGACAAAGTGATATCCTGTCATCCAAACCTCAGAAATGAGGTATCTGAGGAAGGTCGCTGAAGTAACAAGAAAAGACATGGTCCACAATCAGACGATACGTAAAAGGCCTAAAAGTTCAACCCTCGCAGACCCAAGTAGAAGAGTCCCATCTAAGATGGTTTGGAATGGGAGAAGATCGGCTACCACGACATTTATGGGAAACTAAGAGCCAGGGATCCAGACCTCCAGGACGACCCAGAGTATGCTGGGAGGACATCATTAGACAATCTCTGAAGGACCGAGGACTTGATTGGAATCAGGCCACGAGAAAGACAGCCGATAGGATAGTATGGCGCGCTCTCTTCAAAACTTCTAGACCTCACGGTAGAAGAGAAACGACTAAGTAAGTAATCGGAATCCAAACCACTGAACACATTCTCCAATACTGTTCAACCCACGATGACCCACGACGCCTGACCTGGTCACAAGGTGCTGAGATCAGGCTGCCGCGCTGCTCTGGAAAAGACTGGACTTGTCCTGACGACAGACCTGCAGATTTAGCATGACTAGAAACTGAACGCAGAAGAAGAAATCACCTTGTACGTCATGCCTGATGAAACAGTAATCCCATTCTTTCTTCTCGTCAGAGACCACCGGGATCTACACGCGACTGGACTGGTATTGGCAATGGCCTTGTACTGTTACTCAGCTCTTATGCTGTTCTCGTCGGGTTCTTGTGCTGTAGGTCTTGAGAAGTCATATTGTCTTAGGACATAAGATTTGTTTTTGAGTGTTCTGTTGCTCTGATAATCTCAGAGAGGAAGGTGGCTCGCGATCTGTGCGAGCCGGGCAGAAATACCCACACTGTTTATATTACCGGACAGGTTAAAAAAAAAGATATAGTGGAATTGTGGGATTTCAATCGCAATTCAAGCACCAGGAAACGCCATTTCATAATTCTTGCAATGATGTTGGTTTTCCCGGGGGAGCAACCTTATCATTAAAACAAATTGCTACACAAATCACATTGCACTGTCGAAAAGTGAAATGGTTTTTGCCAAATGACAGAGTTGAATGTAGAATCCCCCCCCCCTTCCCCCCCCCCTTTTTTTTATGGTAAAGGCTCGTAAGTATAAAGGCCTTTATAGGACACCAAGAGTGAATGAGAGAAGGTGAATCCTCACTGAGAAAGAAGGTTTAAGCAGTTATTTTGATCTCCAACGACAACGTCACTCTGGGATCCCAAAAGATAAGAGCTCCCACTTCCAGTTTAGCCGGAAGACAATGATACACTTAAACACCCACAGCACAAATGATATAAACAAGGGATAAACTAAGATTAAAGTTATTTACGCATATATCTATAAATAATCACAGCAGAAAATAAATAATGTTGCAAGATGATACTATCAACAGAAGTTATAAAATAGTATTGACTTAATTAATTAAGTAAGGAATTACTTTTAAACTTGAGATTGGACCTGTGACAAATATGATGAAAGTCCTCAGTCCTACAAATCAATACACTACACTTGTTGGTGATGATGATGCATTGGCAAATATATTGCTTGCCGACGAATAAAATAAGATATACGACATAGTCTAAAACAAACTATCACTTCTGGAAAGCTACAACTTGTAAAGGATATTGGACACTCTTGCTATGGTGTCTGGCTTTCTTTTGCATCAATACTTTCTGGCCATTGATGGTTGACTGGGCCAATGATACGCTGGGTTTGGTGAATGGCTTTGTTGCGTGTCAGTATTAGCTGGTGATTGCGCTGAGTACATATAGCTGACTGAGCCAGTAAGTACGGCTGCCTTGATACGGTGTAAGACGTTAATGTATGAAGAACCGCCAAATTTTGGAACACCCCATGGCATACGTGGATACACAGTAGTCGGGTTACAAGCTGTCTATCGAGAAGAAAAGGGAAACCCTTTCTCTCTCTCCGTTGACGACAGTAGTTCTTGTTTATGCAGAAGCTGCCAATCAGATGCCTGTCCCGAGTGATGAGAAAACACTTGTTGAAGATCAGCTGGCTACAACGGTTTCTAGGCTTCTCCCTGAGCAGAATTTCCAGTCGCTCTCTTGCTCTCGTTCAAGGCGTATGTAAAAAGACTATAAATTTACCAGCTTATATAGTATCAAATCGGACTATGAGAAAATTTTGAAAATAAATTTTGCCAGTAAATTATTAACACGCAATTATATTTTCAAATTTAAAATATTGTATGGCTTATTATTATAGTACTAGTTTATTTAAATTTCCGCAAAAAAATTTGAGTCACCAAATTCAAAATTGTCTGATTTAAGTCTTCGCTCGCAGGAAAAAAAAAAAAAAAAAAAAAATTGGCATCACACGCCCGCCATTTAATATCTAACAAGGTCGCAGTCTGTATTTGAAAAGAAAATGGGAGAGAGGGGCGGAATTCCCCCACACTCGTCTGATGCAATTTGTGTAAGACAATTTATTTAAAATAGGAACGATTTTAAAATTATGAGCGAAAGATCTAAGTCAGTTATATCATATGCACGAGCGCGTAAATGTGTTTCTTGACGGCTTCCAGAAAAAGGGAACTAACTGCAGTGATGCTGTATGATTCACAGGCAGCGAAAGATAGATGATGACACCAAGAGGGCGTCTTTAATGTTTGATCATGAGGAAAGAGCATGCAATAAAAATGTCAACTAATGAATTTACAATATACATGGATGGCACCCGAGCAATGAGGCGACTCAAGAAGAAGAAAAAAAAAGGGGGAGGGAGAGAAGATGGAAAAACTGTGTAAGAATGAATGTAAAAAATCAATGAAAATTGGTAAATGATAGACATTAGAAAAAAAATGGGAAAGAAAGAAATTTGCATTTCCTCTCACACTGTATAGGGGAAAAGAGGGGGGGGGGTAGGGAAGGTTTACTTAAAGGCGAGGGGGTATAGTGACTGAAAATGGTTGGGAGGCCCTGAAGTAGAGGAGTAACCCGGAAGTTTGCAGCTGTACGCCCCATGTAAATCCCGGGGGTCTCTAAAGAGACAAAGCATGAACAGGACTACTGCCCACTTAGGCACGTGGTACAAAGCGTCTAATATGAGGTTGTACATGAGGCTGCCAACCTCATTAGGTAAAACAAATGTCCACATAAACCACTACTGCAAGGATCTGTGAAAGCTTGGTGCAGGTTTCCAACAAGGGGACTAGCTACAATGGTGGTTACATGAGGCGCGCAAATGAAACGGATGATCATGATTATGATACCACTGTACATTACCTTGTTTCCTATCTGCTCTCCGTTGTCGTTTGGGTTGATCAATTTTTTTTTTTTTTTTTTTTCGTTTCTATATATATATATATAATATATATATATATATATATATATATATATATATATATTATAAATATATATATATATATATATATATATATATTGGATATATATTATAAATATATTTTTTTTTTTTTTTTTTTCGTACGCCCGCTAATACTCGAGGCGAAATCGCAGGTTATTATTTATGTCTAACCTGACATTGATTTTACGTGAGTATCCCTTTATTTCTTGTACAGAGACAGGTGTCCCTCGCCATTCAGGCAAATACTCGCCGATTTCGGAGGTACCCATTGCAGCTAGGTCGGCTCAGGAGCCGCCAGTCCCTGGTCGACGACAGTGTTGACATATATGACTGTTTATATATTTCTGGTTTTTATATTTGTTCTTCTCCTTTTCTTAAGAAGCATATAAAATAGGACAGACTTGACATTTGAGTTAAAGATTCTTATTTTTTTACGTTGAACTGGATTTCATTTTATTTGCACATATTTTCCAGCGAAATGAAAGCTTTTCTGGCCTTTTTTAAATTTGTGTTTGTTAATGCATTCGGTTTATCTCATTATGTATTCCACCTATCTCTACTTCTTTCTCAGATGACCATCTGCGTCAAACAGCTTGTCTTATTTGGTTTCATCCTGCTGTGTTATTGTTAGCTATGGGTAGGGTGAACGAGGCTTCCATGGTTGCGTCCCTGAATATGTACGTACCTCCTGCTCCAAAAATAAATATATCACTGGACATGTCCTTACTAAAACATGACTGATGAATACCCTTTTTATGAGTCCACTACTGTAGTTTGTTCCATCCAGTAATATTGTGCTAAAGCGTGTTTCGTATTTTCACAATAGTGGTTTTTGCAGTTGTTTATTGTCATGATTACGCTACCAGCACCATTCATAACTTCATCTTACTCGCCTCTGTGGCATGCTTTTTTGAGAGCAATGATTCTGTTATTTCGGCATCCATTCTTGCTTCATATATTCAGTTCATCCACCTTAAATGTGTATCTAATTTTCAGCCAGTGATCAGCATGGAACCAGCACCCCCTCAGTTTTTACTGACAGCGGTAAAAGTGTTGTCACCTACGCGGATACCACCTTCAGCGTTCAGGTAAGTGAGAATGGATACACGTTACCTGACGCTTGATACAGGTATTACTATTCACATTAAGCTACGATTTATGATATACTTAAAATAATAGTAGAATGTTCATCCATTCGCTTCTATCTCCTCCTTCTTCACCTTTTTTCTCGCCAACTAGCATAGACTTTAACTACATTCATCAGAAGCATCCTCTCTTGAGCAGAAAACCATAGTTCTCTATCATGTCTTCCCAACTTCCAACACTCTCCGTGTTTCCCTTTAAAAAAAAATGTAGGGTGGGGGGGGGAGTCTGCCATTTCCTCATTTCTACAATTCTTTTACTTCTCTGTGACCAGTTACTGTTATTTTTATTTTCAACTCGTCCCCGTTCTGTTTCATTATTATTGTTGTTTCCTTTTTTTTTATTCTAATTCGTTCTAGTTTCTGAGTTGTAAAAAATTCTTGGTTATTCTTTATGGCTTTAGTATGGCTAGACCACCAACACCACCCCTTTTCTTTTCAGGGATGGGTGTAAACCCCTACCCGTGTGGTAGCGTGGGCTAGTGAGTCATTCTTCTTGAAAGACGGTCAGATAATTTACGTAACGTTGAGTACCTTTGCAGCGGGCTTCGTGAGGAATTTATTCTTTGATCCCCCCGTTCCAGGGGAGGAAATAACTCTTTGTCGCTCGTAGATTTGTAGTGTTACGTTGGGTAACGGTTCGTCAGATGTTAAGATAATGTTATGATGTTTGAAGGGAAGCTCTTACGGTTGTTTTCGATTTAATGTAGGTAGCAGTCATGAGATTACGTCAAAGTGGGGTAGATGCAGTTTGTGGGAGATAATCCTAGATCTATGACTCATCGCGTCTGTCTTGCATCAGAAAACTGTTACTATAAACAGGCCCGGTTCTGTAAGTCGTTTCGCAGTCCTGGAATTTTGTGGCCGTGAAGAGTTACAGACATATTATTCAGTCTGCCCGTATAGTTGGAATATTCTGAAGTCTGGGTATGTACGTAGACTAAATAAGTGGTGTGTAGGAATTTAGCTAAAGGATTTTAGCAAGTCAGAGTAAGCTTTCTTCTGGGATTTAATTTTATTTTTAGTCAGTAGTTTGCCATCAATTACCTGACCTCTGCCAGTGTATTGTAAGTTTCAGTGGTAATTATACGAAGTATAGCCAGTGAGGTTTTGTGTGAAAAGTTTGGTGTTATTATTACTATATATATATATATATATATATATATATATATATATATATATATATATATATATATATATATATATATATATATATATATATATATATGATAAGGGTGGATTTAGGCGGACGTCAAATTACCACCCCTATCGACACCAGGTATTAAAGTGCAAGATGTAGGTGTCTTCTCTGGTTTATGATGTTGCTGTGTATATTGTAGTAGAATAGTTCACAGAGTACAACACAGGCAACATGAGGTGTAGAGTCATAGAAATGGTAACTTCGCTTTACGTTTTATACCATTTATTGCACGCCACAAAACAGTCATGATATATATGTCATCACCAACATAGTTCAACGAAGTACGCATTCAAAATAATATTAGCTGATAGTCATGTAGAATCCAATACTCAATATTCATCTTGTAAACAAATAGCTTCCGTATTTTCGATATCGTAAAGTTATGGTTCGTGAAGCTGTATAAATAATATATAGCACAGATCTGGGTACCTAAAGTTCATACATATAAATTCTGCAACAGTGTCAGCTGCAGATCATCAATGTTCATAGATAATAATAAATACTCCCTTCCTGATGCTAGCAGATCAGATGTATACAATAAGTCCATTTATCGTCTGCACGTGAATAGCATACATGGAGTACAGGTCAACCCGACCTTTATAACATTCCTAAGTCTAACCATCTGACTTGGACGTGATCTCTGATATAACGAATCCTGGAACACAGACAATAGTCTTGTTGGTCTAGAGCGACCCATATATGTAACTAGTTCAGGTATAAAGATACCGGTGGCGAAATCCTAATCAAAGTACCTCTCCATTTTTGAATCATACAGGCGAGCAAAGAGCGACAAAAATTACGAACTTCTAGATGATAGCGTAAAGTTCAATACAAGAGGAATTACCTTTTTTCGAAATCAACCACTGAACATATGCCTCCAGGCAGGCTTGAATAACACTGGGAAATAGTCTAGTTAGCTAACTAACTCACAAAGACAATGTATTTCCCTCAGAAAAATCACAAGACGCAGATTGCGTCCGCTCGCTGCTCAGACCATTTCTTAACTCCCCGAGCTGCGCGGAAACCACAATCGAACTCTCAAAGTCTAGACATGCGCAGAACGCATCTACCTGAGTATCAATTCACACAAGACGATTCTAAGAACATACGAGATAAAAGACATACACTATCGCTCCTTTTATGGTCATGAACAGAAAACCTTAAGACAGGTTTCAGACATCTACAACAGTTGACTGATACTACCAAATAAGGAGATATGGTCACGCTTCGTTCAAGAAATTATAGACCGAACGTGTCTCGACCCAAGAGGAGGTAAACTCATAAAAAATAGTAGTCTCAAAATCTCGAGTTATGTCGCTTTGACTGTAAAATAATATAATACACATTTCAGTCAAAAAAATGATCATACAAAGACTTTTTACGACAAAATGATTATACAAAGACTTTGGGAAAAAAATGATCTGTGCGTAACAATATACTTATAGGAATTTAGGACCTATGGCTGGTGTAGTACTGTGTAATAAATTAAGAGTACCAGACTATGTTATGATAACTTGGGAGATAATAGTATATGAACTCGGGAGTTTTGTTTAACTAAAGTGGCCTGGGTATTTAAGTTAGTTGCTGAAGGATACGTTGGGTGAATGATATGTTAGTGTTATGATAATGGTGGTTGCATTTTGGGTATAAATTTAATTGGGCCTATTTTAATAAACCTTGCATAGGCTGCCTCTGATAAAAGTGTAGTACACTAAAAGGCGTGTTGTGATGGCTATGTGCCTGAGCCGCGAACTGGCCTCAGATCAAATCAGGCCAGCCAGCGTCTGTGTTAAACGTAAGAGACAAGCGTTGTAAAGTGCAGGAGAGGAGACAGGAGGAGAGCTGCGGGGTGGTTTTATTATGGAAGAAAAAAAAAGAGAAACGGGATGTATATAATAGTGTGTTTTAATGATTGTGTATTAGGGTTTTAGTATTGGTGTATATTTGTGGTTATTGTTGTTTCAGCAATTCACGGCTTCGTAGGCCCCTACGATTACAGCGGACTTTGCCTTCCCTTAGGAAAGGGAAGCAAGAGACGTCACGGTACTTGATAGCCATGGTACACGCACAGTAACAGGCGCCCCTAGCTATTTCTTCAAGACGGTGAGGTATCGGGGAGTCTCCTGATTTAGGGAATACATATTCTTCCGAGTGGAATTTTTCGGGAATTTGGAGCGCTTGGCTCCTACGGCCCAATACACGACAGGCTACTTTGCCTTGTATTGTTTACATACTGCTACAATAAAGCAGTAGGCCAAAACCCGAAGCGGGTTAATCGTTGTTTGTGTATCCAAGTGAGTGCCATCGATATCGGCTCGATTACAGCCGAGGCACTTAGCTATAGAGTCGTCAAGGACTCCTTCATCAATTATTCTGGGGAAGAGACAGGGAGATCATGCCTCTCAATTACTAACGGGAGGAGGTACCTGACGAAGAGTAACGCATCTGAGCCTAATAAGCAGCAGACGATAGCGACCAGAAGGAGGAGAGAGAGAGAGTGGTGTTAGAGGGTTTTTCCAGGAATGGTAGTTTTTTTTTATTCACCTGGGAGGTGAGCCTCTGAGTAGATGCAGAGGGCTTTGTGCAGACTTTAGAGGGTAGACTTTAGTGTGCTGAATTTAGTGGTGGTGAATTTAGTAGGGTAGGACCGCCTGGAGCGTCTTGAGACCTGTTAGTTAGTTTTGTGTGGTTATAATTTCTTCTCAGTCCGGGACAGAGGAAAAAGTGGTGGAGTGTAGTCAGTGGTTTGTGGACCACCACGGTTTTTCTTAGTTTAATTTAACAGTGGTTCAGTGGTTGGAGTATCTTACAGAGATAGCCCCTCTCCCCCCCCCCCCCACCCCATCCCATTTGTTTTGCTTAAACCATATTTGTCTTTTTTTTTCCTGTAGGTGTGAAAGCGGGTGTACACAATTTTGATAGATTTTTGCATTAATTAAGTTTGTTTTTTTCAGCTTGTGCGAACTTTGCACGATTTGTTCGTTTGTTGATGTGGAATTAATTTTTGTTAAATGTTTAATAAATTTAAAAATATGCACTGGATCAGTTTGCCTTTCTCTACACTGTACCTATAATTCTTAGTTGTGCAGTGTGTCTGTGGTAGATTAGTTTATGTTACCTTATCTCCACCGGAGCAAGAGGTGGTGAGATAGTAGCTATAAAAACAAGTCACAAGTGGCGAGGGAGAGTCAATCTAGGTTCTCACCCTTGAAGCTTTAAGTCTCATCCTCCACAGTCACAAAAAACAAAATCTCTACTTAATCTAGTTGTCAGATCTTTCTCAGACTAAGTGTCTTGTCTCCTTATTTAGACATACTCTTGTTAAGCCACTGTGTGACATTCTCTTTCCCGAATTTTACATTTCTCTTTCTTCCCTTTCTTGATTTCCGAAGTTATGTATCTTCACTTCCCCTATTTCCATAGTTTTCTGTGTTCCCTTTCCCGATTTCCATAGTTCTCTGTCGTCTCTTTCCCTATTTCGGTAGTTCTGTTTTCGTTTTACCGATTTCCTTATTTCTTTGTCTTCTCTGTCCCATTTTCCGTAGTTCTCTTTCTCCCCTTTCCCAATTTCCACAGTTCTTGATCTTCCCTTTTCCTGTTATCTAAGTTCTCTGTCTACTCTTTCCGATGTTCATCTCACAGTCTTTTCTACATGAGTTATTGTTTTCCATTCTAGGAGTTTCTGAACTGTGCTTTGTGATCAAAGCTAATAGCTTCCTAAAGTGTTTGTCTCATTCATCGCAACGTCCTTCCCGTATCGTCATCGCCATCATCATCATCATCGTTTCCTTGTTTGCTCTCTGTGTAACATGAAGCCACAACTGCAGCTGCCACCCTCCCACCAAAGCACTAATTAGCTCTTGTAACAATGGTTTCTGAAGCAATTTGTTCGGCATGATAATGTTACCAGCAGCACCATGATAATGTTACCAGCAGCACCATGATAATGTTACCAGCAGCACCATGATAATGTTAACAGCAGCACCATGATAATGTTACCAGCAGCACCATGATAATGTTACCAGCAGCACCATGATAATGTTACCAGCAGCACCATGATAATGTTACCAGCAGCACCATGATAATGTTACCAGCAGCACCATGATAATGTCACCAGCAGCACCATGATAATGTTACCAGCAGCACCATGACAATCTCACATTAGTTACCTCGAGAAATGGGTACGGGAGCAGTAACCCGACCCTTCCTTTGTGTCCCCAGAGACCCGCGGGGAACTCTCTTCAGTATGCCCCGCCCCACTTACATTTATCTAGATCGGTGTTTCTTAACCAGGAGTGCACGCAACCCCTGAGAATGGGAGACCCACCCTCTAGGGGCGCGAGACATGCAGATATTTTTCAAAGCGAATCGTCTTAAACACTATATAATGCACAGAACTCAAAAGTATTTGTATAAAACAGAACATTGGCAACGTGATTTAGATACCGAACCGTAAACACATTTTTTTAAATAACATTGTCACAAAACATACTTTTATCGCTTTTTTTCTCCTTTCTGAAATACTTCGCGAGCTAGAAGATAATAGGGTGCAAGGCTTCTTAAGATGCTGTAAAGGGGTGCGAGACTTTATAAAATGTTGGAAAGAGGTACGGGACCTCTAAAAGTTTAAGAAACACAGATCCAGATCCTTCCCTTAATTTCACAGCAGTGATCCTGTCATACAGCGTTAGTTCGTCTTGTCCGGGAAAGCATAATTTATGAATGCAAATCTTCAACTCAAATCAGTCTTATTGTATGGCTCTGAAACATGGAGAACAACCAAAACAACGAACAAACCGTTACAGACTTTTATAAATAGGTATTTGCGTAGAACAGAAGGATTGAAATGGTACGAGAAAGTCACCAATGTGGAACTGATGACAAGAACCAGACAAATGCCAGTGGAACTGATGACAAGAACCAGACAAATGCCATTGGAACTGATGACAGGAACCAGACAAATGCCAGTGGAACTGATGACAAGAACCAGACAAATGCCAGTGGAACTGATGACAAGAACAAGACAAATGCCAATGGAACTGATGACAAGAACCAGACAAATGCCAGTGGAACTGATGACAAGAACCAGACAAATGTCAGTTGAACTGATGACAAGAACCAGACAAATGTCAGTGGATCAAGAGATGAGAAGAAGACGCTGGAGGTGGATAAAACACCCATTGGGGAAACCTACTGATAGCATTACAAGGCAGTCCTCGCTCCGGAATGCCCTAGGTAAGAGAAACAGAGATACACAGATTAATACAAAGAGAAGACAGAAATAAAAACAATGAGGTAAGATATTTTTTTCTTCTTCTTTGATACGCCAACCGTCAAAGCAGTCAGTGGCCATCACGCCTGGTGGCGTCTTGTAGGGCAGCAACAAATTGATTCCACTTTGCTCGGTCGGCGGCCATCATTTCGTACAGTGCCCCAACTCTAGTTCATTCTTTGCATCTCGGCTTCAACAGTTATCCGCCAAGTTGTTTTTGGTCGGCCTCTCTTTTGCTTTCCCTCGGGGGTCCATAGCATTGCTGTTCTTGTGATGGTATCAGGGTCCCTTCTGAGGACGTGGCCAACCCAACTCCAGCGTCTGCCAGCTATGATGGTGTGCATGTCCTCCTGATTACTCCGAATAAGTAGTTCTTGGTTGCTGATGGTGTTTGGCCAAAAGATTAGGAAGAATTTTCCTTAGGCAGATTGTGTGGAAGGAGGACAGTTTCGACATTTCCTTCTTTGTTACTCTCCAGCATTCCGCACCATAGAGAAGCACAGAAAGTACACAGCTCTCATATAGTCTTAATTTGGTGTTTGTGCTGTACTGGGAAGACTTCCAAATGTTGTTGAGACTAGCAAAGGCTGTTCTCGCTTTATTCATTCTGTTGTTAATGTCCTTGCTTGTTCCGCCGGCAGGTGTTACTATGCATCCTAGGTAAGTAAATGTGTCTGTCTGTTCTAACGTCTGGTTCCTTACTGTTATTGGCTCAGGATTGCCCACATTTAGTGTCATGACCTCTGTCTTCTTCAGATTGATGTTCAGGCCAACCTGCTGGCCATACTTATTCTGTCTATCGGTTTTTTCTGGGATTCTTTTATGTGAATGCGCGAGTAGTGCAATGTCATCTGCAAATTCCAGGTTTTCCAGTGTAGAAAACGTTGTCCATCTAATTCCTCTTGGGCTGCCCTCTGTTGTCTGGCGCATCACCCAAGCTATGGCTGTCAAAAATAATGTTGATAAGGGGCATCCCTGTCGTACTCCTGTTATCACTTCGAAAGTTAAATTACTCAATCCAACAATGCATGTAAAGTTAGAATAGAGGCTTTTTATGACGAAAACGATGCAGCTGGGAATTCCATAAGCCCTCAGTATTTTCCATAGGCTATCCCTGTATATGCTGTCGAAAGCCTTTTCAAAATCAACAAAGTTAAAGTATAACTGTCTCTGCCATTCTGAGCACTGCTCTATAATGTTCCTGGGGGTAAATATATGATCTGCACATCTTCTGTTCCTTCTAAAACTCGGTTGTTCTTTCCTCAGTCTATGGTCAACTGCTTTTGAAATTCTCTGGATGATTATCCGGCCTAGTATTTTGCTGGGAACTGAGAGGAGAGTGATTCCTCTCCAGTTGTTGCAGTCTGCAAGGTCGCCCTTCTTGGGCAATTTGGCAATTATTCCTTTACTGGGTAAGTGAGTAGGAGTCGAAGAGGGAAGGCTAACCCGGTCCCAAAAATGCCGTGCTGAAGTCGGATGTGTCGGCCGAAAGGCGCAAATATCGCAGCTTCGCTGTTAACGGACACAACGCAACAAACGTCCTTTTCAGCACGAACGAAGAAGAAGATTGTCGTGACCAGGCGCTTTTCCATTTTTTAACCCTTTGATAACTGTGATGACTTCTTCTTTTCGTGTGTTACGTGTCGTTATTGTTTAATTATTCCGGAGATATTCTCTGTGGCCAGGGTAGACTCTAGGGGCAGTCACACAACACGTAATCAGTATAACTGTACTGAGCGGAGCAACACCTCCTTCACAATTTTACAAACATGCAGTTTATTAAGTTTGACAAACGGCTCCATGGTAAGAGATATATATACAGCCCCAAAGGCAAATGCAGTGGTATGTATGTCCAGTCCGTTCCCTATCAAACGCTGGTCATTGCCAATCATTCAAACTTTATTTAATATAGTCCTTTGGACATTTTTATGAATAGGTACACATTTCCTTACTAGAATAAGCCAGGGACACCCCAACTAAGTATATTGATGTCCTGGTGATGGGATAATGCAGGAAAAACACAGAATACTGCAGGCGCTCAAAACACATACGTCCGCTCACTTCCCAACACGAGCCGCATCTCTCTTGCAGACGCTCAACTCACTTCTGCTTCAAATTTGTTCACGTCTGCCAGTCAACCATATCGGCATGACGTCACTTCTTTTATTAATAAGTGACTCCGTATAAAATAAACAAAAAAGAAGCCCTGTTGAGCTGCCTATTATACCAACATAATCGTTATGAATTTTAATCATAACACATGGAATGTCTGTATTTACGTCTAAGTTACTTTCAGCCTCAGGAACATTCAGCTGAGTCTCTGGTGGTTCCTTATTCAGTGTTTCTCTGAAGTGCTCTGCCCATCTTGTTTCCTAAGCTGTGGTGATGAGATTTCCTTGCTTGTCTCTTACTAACGTTATGTTGTTTGCACCTCGTTTTCCACTGATAGTTTTAGTTATTTTATAAACTGTGCTTTGTTCATTTCTCAGTGCTGCCTCTTCTGTCTGTCTTGCAAGGTCATCCAGAAATGTCCTTTTGTTAGCACGGGTTTGACGTTTTACTTCCTTGTCCAGCTGACTGTACTGTTCATTATATATTGCCTTTAACCTGGGAGACTTAGCTTCTGTTTTCTTTCTTTTCATTTCCTTTCTCTTCGCTATGGTGTTTAGCGTTTCTGGTGTTATCCAGTCTTGGCTCTTTCTTTCCTGGAATCTCAAGCATGACTTGCTGCTTTCCCTGTATATTGTTGAGATTGTGTTGAATTTCTGGTCGACAACATCGGTCTCTGTTCTTTCCTGGTTTTTCGTAATCTGATATCGTCTCTTAACGTCGACCACGAAAGCTTTTCTGGTGAGGGGGTCCTTACGTTTCGTGATGTTATATCTTTCCTGTTTGGCTACAACTGGTCCAGCAGCTCACTTTCAGTCTTGCTATTACTAGGTGATGATCACTTCCCACATCTGCGCCTCTTCTTAGTTTCACGTCTTGTATTGCATGTCTCCATCTGCCATTGATCATTATGTGATCTATCTGATTTCTGTCCCGTCCGTTTGGTGATTCCCACGTTAACTTGTGCACTTCTTTGTGTAGAAAAAGTGTTCCTCCAATGAACAGTTTGTTAATACTGCAGAAGCTTATTAATTTGTCCCCATTTTCATTTACTGTTCCACTGCCACATTTCCCCATTACTCTTTCGTTATAATTATTGTGTGTTCCAACTTTCGCATTGAGGTCTCCCATTACTATAATAAGATCGTACCTGGGTGCAGTTTCCATTTCCTTTTGTACCTGTTGATAGAACTCGTCCTTGATCTCTTCATCGCTGTCGTTCGTTGGTGCATAGCATTGTATAATTGTGGTGTTGGTGAACCTCCCTCTCAGTCTTGCTCTTATCAGTCTGTTGTTGATGGGTTTCCATTCCAGTAAAGACCTTTCCATTTCTTTCTTTGGGATAATGGCTACACCTTCGTTGTGCTAACCATCCTCTCTACCAGAATAAAGTACTGTTTCCCCTGTAGCTGTTTTTATTCTCTCCGTCCCTGTCCATCTGCTCTCGCTTATTCCCATGATGTGTAATTTGTAGTTCCTCATCTCTGCTGTGATTTGTCTCAGCTTTCCTGTCTCATTCATAGTTCTGAAGTTCCAAAAACCAATTCTGGTTTCTTGTTTTGCGGTCAGGGCATCCGTTTTCATGCCAATGGCTTCCTTTCGGCTTTCACCACTGTCAGTCATACGAGCCTGAGACTCCCGATGTCCATCCCGCATCAAAGTTTTTCAATTTGTTGCCATTTCCGTAACATGTGCGATGTTTTACTTAGACAGGGGTGTCGACCCTGTGCTAAAACCCCCTACCTGGAGGACCAAGGTACCAGCTTTTGTCTGACCCTTACCCACGCAGACCAGTCCAGCTTGGTTGAACCTACCAGGAGTAAAACTCCCACTGGCATAGCTCGAGGTAAGACATGGACAGACTTTAAGCCAAGTTCACGCGACAAGAGCACGTGACATGTGTTTGTTAAAGGCTCATGCTCCTCGGGGAGCTATGAAAAGGTAAAGATAGTCCCATATCAGATACTGCTGTAGAGGAGTGAAGTGTTAGAGACTTCACTGTTACTAGGTTCAGCATTGAGAGTTGGGGGTGATCAGTTCCCTTCGTCGCTGCCTTTACCTTCCCTAACTCAAATGCAGAGTCAGGTACCCATTTACAGCTGGGTAGACTGAGGCGTGTCGATACCGTGAATTGAACCGGGCCTCTTTGCCGTGACAGACAAGCGCTGTTACCACTCAGTCAATCGGACACTCTGTAGGGTAGTGAATTACACTTGGAAGTATCAGCAAGATCCTGGCCCACCATTGCTTGCAGTAGAGTATAGCACAATCGTTATCCCCTGAGCATGTACCTGAATGTATTGACGCGCAATGTAAATCAGTCCTGTAACTGAATGTATTGACGCGCAAGGTAAATCAGTCCTGTACCTGAAGAAATGAATTATTGGATTATAACCGTTCAGTGCCCTAAACGTAGCGTAAGGTTGTTATAAGTGTAGTGTCAGTATTAGATACTGAAAGAACATAAATAGTATTCTGTCTTGGAAGGAGTGAAGTCCCAGTGTTGGAGAAGAACACTGGTATCACAGGATAGTCACGGCTGTGAAGGTATCTGCTTCAGAAGGTATTCAGAGTAAAGTCAGACCCTAAAGTGCCATTTTAGCTATGTATCTACCTATGATAATCAAACAATTCAATAAAACTCAAGCTTTAACAATATAAAATTAATAAGTCAGCTGAGTAAAAGTATTGAATTTATTATGTACATCTATCTTTTCTTCTTGTGAAATTATAAATGGAAGATGATGGAAGTCAATGAATAAAATATTTTACAAAATCTGAATGATGGTTGATTTATATTTCTAAATTATTTAACTAAAAAGTCTTTCCTTGAATGTTGCACTTAAGTTGAAATAAAGTTCCTCAAATGTTCTTTCAATCTAGTCTCTTGGCTATGCTAATAGACTACTGTTTTTCATCATCAACTAATCACTGTCCTAGTCTGCTCTCATATGGTTGCATGAATTTGAACATATGCTTTACTCAACTTTCAAGTCTTATGTCTGTCTTCAACTACTGCTTTCTCAGGCATGTCGTACAAAGCGCCTAACAGGAGGTTGGGCATTGAGCTGGCAACCTCATCATGTACTTGTAAAACAAATTGCTCCAGAAACCACCTCTACAAAAGCATGTGAATGCTTGGTGCTTCATCATCTCCAACATTATCAGTAGAATCAATGTTGTCATTCCTTTTTTTTTTTTTTTTTTGCTTTCGTTCACAGGTAACAGAAGAAAAATCCCCAGGCTGGGTTGAATGGTCACCCTGGTCCGTCTGCACAGCCACATGTGGGGGTTGTGGGAAAAAGGCCCGAACTAGAACATGTGTGGACCCTCCTTTATGTGGGTGAGTTTAAGCAGCGGATAGATAAATAAAGAAGCAGTTGGAATGTGGTTATGTATGACATACTGACATCATTGAAATAACAAACAAATAAACGAACAAAAACACACACAAAGATGTATGTGAAGTAAGCTGTGTATCATCGTCATTTCATCATTTCCGTTCCCACTGGAGCATGGAGTCGTCACTGAAACTGATCCCTTGAGGGAATCCTGTACAAAACATTCACATGCTCCTGTAGCGGTAGTTTCTGTAGTTGTTGGTTTGACATGATGATGTTGCCAGCCTCATGCACAGCCTCATATGAGTCGCCTTGTACGACATGCCTGAGGAAGTCGTAGTTATATTTGTTTTTGTGTCTCAAGAGACCTCCTGAAATGACACAGATCATATGCATGTCAAATGTTTGCTCACTCCAGCTAACAATACTCATCATGGATATAAAAATGGAAACCCAACATTAAATAAATATACATCAATAATAATAATAACCCTTTCAGTCATAACTGACTATGGTAATGCCTCCGTGAGGTGACAGTCCTCAGCTGGTTTTTTTTTTTTTTTTTTTTTTTGGGGGGGGGGGGGGGGGGGGGTCTAATGTTCCTTTCGACATTTTCTCCACTCTTCTGCTTGCCGTGGGACCTTCTTTTCGCCCAATCTGACGTGGCGCCGTAGAGGGCATCGCCACTTGGTGCGATCGGCTGCTTTATCCTCCGAGGTTTCTGGATTTATGTACAGTGCCCTCATGTCTCTCTTGCAACACATCTTTGAACCTCAGCTGCGATCACCCAACTGTTCTTTTGCCATCTGCCAGTTGTTCATAGAAGATATCTTTCTGCCACTGTCTTCCATGTGACGGATATGGTCAAGCCAGCGCAGTGTCCGCTGTCTAAGCAGTGTATCCGTGCTGTGAAAGTCAGCACGTGACAACACCTCGACATTTGTCACTTTGTCCTTCTCCGAAATATGAAGGATGTGGTGTAGACAACGTAGATTGAAGGTATTGAGCCTTCTTTCTTGCTTAGCATAAGTTGTCCGTGTCTCGCTGCCATATAGAAGTGTGCTGGTGACGCAGGTGTTATATACCACAGCTTTGGTCTTCGTTGTGAGTTTGGAGTTTCACCAAAGACGCGTTGTGAGGCGGGCAAAGGTGGCTGCAGCGTTGCCAATTTCAAATAAATCAATAAACTTAAACTAACGTTACGATCTCTTACGGGTACATTAGACATGATGATAGAAAATTTTCTTCGAAGTCACTGGAGACGACAATTATCTAATACAAAAATCGTGATGCCCCCGGAGGGCCTTTGGGCATACACAGAAAGAAAAAGACTTCTACGCCCTCGGGAAATTCATAAGAGCGAAATAGTTTGAGACTGTGAATGGAGCTGGGCATTCTCACTGTGCTAAACAAATTGATACAGAAAGCACCGATGCAAGAACATGTTAATGCGTTTGTTAATGCTCCCAAAAATAACTAAAGAACTCCGCCTATGCCGGTCCCAAGCCCGGATGAAAAAGGAGGAGGGCGGCCTGCATGGAGGCCGTAAGGAGGCAGCCCCTCCACCATGCAAAGGCACAACAGGCCAATCACCTGTTTGTCTTAAACTATGATTACGAGAAATACAAAAGAGAAAACCGGACTGATTCTAAAGGCGACGAACTGGAACGGACTACGGACTACGACTTATGGAACTTGGAACACAAGAAGTATAAATGGGAAGGAAGAGGAGCTGGTGGAAGAGATGAGGAAAGCAAAACTAGAAATCCTGACTATAACGGAAACAAAGAAAAAAGGACAAAGAGTCATGGATCTCGATGGCAACACGCTGCTATACAGTGGTGTACTCACATCTGAAAGAGCTAAAAGGGGGCGTGGATTGCATTGTGTCCCAAAATCAAAAAGATAGTATCAAGGGATGGAACTTTGTCTCGGAGCTCATTATGGTTGTGGAGCCGCGCTAGCGTAGTGGTTACAACACCGCTCTGGCGACCGGGTGATTCAGGATCAAACCCGGGCGACGGCATTTGAGGATTTTTCGTCGACCGGGAATTGGACTGGATTAACTCGAGACCTGGCGAGGACATTTGAAGGAGTGTCGTCGACCAGGGATTGGCGGCTCCTGAGCCGACCCAGCTGCAATGGGTACCTCCGAAATCGGAGAGTATTTGCCTGAATGGCGAGGGACACCTGTCTCTGTACAAGTAAAAAGGGATACTCACGTAAAATCAATGTCAGGTTAGACATAGTAATAACCTGAGATTTCGCCTCGAGTATTAGCGGGCGTACGAAAAAAAAAAAAAAAAAAAAAATTATTGTTGTAAAACTAAAAGAAGGAGAAACCATAGTCAACCTGGTCATGGTGTATGGGCCAAATGAGGATGAGAGAGCAGAGGTCAAGGAGGAATTCTTCGAGCTGCTTCAAAGGACAGTGGATGACTACCTAGATGAAGTTATCATGCTCGGAGATTTTAATGCCAGAGTTGGAAATGACCATGCTAGATGGGGTGAAGTTATCGGAAGATATGGAGAAGATACTCTCAATGACAATGGAAAGCGACTCCTTAGATTCTGCAGTGAGCAGAATCTGATTATTACAAACACAAAGTTCCCCCATAAGCGCATACATGCATACACTAGATGTGAACCAACAAAGAATGAGAAGTCAGTGATCGACTATGCCATTGTTCGGAGAAGCTCATTCAAATATGTCCGAGATGCTAGAGTCTGGAGGGGACCAGAGATTGGAAGTGATCACTACCTGCTAACAGTCAAAAGAACAACTAAAAGAGTTGCTCAGCCTAGGAACTGCCCAACATCACGCAAGAAACCAAGTAAACGAGCGGGAGAAATAAGCATTAGGACCTACAAGCTGAGAGAGTCAGAAATTAAGACCAGATATCAGGGGCTTATTGCTGCAGCGGTGAGCAACACAGAAGAACAAACTGATGACTTGGAAACCCTCTGGATTAAATTCAAGGATATCATAAAGACAGCTGCTGCAGAAGCATGCGGTAAAGTCCGACTTGGGAACAAGAGAAAGAGGACACCTTGGTGGACAGAGGAAGTCAAAGAGAAAATAAGAGAGAAGAAAATGGCATAGAAACAATACTTAGGAGCTAAAAACACAACAGGACAAATGGAAAAAAAATAGAGAATATGTGACACTCAGAACAGAAGCAAAGAACAAAGTGCTAGCAGCAAAACAGAAGTCCTGGGAAGAATTTGGAGAAAAGCTAGAAAAAGACGCACAAGAAAACCAGAAATTGTTCTATAAGACCCTAAAGAACATGAGGAAGGAAAAACAATGCCCTCTCAAATTTATAAAGGACAAGCAAGGCAAATTGCTTACTGCCCCGAAGGAAGTAATGGAAAGATGGAAAGAATATTTCTCAGAACTCCTGGATGGTGAGCATGGTGAAGCATCAGAAATGATAACCACTAACACAGAAGAGAAAACCAATGACATAAAGATGGAAGAACTGAAGGCAGCACTGGAGAAAATCAAGATGGGCAAAGCAGCAGGGCATGATGGTATAACACCAGAAATGGTTAAGTTCATGGGAGCATCAGGTGACCTATTACTCTTAAGGGTTTTACAGGCAGCGTGGTACAACAAGACCATACCAAAGGATTGGGAGATTGCCATCATAACACCAATTTTCAAAAAGGGTGACAATCGACAGTGTGGAAACCATAGAGGCATATCCCTTCTCAGTGTCCCTGGTAAAATCTACTCTAGAATCCTAGAGCAGAGACTCCGACGTCTAGCTGAGCCACAATTGGATGAGGTCCAGTGCGGATTCTGAGCAAACCGAAGTACTCAAGACCTAATCTTCACACTGAGACAGCTGAGTGAAAAGGCCCTTGAGTATAAGAGTGAGATCCATCTTTGTTTCATAGATCTGGAAAAGGCGTTTGACAGGGTCCCCTGGAGCAAACACTGGGACTGTTTGGCAAGGAAGAATATTCCAGCACCTCTGATTCATGCTATACAGAGCTTCTACAAGTCTTGCAGAAATTATGTGAGGACAGCAAACCATAAGTCAGAAGAGTTCAGGACCACCACTGGTGTAAGACAAGGTGATATCCTATCACCTTACCTCTTCAAACTCCTTATGGACGATGTCATCAAGGCATGTAAGGAGAGAACAAGAAAGTATTCAGTGGGGTACTGGAAGATGAGACAGGTCTATATTTCAGAGCTGGCATTTGCTGATGATGTTGCCCTGATTGCTAAATCAGAGGCACATCTCCAATCCAACCTGCAAGTCTGGAAGGAAGAGCTGGAGAAGAGAGGGATGGTCATAAGCAGCTCTAAAACAAAATCCATGGTGATATCACGAGAAGAAAGAAGACATCAGATTAAGCTGGGAGAACAGGTCCTGGAGCAGGTCGACCACTTTAAATACCTCGGAGCTATTATAGACCGAAAGGGAGGCATCAAAGAAGAGTTGGTCACTCGAAAAGCAGCAGCTGGGAGACTTTTTCAGGCCATAAATCGAGGATTCCTCAGCAAGAGAGAGGTTGGTAAGAAAACGAAGATGGCTGTATACCGCTCCACCTATGTCCCAGTCTTGACATATGGATGCGAGTCATGGGCAATGACTACAACCCATAAAAGCCAGATCCAAACCTCAGAAATGAGGTATCTGAGGAAGGTGGTTGAAGTAAAAAGAAGAGACATGGTACGCAACCAGACGATACTTCAAGGCCTTAAATCCTACCCCCTGCAGACCCAAGTAGAACAGTCCCAATTAAGATGGTTTGGCCATGTCTACAGAATGGGAGAAGATCGGCTACCACGACAAGCATGGGAAACAAAGAGCCAAGGATCCAGACCCCGAGGACGACCCAGAGTCCGCTGGGAGGACAACATTAGACAGTCTTTGAAGGACCGAGGACTAGAATGGAACCAGGCCAGGAGGAAGACAGCCGATAGGATAGTCTGGCGCTCTCTCTTCCAAACCTCTACACCTCACGGTAGAAGGGGAACGACTAAGTAAGTAAGTAATAACTAAAGAATACTTTTACAAACAGTCTGTTCTTTTCTTGCTGCACCTTGAAATGGTGAGACAGAATACATGCCTTGTTGATAACATACCTTGTTGATAACATGCCTTGTTGATAACATGCCTTGTTGATAACATGCCTTGTTGATAACATGCCTTGTTGATAGCATGCCTTGGAAATCAACGTGAGCCATTGCTCCAGGCAAGTTCAACCAAGGGAGAGAAGCTAGACTAAGCGAGCAAAACCAATCTTCTAGGTTTGACCCCATGATCGGGGGGGGGGGGGCGCCTGAGAGGTGGCTCTGTGTAGGAAATGACGATTCCTTAGGAGAGCCCAGAACCAGACCACAGTATTTTAGCTCTGTATATTTGGAGAGGCCCCTTGGATGCGAGGAACGCACAATGTGCCACATGCTTCTTCCTCCTAGCTTGGGACAAGGGTCGCAGAGATTATTTAGATGATATAAGTAAGGAAGATGTGTAGGAAGCACATAGACCTTTATACACCAGTTTTCACAGAGGTGAGCTAGTGTTGAGGGAAAGAGTTAACAGAAGGGCACAGGTTGGTGTCAGTGATTCTCTCACCTTTTAGACTACCAACTCTTGTATTTTTCTGGCGACGACTAACTCTTTCTTACTCAAATCTTTTTTGAAGATGAACTAGTAGTAACAAGTAATACAAGGAGGGTTGAGTAGGTTTTTCTGAACAGAACATACAATCTACTAAGTCAAACTCAGAATGATGATGAGTTACAGAATGTACATAATTACTTTAATTACAGCGGAAAATAAAATCAATGTTGTCATGTACTTTGAAAAACGAAATTCTAGGAAATTTTTTAAAAGACAGCTATGATATAACTTATTCAAGGATTCAGAAAACTGTCAGTGTCTTTGGTTCAGATAAGACTAAGAGGCTATTATCCTCACTGAAGAGAGTTTATTCCTATGGCTATTTCTTGCAAAAGTGAATTCTGACTTTGGCCTGGGTTTTAAGTAGACTTATCTGCTTGGACTTCTCCTGAGCGTCTCAATAGGTAGGAATTACCAACTGGATAATGTGCTTCAGTTGAGCTACAGTCCAAGAGATGACTAGGCTTTTCGTTAACCTGGTTGTGAAGTTGAGTTATGATGTTCAGGTGCTGACGAGGTGCTGAATGCTTATATGCTGTAGATTTCTCAGGGTTGCTGACTTGTGATCACCGCTAGAGGGTTTGAGACGTAAGCACTAGTTCTCTCTGTAGCATAGAGCAACTAGGCGGTTTACTCGCAGCAATTTACAGCAATCAAAATCCAGAAACTGTCTAGGATTCTGCAACTGCGCTGTGGAAGATAATACAGGTAATCAATCTTCTGTTTTATACAGATATATTACCTACAGCCACTCTGGACATTTTGTCTCAGAATAGTGCCTAATAATATATTTACCTGAACCGTAATGTCAGTCTTTTCCTTAAAAGCGACTGTCCATTTGTTTACAAATTCCTGTCTAGCAGGAGTCTCACACGGGTCGGGTCAGTCAGGTCAACCTTTGTTACAAGCAGATGCCTGGCTGTGTGCGTCCATGCGTGACTGCATTGGAGGAATGATATTTCATCCACTCGTCCTTTTAACAATATGGTCTTCTCTCGTTCACAACAACTTTCTTCATCACATTCCCAATATAATTAGCCTGTAGTACTTTCAGATATCAGCCAGTACTTACATCATTATAATGCAACAATGATAACATTCATAATACATAAATACAAAATAGCTATTAATCTAATGTAAAGAAATAAAACCACAATATTAAGTATTTCACACTTTACATCAATTAACTAATCCCTTAATATTAGAGTTAGCTAATTAAGCGTATACTGAGAGTTTGCTTACCTCTCAGGACTATTATCCGCAGTTTAAGAAAATAGAATTTGAGTAGCGTTACTCTCAAAGCACATATACTGTAGATATGAGGCAGCTTGAGGCTTCTTTTCTATAAGCGTGCGTTCTCTTCCAACGGTTATCAAGTGATTTTAAAACTCAGCATTTGTTCGCATGAAGTTAAGACATTTCTGATTCCCACGCCAAGTTAATTATTTCCCGTCTCTCGTTCAGCCATGCCGGAAGATTTATCGTGGCGGTCTTCAGTTGACAACTGAACACTGAAATATAATCCTCTGGGAACCACTGTGGTTTCGACCAAGCGAATAAATTGTACTGACGTCCCTAAAGAAATATCTTGTAGTGCCTTTGTATGAGAAGATAGCATTAGGATCGTATGGCAGGACTATTAGTGAAGGCTTGAAAAACAGCTAAAGAACAGACCGCAAGTGCACATAATTCATAGAGAAAACAGACAAAATGTGAAAGAATAGAAAAGTAAGGAATTTTAAAATAATCTAGACGACACCTTCGAACGCTCCGTGACAACCAGATGTGATGCTCCTTTAAATGCAAACCAGGCTGGAGAAACTTGAGCTCATGACTTCAAATGAAATACGTTTCGGAATGGCAGAAAAGCCTAGATCTACAGTGTAGATAATACCAAGGAGTCTTCAACTTGGTATTTGTTGCAAAAGAGAGAAAAGTTCAGCAGCCCTAGTTAACCAATAACAAGAACCCAAGTCTAATTTTTTTCAGTGTGTTATAGAAACTGCAAACGTTGCAATTGCTAGTCCGAGTCTGGAGGAGTACTCTCAAGAGAGGCGTGTGACGTGGCCTGATGAAGGTTATATACTGGAAGTTAGGTGGCTGACACATCTTCCATGTCTAAATCCAAAATCTGAAATTGGCTACGAGGAATAAAAGACCATTGGATGAAACTGAAGAAAAGGGCACACGCGGCCAATGAAATAAGAAGCTATAACAATGAAGCTATTGGGGCTGTCAGAGACCAGATGGAATAGAGCAGGACACAAAACAAAGAGAACACACCATTTATTCAGGTCATGGTGATGAACACTGTGCACACACAGAAGGGTTAACTCTATGATGTCACTAGAAACAATGAAAAGATAATTTTTTTAATGTAACCAGTACTTTGTTCTACTTTCTTCCAGAGGTCAGAAATCAGACAGCCAGACCCAGGTGTGTAACACACATCCTTGTCCCAGCTACCAGGCGTATGCATGCCCTCACACGATTGTTGAGGAGTATAACTGCGGATGGCCCCGCAACTGTACGAAGTGAGTGGCTGTATATCTCATGGCAAACAAGAAAGGGGGAAAAAAGCGAGTTTTAAGGACCACTAGTTTTATTGTTACCAAATGCACCAAAACGCAGAAAATAAATGTACCATACATTCTATTGCATAGAATAAAAGCGGACGACCATTGATCATTAACTAGAAATTCGCCATATCGTTCACAACTAAAATTATATGGCAATAACTAGTTAATGATAACTTCTTCTTTCACCTTTAATCTCCCAAAGGGACATAAGCCTTCAACAAACTTCCGCCAAATCTTCCTGGCACGTGCCATCAGCTCAAGGTCTTTCCATGTCTTCATCCCTTTCATATATGTCTCCAGTTCTCTTGTCCATATGTTCTGTTGTCTTCCTCTAACTGTCTTGGTCTTCCTCTACCTGTCTTGGTCTTCCTCTACCTGTCTTGGTCTTCCTCTACCTGTCTTACCCGAGGGACTCCAGAACAGGTCTAGTAATGCTACCAACAGGTCTCCATGTGTCACATAATTATTTTTCGGTCGCTCTCTGCTTCACTACTACCGTATCCTGGACATTTGTTGTACTGACTATTTACGTGCTTTTCCATGGTCGGCACCTCTTTCTTTCTCTGCTATGTAGCAGATATTTTGTATTTTCAAACATTCTTACACTCCTCTCACTGATAAGTCTGTTTGGTTACCCTTTCATCCCTGATTTGCAAGGAACGGCTGAGAAAATAATTAATCGACAACCATGTTGGTTAATCTCGGGAGTGGCCGACATCAGACTACAGATTAACACAAAACTCGCCCAGCGCATTTGTTTAAACGCTGATACGGCCAGGGTGCGTTCTTTGCCAAGATGATAAAGAGACGGATTGTGTGTGCTCATGCGACAGATAACGACATTACTCGTCTGTGCGACACATTTAGGACAGACATGCATGACATCATCGTTTTCGGCACACCTTGTTACAAAGACATTACTTTATATTAAAGTAATAATACATTATTTGTAAACATGGCCGAGAGAGGATCGGATGTTTTCATGCCATATATGGGAGACGTGTCCTTTTGCATCACGCAAATTATTTCAGGCGGAAATAATTTTGAAATTACCCCACTAAACACATGTTTGAAACGATTGGAGCTTTCTTAGGATTGTAACAAAACAAATGTGGGGGGAGAAGGGCCATATAACCTGACCTTTTCGCAGTTTTAAGACACTGTGAGAATCGCTTGCCAGACGAAACCAGACTGCCAGAAGTTAGAATTCAGAATTCCATTTATCAGACCGGACTTTGTGGAACATCTGGAAGGACTTAAAGAGCCCAGAAAAACCATTTTAATAAGGAACCGGAATCTGAGGAAACTGAAACACGGAGTCATAGTTGGAGTTTAGTGCTAACATTACGACCCACAAGACACGTGAAAAAAGGCATCTGCCAGTGCCTTAAACCTACTTCTCTGAGCAAACACTCTGTGAGCCAAGATTGGCTTGTTGGTGGTACCAGTTGATGGTACTGTCTCTGGAACAAGAAGGGAAAAGTGACCTGAACTTTAAGACGAGGTACCAACTTTGTAGACACTCCCTGACACTTCTGGGAACATGCTGCGCCCTACAACCTTGACCAGCTACGAGCGTGATCTGCAATACAGTCAACCAAGAATCAAACCCTCAGAAGAAGCATAACCGTCACTGACAGCTAAGTAACACATAAAAGCTGCCAAGTGACCTCCTTTACACACTTTTATTCCATCACAACTGTGATGATAAACTTTTTTTATAAATAATTATTCATTGCTTTAAAACCTTATTAAAACCTAAATGACTATTAAATCTGTTATTTGTAAATATACAAATTTAACGTCGATTTAATCATTTTGAATGTACTGCATGTTTGTCTCAGTCAATTTACTAAATACACTCTAAACAGAGCTTTACCAGAATAAGAAGAATTCCACTGAGTAAATCAGGGTGGGGGCTTGAACGAGCTGAAATTAATAATTGCTTAATTCTTCATAAAAGGGGGCGGACCGATATAAGTTAACAATTGCCCTGCCAATGCAGCATTGTTCTTGACTTCTGAAATATCTTATTAAAACTCCCTTGAGATAGAAGCATCATTATCCTTCTATCTACAACTCTGCCAAGAGTAATCTTGTGTGACGGTAGACACTTTTGAAGGCCCATAATAGATACTCTTGAGTTTTGGCCACTGTTGGACCACTACTGCAAAGCAGGGGTGGCAATTCTGTCACACAATGTGTGTCCTATCCATATCCAGCGTCTCTTTCTATTTTCTTATTTCACTGGAACTTGTCTAGTTCTGCATAATTACTTTATTTTGTGCAACAGAATGTATCCAACATTTGTTTTCTGTTGTTGTTTTTTTTTTTTCCCAGTGCATTTGGAAACAATAAATAAAAGCTGATCCCTAAAACGTATTTATTTTCTTACTGGTTTTATGATTTTATATCATCTTCTTCATACACTCTCAGACGTCCACTTGAATGTTCTCAAAGAAAGCAGTAGTCAGTCTAAGGCTAGTTGAATTCCCGTAAAGCTTTTCCACGAAAGGAACTGGCGTCGGCCATATGCGCTTTCTCTGTACCGCATATAAGTGGCAACTTTGAAGCAGATGTTCAGCAGTCATTTTATCAGTGCCACAGTTACACTGATCGGTAGTTCCTATCTTTAGCTTGTTGAATAGATGGTATCTCAATCTGTTGTGGCCAGTGCGGAGTCTGAAGGTTACCACTTGTTCTCTTCTGTTGAGCTGGTAGTAAGCATCATGCTGTGTGTGACCTGGATGTTCTACATTCCATTTGTTTCTGTATCTGATTATGATAAAACTCTTTGCCTCCTCTAAAATTATGCTTGCATCAGGCTGAGGTAGATGTGAACCTTCTTTTGCCATTCTGTCAGCCTCTTCATTGCCGGTGATGTTACAATGAGATGGGATCCATTGGACCACAACACTTTTGAATCGTTGACAAAGTTTGTGGAGCACTATTCTGAGGTCATCAAGATCTGTATTGTGTTGGCTTTTCAACGTTGCAATTACTGACTGTACATCAGTAAAGAAAGCAACTTGTCTCTCTGTGCTTTCTTCTGTCAATATAACCTCTGCTGCAGTTTTCAAGGCCTCTGCCTCTGCTCTGACGTTACTTGAGAATTGTCCTGTTGCCACTGACAGCCTTTTTTCTGCACCAGTGCTTAAGATCAGATTTTATGTCATTACTGAATACTAATGTTTCCGAATCTTTATCACTTCCATGGAGTGAAATTCACCTTTCAATAAAATATGAAGACCTCACTGGAAAAACCTGACGTGTCACATGTTTTAGAAAATTTTAGTTAGTGCACTAAGCAAATATATTATTAAACATATTCCAAAGAAGGTGTAGAAATTAAAATTATATTTGAAAACGCATTCGTCTCCAAGAAAATGGAGCATTAAAAACAGGCAATCCTTATTTGCATCATAGCGTTTCAAAGTTTAAATACAATTTGCTCACATTTAATTTTTGTTTACGTATCAGGTTTGTCCAATGAGGTCTTCATGCACTTAAATTAAGTTTAAACACCTAAAGCAAAGCTCATAAGAAAGATGGTAATTGCCAGAGCAGTGTTTAAAACAAAAAACTGGTTGACCTGGTTGTTTGAAGACACATTAAATCGACCTATTTTAAGTCACCATCTGACGCAGTCCCCTCCCCTTTTTACAAGCTTGAAACTTACTTACTTACTTACTTAGTCGTTCCCCTTCTACCGTGAGGTGTAGAAGTTTGGAAGAGAGAGCGCCAGACCATCCTATCAGCTGTCTTCTTCCTGGCCTGGTTCCATTCTAGTCCTCGGTCCTTCAAAGATTGTCTAATGTTGTCCTCCCAGCGGCCTGGAGGTCTGGATACCTGGCTCTTTGTTTCCCATGCTTGTCGTGGTAGCCGATCTTCTCCAATTCTGCAGACATGGCCAAACCATCTTAGTTGGGACTGTTCTATTTGGGTCTGCAGCGGGTGGGATTTTAGGCCTTGACGGATCGTCTGGTTGCGGACCATGTCTCTTCTTGTTACTTCAACCACTTTCCTCAGATACCTCATTTCTGTGGTTTGGATCTGGCTTTTGTGGGTTGTAGTCATTGCCCACGACTCGCATCCATACAAGCTTGAAACACAATCTGTATTCCCGGCTCATTAATTGCCTATTTTAAAACCATTATTTCAATTGAGACATTTCCACCTTATTTTACATTGTTTCAATTATTAAATAAAATCGACTGAGTCAGTGCTGGTCAAAACTTGACAAATTAAAATGCACCAAGAAAGGGAAATGCATGCAAAATCTACGCAGTCTACGATGAGCATAATATCAATATATTGAGTGTCAATGAATTTTAAACGTGAAAATATACAATGTCTTTTAATAAAAGTGGTTAATGACTTGTTTCTGTATTATGTGTGTCATTCATATTAAGCAATTGTAATTCATTCATTTTAAACGTTTGTTCCTATTAATACTTTTATTTTTAACTTTTGTAGAAGCAAGACAGAAATGCGCCAGTGTGTAACGAGATGTTGTCCAAATTATGAGGAGAAAAATGACGTCTGCCAGCCCGTCAGCTCAACCCGGAAGCGGAAAAGAAAGAAGTAGGAACACAAATGAACATTAGTCCTGCGTAAATCAAGTTATGTCTGCAATTCAAGTCAATTATACAACATTTTCGCGCGCTTTTTTTTTTTTTTTGGAGCCTGGTCAACGGCGCATGAAACTTTGTGCAAAGTATAAACTGTATGTAACTATTCAACGAATGAAGTGAATAAGCTGTTCAGTGTTAGGATAACTGGCTAAGCTGTTACCTATAACCAACGAGAATTTAGTGAATGAAGAGATGACAGGCAAAATAAATGTCCAATTATTTTACGCTTGTGGTGTATGAATATGGAATGAGACAACTTTGTAATGTACATAGTGGTACTAACTTTACTTAACGTTTTTGGGCCCGCTGTTGCCAGAAGCGTAACGTGGAGCTGAAGTTTGTGTTCTCGAGCCAAGCATGTCGCCTTGGCTGCTATGAGCCTGTGTTGTTGTAGGATGTCTGTGATGCTATCTATCCATCTATCTCTTGGTCTTCCCCGTACCCTAAAACCAGATCTTCTAGTGTTGTAGGCGAGCACTGGTAATTTATTAGGCTTCATTCTCATGAGATGACCAAACCAACTGAGTTTTTCATCTCTCTATAAACTGGATGCAGGATATAGTTCATACCATTCTGCTGATGTCATTTGTTGTTGTTTAACTAGGGCTGCTGAGCTTCTCATTCTTTTACAGCCAACACCAAGTTGAAGTTGAATACCATCCTTGGTATTATATACACTGTAGATCTAGGCTTTTCCTGTTTCTTTTCTGCCATTCCGAAATGTGCTGTGTTGAAGTCATGAGCTCCAGTTTCTCCAGCTTGGCTTGCATTTAAAGGATCGTTACATCTGGTCCCAAGCTAGGAGTAAGAAGCACGTAGCATATTGTGCATTTCCCGCCATCCAAGGGGGCTCTCCAACTATGCAGAGCTAAAATACTGTACTCTGGTTCTGTGCTCTCCCTTGGAATTGTCATGTCCTGTACAAAGCCACTTCTCAGCTCCCCTGCCAATCACTGGGTCCACAGTGAGATCCTCCTGCATGCAGTCAACCAGGTCAAAGCCAAAGAATCACGTCTGGGGTTCAAGTGACTTCTCCAAGCTTAGTGTGCAATGCTGGGTTCTCAACATGTTTCACCAGGTCATCATTTCTCATTCTGTCTCTCCTGGAAACATTAATAGCTTTTCTTAAGCATCTCATCTCACAAGATGTGATTTTCCTGTCCTGTGCTTGGGTCAGGAACCATGTTTGACATCTGTAGCAAAGAGTTGTTAAAAATATACTGTTTATCAGCTGTCGTTTAATTTCCAGGTGATATTCGGATGTTTGAGTGGTGCTGGCAGTAAGTCACTGACTAGCTTTTTGACATCATGTTTTCATTTCTCTGCCAAGTCTTCCATGTTCATTAAACATGCTTCCTAGATGTTTAAACTCTGGAATCTGTTTAAGCCTGGTGTTATTGACACACATATTAAGTGGGTCTAGTGATCTAATGCCATGACAAAAGTCGTCCTAATTTAATGACCGAAAAATTAAACCTTGAATGTTCATGTTGATTAAAAAGTCACCCCTACATTTAAATCATTATATCTTCACTCCTATGTATTTAATTTATACGAAACAAATCTCAAATTAAAGAGAATTAACTTTTATTTTATTATATAAAATGCAATTTTACATTAACATTTCAGCTCAGCATGAGACCTGTGCATTTCAGTGTATGATGTCATTGCAGGCAGCAATTTTTGCTCTCTTGTGTAACGTCAGTGTATGACGTCATAGCAGGCAGCAATTTTTGCTCTCTTGTTTAACGTCAGTTTTTTCTTTAATTTTACTTCTTTCTTTCTTTTTTTTAAATTTTTTTTTTTTTTTTTTTTTTTTTTTTTTTTTTTTTTTTTTTTTAATTAGAAAAAAAAAATGAAACATACAACGTATTAGTTAAATGGCAGTTATTGTGCCTTGTTTTGATATTTATTTCATGTACAGACTGTCCTCAACTTATGGACGGGGTTCCATTCCGACGACCCCGTCGTAAATCGATATGGTCATCAGTCTTAAATCAATAAACATGGGCTGACAGCAGCTAATGAGACTTCCTTAGTTCAAGAACGCAAATTTCAAACTCCCACCATGCTTCAGTATGACAGTTGACCGAAAAAAGTATGTAAGTAAGAATCGGCAAAGTCATCAGAATATGATGTTGCAATGTGAAATAGACATTCTAGTGTAAATATTATATTGAATGTGAGTTTGTATGGTTTTCAAAATGTAGCTATTTCGTGAAATGGTAGCATGCTTGAGACAGTAAACATTAAGAACAGTTCAAGGTTGCATTAAGTTGTAAATATTATTAATGGTTGCTGGGCGTAGTATTCATATTGTTATCGTTATTCAGAATCAATACCATTGCACTCTGGGCAAACCCATCGGTGCACAGTCTCCCTCAGCAAATGTCCAAGTGTGTGAATACTGATTGTTCCTGGAGCGCCATGGTTGTGTACACGCCTGATCCATCCTCTCACACATCCATCCTCTCACACATCCATCCTCTCACACATCCATCCCTGCTGGTCGTAGGTTTGATGCTGAATTCCAACAATCCCAGCCTTGTTGATTCCTGGATTGTAGTGTCGTTCTCTAACAGGCGATCATTAATTAGTACTTCATTATCCATGTACGAGTATAATGCACCCCACCCTGTCCCCATGGGGCACTATATGTGATATTGTTATAGTTTACCAGTGATTGAGCCGAAGACAGCGCGGGTAGCTCTTTTGGTAAGATAAACAAACATAAGTAGGTCATGTGTCACTTTGTCAAAGGACATAGAAACGACCTCTAACAAGGTCTTCGTCATGGAAAAACTCGTAAAAAAAAATAAGGGAAGATAAAATATGGGTATCATTCTACATGCATAAACAGTTTAAAACAAAAAAGATACAAAACACGAAGGAAGGTCGCTGTTGCCGCTCTGCTAAATTGAAGTAAGAAATATTGACTACTTTAAAGAGGCGAAGATATTTGGTTAGTAGTCTTCAAATTGACGGACGAAAATCAGGCGTGAAACTAATTCAGAGGTGGTCGTCGTAAAGTAACCTATGTGCTCTTCCCCTTGTACAAATCCTTTTATGTGATGTTAGATGTACATGGATGGTGCGTATTATCGACAGGAGGCCGCCCTAAAGACATTATGTGAGTTTAAAAGCACAGAATGCACAATTCTCGAAAGACAGGCAGGGGAAACGGTGCCAGAGGGTATTCAGTTGAGATGATTGGGCAAGGTAACCGAATGGATTGTTTACTTGTCAACCCGTGCTGACGTGAAGTAAATGAAGTGACTGGTAGTCTAACACTGAGAAACATGGACGCTGTCATTGATCAGATATATTTTTGAAAAAGAACGGAGTACTTTTGTTTTGTTTTTGTGTCGTGAACTACGCAATAACAGTAAAAATGTTAAGATTATAACATTAAAGTATATTACCCAGATGTATTTTCAATGCATTTTTAAAAAGGTGGATAACAATGTTAAAAATTAAATTACGAGAGAAGTATTTTGTGCACTGTCATTAATGCATGTGTGTGGGTTTTCGCCAATATATAGTTTCAGCTTAGTAACTGCGTGATGACTGGATGGCTGTAAGATAATTATTACTTTTATTAATGAAATTCACACTGCTGGCCAGGTTTTTTACCAATATGTGTCACATAAGTGATAACATTGACATTTTTCACATTTTCGGTTTTTATTTATGTATGTATATTATCCTGCCTGTGCAGATACGCTTTTTATTTTGGTACATGTTGTCAGTTTATTAAGTACACATTTTTCTCTTTATTTAGGGTAGTGTATTTTGAAGTTAGAGACTGTATCTCTCACCATCCCTATCTAGCACATCCAACACCGTCGTCATAGTTACCGTGATTATCAGTGGGGCAGATAACTGAATTGAGGGGGGGGGGGGGAGGGGGGTTTCACAGCATACTAATCTCTCTGATTCTTACCTGTTTCATTAACCCTTTAGCTACTTGCGCACCTTTGACCTTTAACAAATTAACGTCAAGTCTTCCTGGCCCAAGCTATCCATTCAAAATATTTCCAAGTCTGCTTCGTCCCTTTCATATCTGTTCCCATTTCTCCGTGCGTGTCAATTCTATCGCCAGGGTCTTCTTCCCATCTCTTGTTCCAACGGCACTGCATTGGTAATCTTGTCATACCACTTCTATCTTTATATTTACGCAAGCACCCATTTATGAAAGTATGTAGCTGTTTGGATGTTGTTTTATTATTATTTTTTTTGTCCATGTTTCACAGCAATACAATAGAACTGACTTGACATTTGAAATGAGGATTCTGATTTTCATGTTGAATTTGATTTCTTGTGATCTCCATACATTTATCATTTTGGTGAAAGCCCAAATAGCCTTGTGTGTGTGTGTGTTTTTTTTTTTTTTTTTTTTTTTTTTTTTTTTTTTAATGTCACGGCCTGTCTTTGCAACTCTCTATATTGCTGCCATGGTATATGAATGATTCTACATCTTTTAAAAGTGTTTCTTCAAGTAAAATCTTATTACCGTTTCCGGCATTAATTCTCATTTGCTCTCATGTATTTCGTCTTCCATCTTATTACATGTATGGGACAGAAGAGCCAGGTCATTAGCAAAATCTAGATCATCAAGCTGTTTAGTCAGAGTCCACTGGATTCCTTTTCTTTTGGCCAAAGTAGATCTTTTCATAACCCAAGCTATATCTAATAAGAAAAATGTTTACAAGAGGCATCCCTGTTGCACTCTAGTTCTCACCCCTAACAGTTCTGCAAATAAGTTGTCCTTCATGAAGAACTCTGCATGGCTTGCCTTCGTGCATTTTCTTTATTAAGTTAATGATCTTCAGGGGGACTCCATATTGCCTCATCAGTTTCTGAAGTGATTCGTTGTCTAGACTGTCATTTGCCTTTTCAAAGTCCACAAATGCAATGTAAAGAGGTAAATAAAATTCCAGACTTGGTTCAACTATTATTCTCAATGTGGCTATCTCCTATCTGTACAGGATCTTTTATTATTAGTATTGTTATAAAAAAAAAACCTGCTTGTTCATCTCTCAGTTATCTGTCAATAGACTATTGTAATTTGTCAATAATATCTGCTATGGGAATGCATTTATCTTTACGTTTTGGAGCTGGTCAGCCATTAAGAAAGGCTTTAGTGCTTACCATAAGGTAGGATGTGCTTATCTGTGCCACTGGTAATCGTCAGTATTATAGTTGCCTGTCATTACCATTGAAATCATAATTAATATTACAATCGCTGCAACCAACATCATTATCTTCACTTTCCCCATCATCAATACCCTTAGCTCCCACAATTCTTTGCTGCACATCTGGTCGTTCTCCAGTATTCTTTATTAACTTTGTGTTTTAATTTTTCAGTTCTGTGTATCCATACTTCTGTACTTCGTTCGCCTTCAATCTGGGCGGTTTTTATTTTGTACATTATATATTTCGTACATAGATTTTAAAAAATATATAAATCTTAGCCTCAGTTCCCTCTATATGCCTAAATTGTTTGAAAAAGAAAAACAAAATAGATTTTTAGTACGTAGATTGTAAATGGAAGCTTGCCAAACAGGCATATGAGAATGAAGTAAACATGATATGAAAATTGTGAAATCACAACGGAGCAGCGTTACAAATACGTCCATTAACAAATTTAGTAATCAATTAGTCTTAACAGGTTAAAATAGCGATGGAATGATGGTGAATTTTTAGATGTCCATAAAATTGTCTTCACTGAGACTTGGGTGAGGATTTAAAAAACAGTTTTCCTTTTGCTGGTTCCTTTTACAAGAACTTAGCTGGTATAATTAGGCCCTGCAGCTGTGGTTTCGTAATTCTTCTGTGATGAGGTCACTTCTCCACACAACTCGTCCAATGTAGGCGGTTAGTGTTGAATCCCTGCTTTTGACTCATAACTAGCGACGTCAAAACTTTAGTCTTGCTGCTTCGTACCATGAACAGTCTGATAGCTTCGTTCCACGAACTTTAGACAAAAGAGAAAGAACAAATGCCTCTGCTAAATACACTGGGTTGGAAGATTAACAGGCGCATTGTCTCGCTGTCCACCCACCAATGTTAGCCTCTCTGAATAATTAAATTCGTGAGTGTACACACCGTAACTCAGGGGAGATGATTAGAAATCACCAATATTCATCTGGATATTAAACTGGGAAAATATGTGCTTGGACAGCGCGAATGCAATGATTTGTGCCCGAACTACAATTATCAATTTACATATCTCACAAAATGATACGATACACTTGATGCACATGGGATGCTATCATCACTCATCACTGCTCCATTTGGAGTCTGGGGTCACCTCTGCTGTCGGTTTTCTGTACGACTAGCAAGAAACAGCCACCAGCTTTTGCTGTAGTGGTTTATGAATATACTATTTTCATATGTTGAGGTTGCCAGCCTCATTTATAACCACTTAGCGAGAAAAACATGTCAAATTTACATTTGTAAAATATAAGTTCACAACATACCCCAAATGAGATCTACAAACTCCTGGCACAGTTAGAATGGACCCAGCAACTTAGGTTAGATGCTTTCAAATCACTTGGTCTGGGAAATTTTAGTCTTCCTCTTATGACGGTTGATCTGATTCCTTAGGACTCCAGTCTTTGTATTTAAAAATGCGGGTTTACTTTTACGTTTCAAAGTTGCCCAAATACTTCGATCTGTCACTTATAATTTTGGAATTCTTAGTTCGATGTCTCTCTGGCTTCTGGGAGTTGCTAATTTGACATTGCGATGAGGTCTGATCTGTGACTCTGATTTCGCTAGATTATATTGCCATTTCTCAGGTCATATCCCAGATTGTACTTTTAGACCAACTTGCCAATGAAAATTAAAGTCTATTCCGGCTTTCAAATCAAGCCAATGATAAGCTCTTTAGAACTATATGGGGCGGGGTGTTAAATCATAATATCCCCCGCGTGTTTTAAAATATCAAATTTAAAAATTCCAACGTGTGACCTATTTCTAATAGGGCAGTAATACTTCCGATTGCATCTTTATTCAAACTCGCAAACAAATCTGTGAACATATTTCCTGTCTAGATGCTTTCCCACAATATTGTCTCCCCAGACAGATTATCGGTAATATTGATACAAAGATGGGCAAGCGGAAACGATTACATAGTATCACCGGGGTTTTCGTACATCCGCCAGACTGTCAAATACGGATCGCCGGCAGCTCAGACAAACAATATGGCTTTCTTTCCGTATTCTGCTGGGTCGTATTGTTATGAGGAGTGATCGGAACCATCGTGGATCAACACAGATCGTCTCTATCAAAGGTGGCTAGGCGACTAAGGTGATAAACGCATTATCCACTGACATCCTAATTAGCTTACGACGATTCACATGGCGAAAAGTAAACAAGTCTGGGAGCGGCTCATAGCAAAACAATGTAAGGGCATAAATTATGTCAAATAATAGGACGATGAAGGAGAGAGAGAAGGGCGCAAAAGTACATGCATAAAACGTTTTATGACAGAAGGCAAAATTCAAATTGAGAACTTGATAGCGTATAAAGAGTGTAAATCAATACTCAAAAATAGCTTCAAAGAAAAATTGGCACAGAGAACATACAAAGTCAGATATAAATGAAGCACATACAACTCCTTACCAAGAAGATACTTACTTACTTAGCCGTTCCCCTTCTACCAAGAACATGTCAAATTATAATTTTCAGATTGAGAACCGGCCACTGCAGATTCACGTGCTATATTTTAAATAAATTAAAAACTCTGACCCATTACCATACTGGAAAAAAAAAACAGTAGAAAATGTTTTCCAAGCTAACAACCCTGGAGTGAGAAAAAGAAAGCAATGACTAAAGCCTGAAACGAACCGCCCACTTTAAGAGAGACATACATGTAGTTACATGAGAGAGCGATGCCCCGTGTAGTTCCCGTGATGAGACGAAGAAAGATCAGGACTACTGCACCTTCAGGTATGTCGTACGTAGCAGACAATATGAGATTGGGTATGGTTCTGGCATCCTCATTATGTAAAACAACTTGCTATTAAAACCACAATATCATTTGGCGGACATGATATAAACAACTTGAGGTACGCTGATGATACAGTCTTAATAGCAACAAGCGAAAAGGAGCTGCAGGAAATGGTTGATACAATAGGGGGGCAACAACGGATAAAAATTGCATCTCAGAAGTGAAGAGCAGAATAGTTCAGGCAAAAACAGCATTCTATACAATGAAGAGTATTTAATGCAACATTTATTTGTAATTGGAAGTAAGAAAGAGAGTTCTTCGGTGTTGTATAAAACCAATCCTGACATATGGGAGTGAATCGTGGACAATTAGTAAACAAGTAGGGAAGGCACTAGAGGCTACAGAGATGTGGTTTTACAGAAGAATATTAAAAATACCGTGGACAACCAAAAAGAGTAATGAGGATGTCCTGAAAGAGACCAATGCGCAAAGGAAACTTATTTCACAAGTTAGAAAGAAGCAATCCACTTTTTTGGGGCATGTTATGAGGAGGGGAAAGCTGGAATATATCGTAACCACAGGTAAGATTGAAGGAAAAAGAGATAGGGGAAGACAAAGAGAGCAAATACTGGACAGTTTGACATTGTGGCATGGAAATAAGTCAACAGCAGAATTGATCAATTGTACTGGAGACAGAAAGTTGTGGAGAGATATGATTAAATACGCCACTAGGCATGATACTTGAAGAAGAAGATTAAACTCACTGTTGCAATAGCACGTGAATGCTTTGGTGCACGCAAGTAGTATACAATGGCGGACTTAGTTAGCATTATGGAGGCGCCATGAAGGCGCGTGACTTTTATATAGCAAAAACGCCTGGAGGCGCGTGACTTTTATATAGCAAAAAATGGCGGCGCGCTGGAGGCGCAAGATGGCGGACTTGAGATAACAAGGGGGAGATAAGTAGGTTGTTGTATTGCATAACTTTTTATATAAGGAAAAATGTGGCAAGATGGCGGACTTGAGATAACAAGAAGAGGTTATATGGCGCAAGATGGCGGGATGACTTTTATATAAGAAAATACTCATTGCGCAGGTGGAGCATCAGGCGGATGGTGATGACTTTTATATAAGGAATTGAGGAGGAGGAGAGGAGGAGGCGCATGACTTTTTATATAAGGAAATACTCAGTGTGCAGGTGGAGCAGCAGGCGTTGGTACATGACTTTTATATAAGGAAATACTCATTGCGCAGGTGGAGCATCAGGCGTTGGTGCATGACTTTTTATATAAGGAAATACTCATTGTGCAGGTGCAGCATCAGGCGGAGGGTGATGACTTTTTATATAAGGAAAATGTGCAGGTGGAGCATCAGGCGGCGGGTGATGACTTTTTATATAAGGAAATACTCATTGCACAGGTGGAGCATCAGGCATTGGTACATGACTTTTATATAAGGGAAATGTGGTGGAGCAAGATGGCGGACTTGAGATAACAAGGGGAGATAAGTAGGTTGTTGTATTGCATGACTTTTTATATAAGGAAAATGTGCAGGTGGAGCCGATCGATTTCAGGCGTTAGATTTCAGGCGGAGGTGCAGGCGGATGCGTGTGACTTTTTATATAAGGAAAAGGGGCAGGTGCAAGATGGGGGACTTGAGATAACAAGAAGAGGTTATGTAGCGCAAGATGGCGGGATGACTTTTTATATAAGGAATTGAGGAGGAGGGTAGGAGGAGGCGGATGACTTTTTATATAGTAATATATTAGTGTTTATTTTTAGATAACAAGAAGACGTTCTTTATAGACATATATTAATTCTGCAGGAGTGATGCAGGGGCAAGATGGCGGGATGACTTTTTATATAAGGAATTGAGGAGGAGGGTAGGCGGAGGCGGATGACTTTTTATATAGTAATATATTAGTGTTTATTTTTAGATAACAAGAAGACGTTCTTTATAGACATATATTAATTCTGCAGGAATGATGCAGGGGCAAGATGGCGGGATGACTTTTTATATATTAGTGTTGTTTAGGTAACAAGAAGACGTTATTTATAGACTCGAGATAACAAGAAGAGGATATATTTAGACTTGAGATAACAAGAAGACTTTTAGACGATTGCGCAGGCCCAAGATGGCGGGATGACTTTTTTATATAAGGAAAATGTGCAGGCGTGCTGTAGGAGGAGCATGGGTTTTTTTTATATAGTAATATATTAGTGTTTATTTTTAGATATCAAGAAGACGTTATTTATAGACATATATTAATTCGACAGGGGCGATGCAGGCGCAAGATGGCGGTGTGGTGGTGGGGTATGCGTTGTTATATATTAGTGTTGTTGTATGTGTTGTTTTAGATAACAAGAAGCCGTTATATCGAGATAACAAGAAGCCTTTTAGCCAATAGGAAGACTTTGAGATAACAAGAAGACGATATATTTAGACATACGAACAGTTATATATAGGTAACAAAAAGAATTTTAGTTAATATATTTTATTTTGTCAAATAACAATATTGGTAAGCTTCGTATTTTTTCAATTGATATTGTACAATTGGTAAATAATACAGTGATATGGACAATTTTTATATTGGAAAGATGTATGTTCAAAATATACATGTGAAGCGGGGTTTTGTTTGTGGTGCGATAACGGTGGTTTAGGTTACTAAGGGGTTTTTGAAGGGGGTGGAGGTTTTGTGTTTTCTTTTGTAGTGGTGTGTGTGAGGTCGGGAGGCTTTTTTGTGTGTGTGTGATGTATTGCACCGGTAGTGTGTTTGGTTGTAGGTATCTTAATTGTGTGGTGTAGTTTGTGGGGCTGTCGAATCGTGGGATGTGTTGGGGTATGGGTTTTTGTGTGCCGGTATTTTAATTGTTGTATATACAATATGTATAGATCGGAGTGAAGTGTTAGAGACCTGTACTAGTTCTACCATCGAACTTGCGTCCTGGTAGTGTGTGTGTTGTTTATTTTACATATAGACAGGTATACATATACACGATGTTACAGCAGTTATACGCTAAATAGTCATATATACATAGGTGAATAACAGGAAGACTTTGAGATTTTTAGATAACAAGAAGACGATAATAGAGAGACGATATATTTAGACTTTGAGATAATACGAAGACGATGTATTTAGATATATTTAGTTATACATATATTTAGACTTATTTTTTAAATGTATGTTACAACAGGTAGAGGATATTGGCGGTATCTGTGGATACGTAAGCCGGTACCTTGTGTAAAGTCTTTCCGACAGAGCTCACAAGAAAAACGAGGCATAGAGTGCACGGTTTTTACAATGACTTATGAACGTGTTGGCGTGGGGGAAAAAAACAAAACCCCGATAGCAAAAATACACACACCTGTCTATTGATCTCTTCCTTTGTCTATGAAACCAGCCTTGTTTGCGCGCTAACAACTTGCTTAATCGAAAAACTAAGCGATAAGAAATATTTAATTTACTCGGTCATACATTTTTTTCTAAGATACATTTTAGCTGTCGCTATCAGGAAATCTTATACTAACCGTTTCGCCTCTTAAATTTACAAGCTTATTTTTTGTGAGAGAGTGAAGTGTTAGAGACTTACCTATACTACGTCTACCATGAAGAGGTGGCGTGATGTGTTAGAGACATGATTATACCAGGTTCGGCAGTGAGAGATGAACGCGCTTCGTGGTAACAGCTAGTTGATTACCCAGAAGCCTAATCGATACCCAACGTGCTGTTGAACAAATATTCAGTGTTAGCTTTCTTGATTTGCGAGAGTCTGTCACTATGAGTTATCTGTAAGGTTTTACATAGTTTTGTTAAGGCGTTTATTTTCTAAAATATTGTGTGTGTTCGTAAGCAATAACACGGGCTTTTTGTGTGTTTCATGAAAGTTTAGGTCTACTCTTATAGAGGCAGATGAGTAAGGGTTGGTATGATGGGGATGTTTTTGTGTTGTGTTGTGTGTGTAGCTAGTGATAATATGATAGGGAATTCCGTTGTTGGGTGAATGTAACTACATATTAACACAGGCGCTGGGTCACGGGGTAGTTTTCTTTATTATTTATATTATAGCATGAGTAATAAAATCTACTTACACCAATGTTCAGTTAATATTATGTAAAGCCATCTCGCATGTGGTGGATATGTTCAACACATAGTAGACTTCCCTGTCTCACCCGGTTATACAGACTTTGAAATCCAACACGTGACAACACCTCAACACTTGGTGGTTTATCTTTCAACGAAATACCGACGAGGTGCCGTAGACACCGTAGATGGAAGGGAGTGAGACTTCTTTTTTTTTTTTTGCTTAGTTTTTTTTATTGTCCTGCAATTTTCAAACTTTAGTAAAAGGTTTTCTTCCAAACACCAAAGACGATCCCAAAATTTTCTCCCAGACCTCCGCAAAGGGTCCAACCTATAGATAAATAGATCAACCGGCAAATACTTCTTTAAAAAATTTCTCCCCACTTGTCAAAAAAATACTGCCCCTTGTCAAAAATATATCCCCCTTATCAATCAAATTTCGCCCCCTCGACAAAGAAATTTCGCCCCTCTGTTAAAAAAATACTTCCCCTAACCAAAAAATACTGCCCCTTGTCAAAAAAAATTTTCGCCCTCTTGGTAATCAAACTGCTTCCTATTGTCAAAAAATGTCACCCCTTGACAATTAAATTTCTCCCCCTTGTCAAAAAATACTTTCCCTTGGTAAATACTTACAGTGCCGGTCTTCAACCGTAAACAGTCGTAGTCTCCAACATAAAAAAAATATTGGGAAAGACCAAGCCGAACAAAAACAAATAAACAATTTATTGAACACACCCGTAGAGATATATCTTACAGGTAGACTAAAACGACGAGGTGCCGTAGACACTGTAGATGGAAGGGAGTGAGACTTCTTTTTTTTTTTTTTTGCTTAGTTTTTTGTCTTCTTCTTCTTCTTCGATCCTTAACCACCGACCGTCAAAGCAGTCAGTGGCCATCACGCCTTAGTGGCGTCTTGTAGGGCAACAACAAATTGATTCCACTTTGCACGGTCGGTGGCCATCCTTCGTACAGTGCCCCAACTCTGGTTCATTCTTTGCATCTCAGCCACCACAGTCCTCCGCCAAGTTGTTTTTGGTCGGCCTCTCTTTCGCTTTCCTTCAGGGGTCCAAAGCATAGCTGTTCTTGTGATGGCATCGGGGTCTCTTCTGAGGACATGACCAACCCAGCTCCAGCGTCTGCCAGCTATGATGGTATGCATGTCCTCTTGCTTGCTACGAGTAAGCAGATCTTGGTTGGTGATGGTATTTGGCCAAAAGATTCGGTGAATTTTTCATAGGCATGTTGTGTGAAAAGAGGACAATTTTGACATTTCCTTCTCTGTGACTCTCCAGCATTCCGCACCATAGAGAAGCACAGAAAGCACGCAAAAATATATCCCCCTTATCAATCAAATTTTGCCCCCTCGACAAAGAAATTTCGCCCCTTTGTTAAAAAAATACTTCCCCTAACCAAAAAATACTGCCCCTTGTCAAAAAAATTTTTTGCCCTCTTGGTAATCAAACTTCTTCCTATTGTCAAAAAATGTCACCCCTTGACAATTAAATTTCTCCCCCTTGTCAAAAAAAATACTTCCCCTTGGTAAATACTTACAGTTCCGGTCTTCAACCCGCTCCCCAACGGTTTAAGCACTTCATCACTTCTTGTCGTGTGATAAATTATTCTATCCAGAGACTGGCCTTTCTCTCACACGATCACCTTGTGATAAAACTATTTCTTACCCCTTACTTTCACATTGTCATCACTATCATCTCGGGTCAGACAGGACTATAAACATCTATTACCTACCTGATAAAAGCTACGACAAACGTTATCTACCAGTTGTATAGCAACGCCCTTTATCAGTTGCATATAAAGTAACTAGAGGGATGACGGGATATATTTTGGATGATCCCTTACGAAATTGCTTACCAAAACAAGTTAATCAATCTTTTAAATTTCTCGATATATACATATAATAGGAAGATATATTTAGACAATAAGAAGACTTTGAGACAATAGGAAGACGAGAATAGGAAGAGGTTAATAGGAAGACGATATATTTAGACAATAGGAAGATGATATATTTATAGATAACAAGAAGACGATATATTTAGACATATTGTATATTTATATACATATTTTTCAACAGTTAGACGAACAGTTATACGATATATTTAGACAAACAATTAGACGATATAGGTAACAAAAGAAGTATACACAAGGTATGTGTGATGCACATGGTGTTAAGTCAGCCGGCCCGATGCTGTAATAAGCATCGGGTTGGCCTCCTTAACCGTTCCAGAGTTCCTCTGGTGCCCAGTTAAAACTGGGTCTGTCCTCCCGGGTTGTGTGCAGTGCATCACACATACCTTGTGTATACTTCTTTTGTTACCTATATCGTCTAATTGTCTTCCTATTAACCTCTTCCTATTCTCGTCTTCCTATTGTCTCAAAGTCTTCTTATTGTCTAAATATATCTTCCTATTATATGTATATATCGAGAAACTTAAAAGATTAGTTAACTTGTTTTGGTAAGCAATTTCGTACGGGATCATCCAAAATATATCCCGTCATCCCTCTAGTTACTTTATATGCAACTGATAAAGGGCGTTGCTATACAACTGGTAGATAACGTTTGTCGTAGCTTTTATCAGGTAGGTAATAGATGTTTATAGTCCTGTCTGACCCGAGATGATAGTGATGACAATGTGAAAGTAAGGGGTAAGAAATAGTTTTATCACAAGGTGATCGTGTGAGAGAAAGGCCAGTCTCTGGATAGAATAATTTATCACACGACAAGAAGTGATGAAGTGCTTAAACCGTTGGGGAGCGGGTTGAAGACCGGAACTGTAAGTATTTACCAAGGGGAAGTATTTTTTTTGACAAGGGGAGAAATTTAATTGTCAAGGGGTGACATTTTTTGACAATAGGAAGAAGTTTGATTACCAAGAGGGCAAAAAAAAATTTTGACAAGGGGCAGTATTTTTTGGTTAGGGGAAGTATTTTTTTAACAAAGGGGCGAAATTTCTTTGTCGAGGGAGCGAAATTTGATTGATAAGGGGGATATATTTTTTGACAAGGGGCAGTATTTTTTTGACAAGTGGGGAGAAATTTTTTAAAGAAGTATTTGCCGGTTGATCTATTTATCTATAGGTTGGACCCTTTGCGGAGGTCTGGGAGAAAATTTTGGGATCGTCTTTGGTGTTTGGAAGAAAACCTTTTACTAAAGTTTGAAAATTGCAGGACAATACAAAAAAACTAAGCAAAAAAAAAAAAAGAAGTCTCACTCCCTTCCATCTACCGTGTCTACGGCACCTCGTCGTTTTTAGTCTACCTGTAAGATATATCTCTACGGGTGTGTTCAATAAATTGTTTATTTGTTTTTGTTCGGCTTGGTCTTTCGCAATATTTTTTTTATGTTGGAGACTACGACTGTTTACGGTTGAAGACCGGCACTGTAAGTATTTACCAAGGGAAAGTATTTTTTGACAAGGGGGAGAAATTTAATTGTCAAGGGGTGACATTTTTTGACAATAGGAAGAAGTTTGATTACCAAGAGGGCGAAAAAAAATTTTGACAAGGGGCAGTATTTTTTGGTTAGGGGAAGTATTTTTTTAACAAAGGGGCGAAATTTCTTTGTCGAGGGGGCGAACTTTGATTGATAAGGGGGATATATTTTTTGACAAGGGGCGGTATTTTTTTGACAAGTGGGGAGAAATTTTTTAAAGAAGTATTTGCCGGTTGATCTATTTATCTATAGGTTGGACCCTTTGCGGAGGTCTGGGAGAAAATTTTGGGATCGTCTTTGGTGTTTGGAAGAAAACCTTTCACTAAAGTTTGAAAATTGCAGGACAATACAAAAAACTAAGCAAAAAAAAAAGAAGTCTCACTCCCTTCCATCTACGGTGTCTACGGCACCTCGTCGGTATTTCGTCGAAAGATAAACCACCAAGTGTTGAGGTGTTGTCACGTGTTGGATTTCAAAGTCTGTATAACCGGGTGAGACAGGGAAGTCTACTATGTGTTGAACATATCCACCACATGCGAGATGGCTTTACATAATATTAACTGAACATTGGTGTAAGTAGATTTTATTACTCATGCTATAATATAAATAATAAAGAAAACTACCCCGTGACCCAGCGCCTGTGTTAATATGTAGTTACATTCACCCAACAACGGAATTCCCTATCATATTATCACTAGCTACACACACAACACAACACAAAAACATCCCCATCATACCAACCCTTACTCATCTGCCTCTATAAGAGTAGACCTACACTTTCATGAAACACACAAAAAGCCCGTGTTATTGCTTACGAACACACACAATATTTTAGAAAATAAACGCCTTAACAAAACTATGTAAAACCTTACAGATAACTCATAGTGACAGACTCTCGCAAATCAAGAAAGCTAACACTGAATATTTGTTCAACAGCACGTTGGGTATCGATTAGGCTTCTGGGTAATCAACCAGCTGTTACCACGAAGCGCGTTCACCTCTCACTGCCGAACCTGGTATAATCATGTCTCTAACACATCACGCCACCTCTTCATGGTAGACGTAGTATAGGTAAGTCTCTAACACTTCACTCTCTCACAAAAAATAAGCTTGTAAATTTAAGAGGCGAAACGGTTAGTATAAGATTTCCTGATAGCGACAGCTAAAATGTATCTTAGAAAAAAATGTATGACCGAGTAAATTAAATATTTCTTATCGCTTAGTTTTTCGATTAAGCAAGTTGTTAGCGCGCAAACAAGGCTGGTTTCATAGACAAAGGAAGAGATCAATAGACAGGTGTGTGTATTTTTGCTATCGGGGTTTTGTTTTTTTCCCCCACGCCAACACGTTCATAAGTCATTGTAAAAACCGTGCACTCTATGCCTCGTTTTTCTTGTGAGCTCTGTCGGAAAGACTTTACACAAGGTACCAGCTTACGTATCCACAGATACCGCCAATATCCTCTACCTGTTGTAACATACATTTAAAAAATAAGTCTAAATATATGTATAACTAAATATATCTAAATACATCGTCTTCGTATTATCTCAAAGTCTAAATATATCGTCTCCCTATTATCGTCTTCTTGTTATCTAAAAATCTCAAAGTCTTCCTGTTATTCACCTATGTATATATGACTATTTAGCGTATAACTGCTGTAACATCGTGTATATGTATACCTGTCTATATGTAAAATAAACAACACACACACTACCAGGACGCAAGTTCGATGGTAGAACTAGTACAGGTCTCTAACACTTCACTCCGATCTATACATATTGTATATACAACAATTAAAATACCGGCACACAAAAAACCCATACCCCAACACACCCCACGATTCGACAGCCCCACAAACTACACCACACAATTAAGATACCTACAACCAAACACACTACCGGTGCAATACATCACACACACACACAAAAAAGCCTCCCGACCTCACACACACCACTACAAAAGAAAACACAAAACCTCCACCCCCTTCAAAAACCCCTTAGTAACCTAAACCACCGTTATCGCACCACAAACAAAACCCCGCTTCACATGTATATTTTGAACATACATCTTTCCAATATAAAAATTGTCCATATCACTGTATTATTTACCAATTGTACAATATCAATTGAAAAAATACGAAGCTTACCAATATTGTTATTTGACAAAATAAAATATATTAACTAAAATTCTTTTTGTTACCTATATATAACTGTTCGTATGTCTAAATATATCGTCTTCTTGTTATCTCAAAGTCTTCCTATTGGCTAAAAGGCTTCTTGTTATCTCGATATAACGGCTTCTTGTTATCTAAAACAACACATACAACAACACTAATATATAACAACGCATACCCCACCACCACACCGCCATCTTGCGCCTGCATTGCCCCTGTCGAATTAATATATGTCTATAAATAACGTCTTCTTGATATCTAAAAATAAACACTAATATATTACTATATAAAAAAAACCCATGCTCCTCCTACAGCACGCCTGCACATTTTCCTTATATAAAAAAGTCATCCCGCCATCTTGGGCCTGCGCAATCGTCTAAAAGTCTTCTTGTTATCTCAAGTCTAAATATATCCTCTTCTTGTTATCTCGAGTCTATAAATAACGTCTTCTTGTTACCTAAACAACACTAATATATAAAAAGTCATCCCGCCATCTTGCCCCTGCATCATTCCTGCAGAATTAATATATGTCTATAAAGAACGTCTTCTTGTTATCTAAAAATAAACACTAATATATTACTATATAAAAAGTCATCCGCCTCCGCCTACCCTCCTCCTCAATTCCTTATATAAAAAGTCATCCCGCCATCTTGCCCCTGCATCACTCCTGCAGAATTAATATATGTCTATAAAGAACGTCTTCTTGTTATCTAAAAATAAACACTAATATATTACTATATAAAAAGTCATCCGCCTCCTCCTACCCTCCTCCTCAATTCCTTATATAAAAAGTCGTCCCGCCATCTTGCCCCTGCATCACTCCTGCAGAATTAATATATATCTATAAATAGCCTCTTCTTGTTATCTAAAAATAAACACTAATATATTACTATATAAAACAGTCATCTGCCTCCTCCTACCCTCCTCCTCAATTCCTTATATAAAAAGTCATCCCGCCATCTTGCGCCACATAACCTCTTCTTGTTATCTCAAGTCCCCCATCTTGCACCTGCCCCTTTTCCTTATATAAAAAGTCACGCGCATCCGCCTGCGCCTCCGCCTGAAATCTAACGCCTGAAATCGATCGGCTCCACCTGCACATTTTCCTTATATAAAAAGTCATGCAATACAACAACCTACTTATCTCCCCCTTGTTATCTCAAGTCCGCCATCTTGCTCCACCACATTTCCCTTATATAAAAGTCATGTACCAATGCCTGATGCTCCACCTGTGCAATGAGTATTTCCTTATATAAAAAGTCATCACCCGCCGCCTGATGCTCCACCTGCACATTTTCCTTATATAAAAAGTCATCACCCTCCGCCTGATGCTCCACCTGCACAATGAGTATTTCCTTATATAAAAAGTCATGCACCAACGCCTGATGCTCCACCTGCGCAATGAGTATTTCCTTATATAAAAGTCATGTACCAACGCCTGCTGCTCCACCTGCACACTGAGTATTTCCTTATATAAAAAGTCATGCGCCTCCTCCTCTCCGCCTCCTCAATTCCTTATATAAAAAGTCATGCGCCTCCTCCTCTCCTCTTCCTCAATTCCTTATATAAAAGTCATCACCATCTGCCTGATGCTCCACCTGCGCAATGAGTATTTTCTTATATAAAAGTCATCCCGCCATCTTGCGCCATATAACCTCTTCTTGTTATCTCAAGTCCGCCATCTTGCCACATTTTTCCTTATATAAAAAGTCATGCAATACAACAACCTACTTATCTCCCCCTTGTTATCTCAAGTCCGCCATCTTGCGCCTCCAGCGCGCCGCCATTTTTTGCTATATAAAAGTCACGCGCCTCCAGGCGTTTTTGCTATATAAAAGTCACGCGCCTCCATGCGCGCCTCCATGGCGCCTCCATAATGCTAACTAAGTCCGCCATTGTACTCACGCATCCTGCACGCGGGCCAGTTACAGCGGTGGCTCCATGCTGTAAGGGAGCAAAGAGGGAAATAATTATGACGATGAGAGAAGCCTGAGACGGACCGCCTACTTTATGAGAGAAACACGTGGGGTTATACACAGTCAACGAAGAAGAATAAGAAATAGCGATTGTCTTACTTAATGAGGGTTCTAGCCTCTAGAACAGTCTTATCTAGGTCGCCCTCTACGACTACGATATGCCTAGACGGAGAAGTGACGGTATTTTTCTATCTCACGAGAAACTTTCAACATAACTCACGTATAAGAGATCCGTTGTTGCCGACCTTCGATTTGAAGATGGCAGATGATGATGATAAGAAACCGTCGGGAACCACGCAGTTGAGATTACATTTTCACATTTACACTTGTATATGTGGGTTTTTTTTTCCATTTATGTCTTTTACGTGCTTTTTCTATAACGACAAAGGCCTTGCTGGCTGACATTCATTCATTTCATTCATAACCCTCCACTCCCACAGGAGCATAGGCCTTCAACAAACACATGCCAAGTCCTCCTGTCACGTGCCATCATCTCAAGTTCTTTCCATGTTCTCCTCATCATTTTCACCTCTGTTTCCAACTCTCTTCTCCATGTACTTCTTGGTCTTCCTCTGCCTCTCTTGCCCTGGGGGTTCCAGAACAAGGACTGCCTTGTAATGCTATCAACAGGTTTTCTCAGTGTGTGTCCTATCCATCGCCATCGTCTTCTTCTCATTTCTTGTTCCACTGGCACTTGTCTAGTTCTATGTATTCCCTCATTTCTGCTGCCACTTGCGCCACTTTCCCTTGTTCGTTTAATGTCCGAACATTCCAGGTGCCAAATCTGGAAAACTGGTGTTTGTCCTGTCCTGGGATACACATTTCAACCCCAAGTGGGTTATAATTAGGGTATATAGTGTTTATAATTTTATATAGCATATTACATTTGTTGTTTTTCTTGTGTTTGGTTATTCCATGCTGTGGTTTATCTGCCGTTCGTGCAAAAAACCATTAATGTGCTATCGTTTCTGCAACAATTTGTTTTTCATGATGCCGTTGCCAGCCTCCATGACATATCAGTGTGATACTGCTTACGGTTTTGAATCTTTAAATCGTTCATTTGTTCTTGTCACGGATGGTCAATAGAAACTGGTATGGTTTAGAGTAGACCAAAACTTACAATAATCATGTAACCATTAGGAGAGTGTAATCCTAGCGGCATAACCCTCTCTGGCGAAGGTAATATTATCTACAATTGCGCCACATAAAGTATGATATACAGTGCAGTCCAAATAAGCGGAATCCGCTTGGGCCATTTAAAATAGTTTGGCTTATCCGAAATTCTGCTTATCAGGAGTTTCTACCAAAATAGACTTCTGGCCAGGACATGCAAAATTGCTTCGACTTAACAAAATTCGGCTTAAGCGAGTTCTGCTTATCCTGACTGCACTGTATATATATATATATACACACACACACGCAGGATGCGCCCCTGAGGTGATAGCTCTTGGCTGTTTTCTTTTACCCGTTGTTCCGTCCGGCGTTGTCTTTTCTCGTCTGCTTGCTGTAAGAGCTTTTCGCCCAGTCTGAGGTGACGCCATATAGAGCATCGCCACTTGGTTTTCACTCGAGTGAAAACAATGACAGAAAGATGTACATACATGCTATTGTGATGGCTGGTTGAAAACAAACGAATGTTTTGTAATTTATTTATTTATTTTTTGTACTTTTTCATCTACACTCAGCCTACGGAATGGAAGATGCTGCGTTTTATACGTGGATCAAAGCTTACTGCTGGCTGTATGAGTGGAAACAATGACAGAAAGATGCACATACAAAATTTTGGGAAGGCTAGTTGAATTATTTGTTAAACATACGACTGTTGTTGTTGTGTTTGTTTTAATTCATGGGCTGATATTGATGGCTGAGAAAATGTTTACTAGTTTTACATTTGAATATTAGATAGCAGTTGTATTTTGAGACTTTAGCTGGTTTATTTGTGGTTTTTTTTAATTTGTGGATCGATAAAGACCACTATCACGTGTACTTTGGACTACGGGAAAAGAAGATACGGTGTTTACACGTGGATCAAAGCTTACGGCTGGCTGTATGAGTGAAAACTATGACAGAAAGATGTACATACAAACTTTTGAGAATGCTGGTTGAATTACCTGCTAAACGTACGATGCTGGTTGAATTACTTGTTGAACATACGAATATTGAGTTGTTTTTTTTTTTTCTTAATTAATTAATGGGTCGATATTGACGACTGGCACGTGTACGTTTTCATCCAAATTTGGACTACGGAAGAGAAGATACTGTGTTTTATGCGTGGATTAAAGCTTATGGCTGTTTGAGTGAAAACTACTTACTTACTCATTCTTCTTCTAGCCTGGGGTGTAGAGATTTGCCAGAGAGAGCGCCTTACTATCCTATCGGCTGCATGCGTGGAAACGATGACAGAAATATGTACATACAAACTATTCGTAAGGCTGGTTGAATTATTTGTTAAAACGTACGACTGTTGTTATTGTGTTTGTTTTAAATTCATGGGTCAATATTGATGACTGAAAAAAATTTTAACTTGTATTATATTTCAACAGTAGATAGCAGTTGTATTTTGAGAATGTAGCTAGTTCTGCACACAAATCGGATTAATTATAGATTATCTGATAACGATCGCCATCCGTTTTAACCATGTCGTTATGAAGGGAGTTCGATAAACGGATTTGTAAATTGAGGATACATTGATGACCGCATGCTCGTCCAGTACTTATAATATTCAATTCACGAGAGATTCTGATGCTTTCCGAATTAGGGCATCTTTGCTTAGCAGCTCCGGTCGTTAATGCGAGTGTTAACTGTTGGATATTTACTAAATGTTTTCGTATACGCAAATCGGATATTGTGAATTGTGTATATCCGAATTTGGTTTTTTTCTTTATGTTGTGAACGGAATATAGACATTAGCCCTGAATGTAGCATAGACTTTTGTTCCACTACTGTAATGATTTACAATAAAAATTTATGGGTTTGTTTCATTGTTCTTTTAACTATTTACTCAATACACCCCAAATCATCAATGTCTTGTGTCTGTTTCATCTGTCGGATCGTTCAATTTTCCGTATGACTTGCTGGATGTATTACAAAAATAAAGTCTACCAATTTCCCATAGGACTTGCTGGGCGTGTTACAAAAGTAAAGTTTACCAATTTTCCATAGGACTTGCTGGGCGTATTACAAAAATAAAGTCTACCAATTTTCCATAGGACTTGCTGGATGTATTAAAAAAATAAAGTCTACCAATTTTCCATACAACTTGCTGGACGTATTACAAAAGTATAGTCTACCAATTTTCCTTACGACTTGCTGGACGTATTATACAAGTATAGTCTACCAATTGTCCATACGATTTGCAGGACATATTACAAAAGTATAGTCTACCAATTGTCCATACGATTTGCTGGACGTATTACAAAAGTATAGTCTACCAATTGTCCATACGATTTGCTGGACGTATTACAAAAGTATAGTCTACCAATTGTCCATACGATTTGCTGGACGTATTACAAAAGTATAGTCTACCAATTGTCCATACGACTTGCTGGACGTATTACAAAAGTATAGTTTACCAATTGTCCATACGATTTGCTGGATATAGCACAAAAGTAAAGTCAAGACATGTTCTAGAAGAATTAGAAGTGAGCAGAGATGTACAGAATCTTCTAGAACTGGCCATTTCGTTCGTTCTTTTGTCGACTATATTGCTGTTATGGGCTGATCACCCGCTTGCTAGCCGCCCTGATTACGGAAACAACAATTGATTTTTTGTTGTACCAATAAACGCCATTAGGCGTAACGGAACAACAATTAATTTCTTGTTGCCCTAAGACGCCACTATGCGTACTGGCCATGAACTGCTTTGTCGGTCCGTGGCTAAGGACGGAAGAAGAAGAAAGAAGAATTGCTGTTATACGCTGTTCAACCAAAGAGGTTATAATTGGGGTATATTGTGGGTATATATCACGCCCTCCGGCCTTAATACCTCAGTATTCATCGACTTTGTGAACCACTTTCACCCCACCATCAAGTTCACCTCCCTCGTCTCCACAGTATCTGTCAACTTCCTTGACATTACTATTTCTATCACGCCCTCCGGCCTTAATACCTCAGTATACTACAAGCCGACAGATGCCCACAGCTACCTCCTGTATACCTCTTCTCATCCTCGGGCTTGTCGTGACTCCCTTCCTTTTTCACAACTTCTCCGCCTCCGCCGTTTATGCCAAGACGACGATGACTTCCACTTACGAGCAAATGAGATGTTGGATTTTTTCCGTAACAGACTTTATCCAGAACATGTTCTCACCTCTGCTCTCCAACGTGTGCTCCCCATCTCTCGTCTGGAGGCCCTCAAACCTCACCATAAATCCACTTCGGATAGAGTCAAATTAATCTTGACCCATCACCCTCACAGTACTACTGTCAAACAGATCCTTTTCCGCCACCTCCCTATCCTCCAAGCAGAGCCTCTGACCCAAAAAGTATTCAGTGAAGCACCTTTGGTGGCATATAGACGTGACAAGAACTTGAAGGATCTTCTTGTTCACAGCCGTCTCCCAAAGGAGAATGCCACTCACTTTGGCACACTACCCTGTGGTCGGACACGATGCAACACGTGCAAGTATGTCATCTCAACCCAGAAGGTGTCCTTTCCTAAGGCTACGTACACCATCACTAGTAGCTTCACGTGTGAATCGCGCAATGTCATTTATACGATCATATGTAAACGTTGCTGCAAAACCTATATTGGCCAAACAGGCAAACGACTTGGGGACAGATTCAGCCAGCACTTAAATGACATCGCTCAGCAAAAGTCAACACCAGTTGCTATACACTTCAATGGTCCTGACCACCATGGTCCCATCGACATCCAGGTCACAGCGATCCGATCCTGCTCCTCTGACACTGCCAGCCGAGAACAGCTTGAGAACCGTCTTATCCACCGCATGGGGTGTCTAAAACCAGCCGGTCTCAACACTTTTCACACCTTTGTCTGAGGTCACCCTCTCCTCTCTTGCTCTATTTTACTCTTTCCACTCTTATCCTATTCTTCTATTTGTATGCCATATACATTTTTTTATTTCGTATTTATTTATCTCCCACTCATTCTGTCCCTTATTATTTCCAGTCCCCACTTTTATCACGTTGGGTAGTTTATTTTCCGGTTTCGTTTTTTAGTTTCTTAGTATGCATTGTGTACATCCGGCGGCGGAAGTCGCTGTCTGTTCAGCCACGCGCTTATCAACAGGACAGCGATTTTGATAGAATTTCGGTTCTTGCCTTCAGGGAAGTACCCAGTTTTTATTTTATTTAGTTTTTATGTGTCCTATCTAGCCTTCACTTTCTTTCCTTTCCTGACGAAGGCCTTGTGGCCGTAACGTAGACTATTTTCTTTGTCCTTTGTCCTCGTAAGACGAATCACCTTTTTCGATTTTTTTTCAAACCCATTCGGGGTATATTGTGCCATTCTGAAAGATGGTCAGATTCCCTAACACATTTAAATAAATATGGTTGACTGTCGGTCACAGGTGTTAGGCACAGAATTTCAGTTGCGAGCCACGTCGGCTTCGCGCAGGTGTGTCAGTGTCTGTCCCTAGTCGTGGTGTGCGTCGAAACGAACGGAATAATTTGTCTTCTCTTTGTTACTTTCACAATTGCCTCTACGGCTGGCGGAGTTGTGGATTTTAAAATTGCTACAAATGTGAAATGGGTTCATTTTCGATACAAGACAACAGGAGGCTGAGACACTTGGGAGTCATGACCCAAGTGGGCCCGTCCCCCTTAGAGTGTAAAGGAGAGTAAAAGGGCCGAAACACTTGATCGACGGGGGGACTTCATCTGATGATCAGGTTGCCTCCTATTGTATCGCTCTGTATAGAGTTTCCTATCAAGTGGTATCGCGTTTATTTATATTTTCATGAAATGTTCTTCTTAGTACAATGAAAGCAGTGGTCAACTTGAGTCTATCTGTATCTCCATAGAGTTTTTTCCAGAAATAGTACTGGTCACGTGCTTTCTCTGTTCCTCATATGTTGGGCATCTTTGAAGCAGAGACCTTCATTTTATTTCATCGGTAGTTTCTATATTTAGCTTGTGGTATCCCAATAATGATAAAATCATGTGGTACAACATAGTTAGTTGTAGTAATAATACACATGTTAGACTGGCATATGGCATAAGAACAGCCGGGCGATTATAACTGATGTTCAAAGATGTGTGTAAGAGAGACATGAAGGCGCGAGACATAAGAACAGCATCCTGGGAGGACCAAGCTGCCGAACGTACAAAGTTGAGATTATCCCTACGGCGTGGTTTTAGATTGGGCGAAGGGAGGCTGTCACAACAAGCAAATAAGAAAGAAAAAAAAAGTACGTTGAAAGAAGCACATGAAAAAACGCAGCCGACGATTATCACCCCTCGGACGTATCATTCCCAGTCAGCAGTACTTTATATCAGGGATAGTTAACTCTGGAACTGTAGCGATCTACTTTCAAATTCTAAGCTTTCTAAAGATCTACCTTGATAAAATCATGTCCGTATTAAGGTTTCAGAATATCTGGAATTTTGAATAAATCAAACTTATATGTAACCGTTATCTCTGACACAAGATCTGCTACCTGTAACACAAATCATCAGAACCATGGAAAATTAAAACTAAATATTTTACCGAAAGTTAACTTCATGTAAAAGACAAGATCGCATTCTATTTTATAGTTATACGAATAAAGTGAATTTTAGGAAGCTAACTTCCGGATTATTTCACTGGAAATGTGGTGAAAATATCGTTAAACCTAGGGATACCGCGCTCTTAAGTGCCGGTGGGAGAGGGCGAATCCGAAATTTGCCTAGGTTTAAAATTCTTTCATCCCACCTAGAGATCTACCAAATTATGCCATGGGATCTTTCGGTAGAACACGGTCGACCGTTTGCCAACATATACTAATAATAGTCACGTGACCGGAAGTAAGTAATGTACCTTTATATTTATCATTTTCCTTATCACTCCGTATTGAGCCACCACTGCACATGGTCTTATGGCAAGTCACATGGTCTTATGGCAAGTCACATGGCCTTATGGCAAATCACATGGTCTTATGGCAAGTCACATGGTCTTATGGCAAGTCACATGGTCTTATGGCAAGAAGCCTGCATCAGGCAGTCACATGGTCTTATGGCAAGAAGCCTGCATCAGGCAGTCACATGGTCTTATGGCAAGAAGCCTGCATCAGGCAGTCACGTGGTCTTATGGCAAGAAGCCTGCATCAGGCAGTCACGTGGTCTTATGGCAAGAAGCCTGCATCAGGCAGTCACGTGGTCTTATGGCAAGAAGCCTGCATCAGGCAGTCACATGGTCTTATGGCAAGAAGCCTGCATCAGGCAGTCGCATGGTCTTGTCTTATGGCAAGAAGCCTGCATCAGGCAGTCACATGGTCATGCAGTAGTGGATTCTGTAGCAAATTGTTTTACCAACCCCTTGCACAAGTTCATATTAGTGGCCTTGTACGACATGCCTGAAGGAGCAGTAGTTCTGTTCTTTTTTGTCTCATCACAGCCCCCCCCCCCCCTCCCCCGGGGGACTCCGTGGGGCTGATGAAATATAACTCTTAAAATGATAGTAGCTGTAAAGGTTCTTTATTGTCTATCTGTTATCTTGTTATACTGTCACTGACTACAACCATGATTCTCCCTTTTAAAAGATCAGTTTCATTCTTTTATACAATTTCTTTCATCTTTTCCATTAGTTTTTCATTCACTTTACTTGTGTGTTCCATCAGGAGCATGGGGAGGTAGAGGATGACCAAATAACACGTAGAAAAGAGAACTGGGGACAGACATGGGGATACCTTAAGCCGATGGCACAGGACAGGAAGACTGGGGGTACATGTTTGTTGAAAGTCTATGCTTCTTTGAGAGTGACAAGGTGACAGAAGGAGGAGCACAGGGACTGGACACTAGCTTGTCCCCTTCTTGCAGGAAAACGTCATCAAAGCATTCACGTGCTCTTACAGTGGTAGTGTCCATAGTAATGGTTTTAACATGATGAAGTTGCCAGCCTCTTAAACAACCTGACATTAGTCACCTCTTACACAACCTGACATTAGTCACCTCTTACACAACCTGACATTAGTCACCTCTTACACAACCTGACATTAGTCACCTCTTACACAACCTGACATTAGTCACCTCTTACACAACCTGACATTAGTCACCTCTTACACAACCTGACATTAGTCACCTGACTTATGACATACATGAGGAAGCTGTGGTGGCAGCAGTGGTTCTATACTTCTTTTCTCTTCTAAGAAACCACCAAAGCCACACGGGGTAATAATGGTTGTCAAAAAAAAGGTGTTCAACATCTCTTGACTCAGGCATGCTGTAACAGGCAACTAATATAAGGTTGTGTATGAAGCTTGCAAGCCTCATGTACTTCCCGAAGGTCTCTGAAAAGACAATGAAAGAATAGGTCTACTTCACCCTCAGGCATGAGTGAGTGAATCGTTCTGGTAACCTCATCATGTTAAACAAATTGTCACAGAGACCATCACTGCAAGAGTATTTCACTGCTTGGTGCATGTTTCCTACAAGGGGATGAGCTACAGTGGTGGGTTCATGCTCTGTAACAAGCATACAGGAAAATGATGATGAAGCTGCCAACTTCATCACGTGAAACACATTGTTAAAGACACTACCACGGCAAGAGCTCATGAATGTAGGCTGCCTGCAAGATGGGCCCACTGCAGTAGTAGTTCCATTATGATCAGAAAGGCAAATCATGATGATGAGCAATCTCTAGATATATCCAGAAAATTTTGGATAGTTTTTTTAATGTCCATCATCTCTTCCACTTCCATTTTTAGTTTTCAAACCGCTTACAGGTGCTTTGTGTATTGTCCCCACCTACAGGTTCTTTGTGCGTTGCCCCCACCTACAGGTACTTTGTGTAGCTCCCACCTACAGGTACTTTGTGTTGCTCCCATCTATAGGTACTTTGTGTGTTGCCCTCACCTACAGGTACTTTGCATGTTGCCCTCACCTACATGTACTTTGTGTGTTGCCCTCACCTACATGTACTTTGTGTGTTGCCCCCACCTACATGTACTTTGTGTGTTGCCCTCACCTACAGGTACTTTGTGTGCTGCTCCCACCTACAGGTACTTTGTGTGTTGCCCTCACCTACAGGTACTTTGAGTGCTGCCCTCACCTACATGTACTTTGTGTGTTACCCCCACCTACAGGTACTTTGTGTATTGCCCCCCACCTGCAGTTATTCTGTGTATTGCCTCCACCTACAGGTACTTTGTGTATTGCCCCCACCTATAGGTACTTTGTGTATTGCCTCCACCTACAGGTACTTTGTGTATTGCCCCCCACCTGCAGTTATTCTGTGTATTGCCTCCACCTACAGGTACTTTGTGTATTGCCTCCACCTACAGGTACTTTGTGTATTGCCCCCACCTACAGGTACTTTGTGTATTGCCTCCACCTACAGGTACTTTGTGTATTGCCCCCCCCTACAGGTACTTTGTGTATTGCCTCCACCTACAGGTACTTTGTGTATTGCCCCCACCTACAGGTACTTTGTGTATTGCCTCCACCTACAGGTACTTTGTGTATTGCCCCCACCTACAGGTACTTTGTGTATTGCCTCCACCTACAGGTACTTTGTGTATTGCCCCCACCTATAGGTACTTTGTGTATTGCCTCCACCTACAGGTACTTTGTGTATTGCCCCCCACCTGCAGTTATTCTGTGTATTGCCTCCACCTACAGGTACTTTGTGTATTGCCCCCACCTATAGGTACTTTGTGTATTGCCTCCACCTACAGGTACTTTGTGTATTGCCCCCCACCTGCAGTTATTCTGTGTATTGCCTCCACCTACAGGTACTTTGTGTATTGCCTCCACCTACAGGTACTTTGTGTATTGCCCCCACCTACAGGTACTTTGTGTATTGCCTCCACCTACAGGTACTTTGTGTATTGCCCCCACCTACAGGTACTTTGTGTATTGCCTCCACCTACAGGTACTTTGTGTATTGCCCCCACCTACAGGTACTTTGTGTATTGCCCCCACCTACAGGTACTTTGTGTATTGCCTCCACCTACAGGTACTTTGTGTATTGCCTCCACCTACAGGTACTTTGTGTATTGCCCCCACCTACAGGTACTTTGTGTATTGCCTCCACCTACAGGTACTTTGTGTATTGCCCCCCACCTACAGGTACTTTGTGTATTGCCTCCACCTACAGGTACTTTGTGTATTGCCCCCACCTACAGGTACTTTGTGTATTGCCTCCACCTACAGGTACTTTGTGTATTGCCCCCACCTACAGGTACTTTGTGTATTGCCCCCACCTATAGGTACTTTGTGTATTGCCAGGGCCTGAGAGGGGAGCAAAGAATAATGACAATGACCTACCATGCATGTTGTAAAAGTCCACTAAGGAGGGTTGGGCATTGGGGTATGACAAGATCACTAATGTGGGAACTGATGACAACCAGATATGCACCAGTGGAACAAGAGACGAGAAGACAATGCTGGAGATGGACAGGACACATACTTGAGAAAACTTGTTGATAGCATTACCAGGCAGCCCTTGTTGTGGAATCTCCAGGGTAAGGAAGGTAGAGGAAGACCAAAGAACACATGGAGAAGAGAACTGGAGAGACATTAAGCGCATGAAGAAGAAATGGAAATACCTGGAGCTGATGGCACAGGACAGGAAGACCTGGGGTAAGTTTGTTGAAGGCCTAAGCTCCTTGGGGAGTTAAAAGGTGAAAGAAAGAAGACAGGTACTGTACTTAACAAACAAACTGGAGTAACAATGCACATTACTTTTTTAATTAAGTTTGGATTAAAAAACTCTACCATCACATTATAACAGGCCAGTTCATAATAAATATTAGGTTCACTATAGTTAGTTGCTTATCCTTTACAGGACGTGGCAATCAACCCCAGCTTTTATTGGCTGTTTGTGGTTTTTCTAGGCAATTTTTTTCATTCAGTAGTTTGCCATTGCTTTCTGAACGGTACGGCGCTTATACCATTGTTAAAAATCCACACAAAGCGATCTGCTACCAAACCGCCTGCAGCAGGTTTCGAACCTGGTATATCTGGATTATGAAACTGCGTTCATATTCATTAGGCCACAGACGCTGACAGGTTCACTATACAATTACATAAACAGACATATGAACTAAACAAAACAAAAACAGACAGTAACAATAATTTTTAACAAAAACAATGTTAGTATAATGATGTTCTCTTCCCCTTATGACAACCTTGATAGCTCTAAAGATGACAGAATGATACATTAATAGCAACAACAACTTTCTACAAGAAAACTGCCTGCACTGGAAGGACAAATAATACACAAACTCAGAAGAAGAAGAAACAAAATTGTACGGAATCTAACAGCTCTGAACCAGCAACCTCTAATGACCAACACACCGTATACCAATGTCATGTCAGTAATACCCCGCATAGATCGTGGGGGTCTCTGAGGAGAAGTGAGAATATGGGTACTGCTAGCTCATGTAAAACACATTGGTGCAAAAACCACCACTGTATCAGCACTTTAGTAGACTTCTTCTGAGACATGGAAATTGGAACACACTGTAATAATAAGTAGACTTCTTCTGAGACATGGAAACTGGAACACACTGTAATAATAAGTAGACTTCTTCTGAGACATGGAAATTGGAACACACTGTAATAATAATTAGGCTTCTTCCGAGACATGGATCTAAAACATATTGTAGCAACAACTGTAGTAGGTATCTTCTGAGACATGGAACTTAAAACATACTGTTTTTATTACATTCATAAGTGGATCATCCGTAAGGTCTTCCCAGCCAGAAAGAGCTCCCCCAATTTCAGGAAGAAGTTATGGCACTACTGCAAGTTCTGAGAATCCTCACTAGATCAGAACAACAGCCACCAGCTAAGATAGTAATCTTCACTGACTTTAGATCATTACTGGAATTAATACAGTACACCAGAAATTAAAACATGATGCATGAGATCAGATCTGAGCTTAACATTATCCAAAAGTCATCAACAATTGCCTTTCAGTGGTTACCCTCCCATTGTTGAATCACCGGAAATGAGAGAACAGATGCATTATCTAGAAGTGGCAGTAAAATGGAACAATCCAGTGACCCACTGCCCTATCGAGAAGCTAAAACCATCATCCACAACAAGTACAAAAATCAGTGGAAGGAGGAATGTAATACATACAGCAGTGATGACCCAATCCACCAACTTAACAGACCATCATATTCCGCCTGATTACTGGGCCATCTCTACTGCCTCAGGATATCTCAAACGAATGAATGTCCACATGGAACAGGAATCCAGACCTGAACACATTCTCCAAAATTGCCCAACCGATGATGACCTACGACGTCTGACCTGGCCAGTGGGTGCTGAGCTCAGGCAGAAGCGATGGAGCTGCTGCACTGACCTGGAAAAGACTGTGAACTTCGTCCTGGTGACAGGCCTGTAGATTTAGCATGACTACAAACTGAACGCAGAAAAAGAAGAACTTACTGTAGCAAAAACTGTAATAGGCATCTTCTGCAACACGGAACTTAGAACATACTGTAGCAATAACTGTAGTAGGTATCCTCTGTGACATGGAAATTAGAACATACTGTAGCAATAACTGTAGTAGGTATCCTCTGTGACACGGAAATTAGAACATACTGTAGCAATAACTGTAGTAGGTTTTTTTTTTCCCCCTAACTAGCGGCACTCGAGCTTTCCAGCTCTTTTTGGCCCAATGACATGTCATTGCGAGGCTGGGGGGTCAGTGGACTTTCCTTCCAACCCGGTCAGGAGCCTCGCTCCTTCCCATCCACATGGGATTTATGTGCAGGAGCCGCTCAGGTTATTCAGTCAAATTTCCAGTCGTAAACATTCCTTCAAACGCTGACGCCCGGGTTTGAACCATGAAAACCTGGTCGCCAGTACAACGCCGTAGCCATTACACCAGCGAGTCTCCCCAACTGTAGTAGGTATCCTCTGTGACATGGAAATTAGAACATACTGTAGCAATAACTGTAGTAGGTATCCTCTGTGACATGGAAATTAGAACATACTGTAATAATAAGTAGGCATCTTCTGAGACATAGAAATTAGAACACAATGTAACAACAGCTGGCAACATTAATGGAATGAGAGAAAGAGGATAATAAACAAAGATCCTGGATAGTTTAACAACATGGCATCAGGGATAAGCCAACAATAGAAGTGATAATAAAAAAGACCAGAAGCTGTGAGGAACCATGATCACCTATGCCAGCTGGCGTGGCTCTAGATGGAAAAATTTGGTCAACACAAGGATTTCTAAACTTCAGGACCAGGTCAGACCTGGCACAATTAAGAAACTACTCACAATTAAGTTCTAATAACAGTGACGTAAGGAAGGTGCAGACGACATGTGTGGTGGGCCCCAGACATAATTTCACTAACAACAATTGGGAAAGGGGCCCACAATAACTGAGATACTGAAGGGTCCAGGACTAGTTATTTCTGCAACCTGACAAATGTATCTTTTCTTGGAATGATACAAGAATAAGAGGTGAATGAAGGAAGCAGACAGATGCCTGGAAATACAGAAAGAATGAGTAGATACAAAGATAGAGGATCAAGGTTCTTTTACAAAAGTATGAGAGGCTAAGACCCAGAAAGAAAAGAAAAATTGATAACTGAATGTAAAGGTAGAAAAGAAGGGCACGACAAGTGAAACAAAGCAGAGTGTAGAAAGGACTATGGGGAAAGTACATACTTTGGCAACATATATTAATGAACAACAATACAAATAAAACAATGTTCTACTTGATTTAACAATTTTGCAAAAAAAATGACTTTAATAATCTTTTTCACAGTGGCCATTATCTTTTATACTTTTCACAAAGCACCGGTAAATCAGACCGTTAAAACACTGGCATTTTTTAAGGCTTGAGGTTGCATTATATTTTGCAGGTATTCATTTTCTTCTCCCTTCATTTTTTTAACTTACAGCTCTTTGTGAAGCATAAGCCTTCAACCAGATGTAGGTAAAGGATCCCGTAACATACCCACTGAGGTATATTGGGAATATGGTGTAGGCCCATATTTTCTCGACCATCGGCACATTAGGGTTGATGTGGTCAGTGACACGCTGGCCACCTTAACCTTCCCAGAGTTGCTCTGGTACCCAATTCATGAGGCTGGGTCAATCCCGGAGCCGTTTGCGGTCTAAAAAAATCCCACTTCAACTGGGGATCGAACCATGGACCACCGAGTTAGGAAGCCAGTGTACTAACCACTGTGCTACCACGGCTCCTCAAACAGATGTGACCGAGCTTTATTGCCCCAGGCATTTTGCTTCATTTGTTCCATGCCTTCTTTGTTCTTCTTATTTCCCTTTCTCTTCACATATTTCTAAGTCTGCCCTTTATTACTCATATTATGAAAAAAAAAGGAAGCCACATTCTTTGGGATGGTCATGAGAAGAGTAAAGCTGGAATATGTTGTGACAACAAAAAAAGATTCAAGGAAAATGAAACAGAGGATGATAAACAAAAAAGATACTGGACAGTTTGACACAACCTTGACATTGTGGCATGGAAGAAAAGCCAGCAATATAATTGGGACAGGAAGTGGTGGAGAGACTTGATCACTTATGCCAGCTAACATGGTACTGGAAGATGAAGACATTATAAACAGAGCTCCACTAATCAGGAACATTATAAACAGAGCTCCACTAATCAGGAACATTATAAAGTCAGACAATTTAAGATATGTCCAATAAAATGGAGACACCAGACAAGCAAATAACTTTCTACGAACAACCCAATGAAAGATGCAAGATCTAGATCAGTGCTTCGCAACCTTTTTCCCTTCGTGGCACACTTATAGTGACTTTCAAAACTCCACGGCACACTTATAGTGCTTTTCAAAACTCCACGGCACACTTATAGAGCTTTTCAAAACTCCACGGCACACTTATAGTGCCTTTCAAAACTCCACAGCACACTTATAGTGCCTTTCAAAACTCCACAGCACACTTATAGTGCTTTTCAAAACTCCATGGCACACTTATAGTGCCTTTCAAAATTCCATGGCACACTACAATATTTAAATAGGTAGGTAAAGGAGATATTTTAAAATTCGATGCAATCATAAGACAACGCTCCCTAAATTTTTGTGGATGATGATAACTCAGCTTATTATTTGTAAAATTGTACGTGAAAGATTCTTTTGGAATATTTTACAACATATAATTTTTTACACCATTATATGGTGTATTCTGCCTGATGTCACGGCACAACCGGCAGATATCGGTGGCACACCAGTATGCTGTGGCACACCAGTTGCGGAGCGCTTATCTAGATAGCAACCTCAAAGGTAAAATCCTAATATCCTGAGTGGCTCCAGAAAAATGACTCAATAATGCCAGCTTACGGGTGTTTTATCTCACCCACTAATGACTTTTCCACACATCTTATTCAGCTGATATAACTTACTCATTTCTCTTCTACCCTGGAGCCTAGAGGTTTGCCAGAGAGAGCACATACTATCCTATTGGCTGTTTTTCTCCTGGCCTGGGTCCAATCTAGTTCTCGGTCCTTCAGGATATGTCTAATATTGTCCTCCCACTGAACTCTGGGTCGCCCTGGAGGTCTGGATCCCTGGCTATTACTTTCCCATATTTGTTGTTAGCCGATCTTCAGCTGATATAATGTTAGATATAAATTAATGCTTTCAAATAACATGCTTCTATCACATTTTCATAAAACAGATTTCAGCTAGGTACAAAAATTACAGAAAAATTCTTTATAAACAAAATAACATCACATGGGTATCTTACAAAAATATTACTAGATGAGAGTACTAAATAAAATTGTACAATATCTTAAATAAAGAGACTTATGGAATTCTAAATCACCCAGCAGGTTAAATGAAACAATCACATCTCCATTTGAACTAAGGAGTAAATAGTAACACTGTACAACAACCATTAACAATTACTAAGACAGTAAGCAACAGATTCCCATTGTGACAGCGATGGATTCTGCCAACCACACACATTTTCTACAGCTTATAAATAAGTAAAGTTAAATCCTTCAAATTTTTATTCTTCCATCCACTCACTTTATCTCTCACTTATGTATTTGTTCTATTCTTTCATTCAATTTCCCCTCATGTAAATTCATCACTGATTTTACTGCATCATTTCTTCTCTTCTCATAATCAATCGTTACAAGACCTACAAGTCTTATATATTTGGACATGCGCCCTAATATAACCAACTAGGCTGAACGGGACGTGCTTCGCCAAATCAAGGCAAAATTTTATTATAAAAAATCTCTTCTCATTTCATTATACCGTATTATTTTATCTTTTTCCATTCATTTAATTTGTCATGCCTTGCTCCGTCTATCTCATGAGATACCACTACACGCCTACAAAAGCAGAAAATCTGGTTTCAGGGTAATGGGAAAGATCAAAAGGCAGATGGATAGACAACATTACAGAAACCCTACAACAACGCAGGCTCTTAGCAGCGACACACTTGGCTCACGTACGGAAACTTCAACTCACCACTAAGCTTCACAGCAATGGTGGAATGACAAAGTAAAGTTCCCTGTTGTGGCTGACACTTCAGTTCTCAGTGTCTTTGCCACAAAGTGAAACTGTTCCATGCTACCTTGTGCCACAAAGTGAAACTGTTCTATGCTACCTTTTATCATCATTTAAACTCTCCATTTCCACAAGTTAATGTATAAAGCATTACTAGACAAACTACTGGCTAAATATTCTGTGTCTCTTAAATAATGTACCAAACTAAGCTTCAGTGCAAGAGGATATCATATACACGTACGGGACCATTTATCTGGCTACCCAGCATCTGTAACATTACAAAAACTGGAAATCAACAAAGTGTACTGTTTAAAATGTGCGCCACATAATTCCTCTAGTTGCCATTTTGTTTATGGTGGCAGCACTGATGTTCAACTGTTTTTAAAGCAACGGATGGTGGGGGCTTTTATTCTCATCATTTTCAGTGCTTTTTTTTCAGCCTTATCAAATATATCAAGTCTTAATTTCAGAAATGCCTGGAGAATAACCTCTGAGTCGCAAGACTGCCCAGGAAGCACGTGTATCTAAATATTAAGGATAACAATAACCTGATCAGACAAGTCTGCCTCTGAGTCGCAAGACTGCCCAGGAAGCACGTGTATCTAAATATTAAGGATAACAATATATCAGTGAACTTTTTGTGTGATGAGTATGGTACTGATTCATCTACCATCTATGATTTAATGAAACAGGAAGAACAACTTCAAAAATATTATGGTGGTAGTGATTTAGCCACGTTAATGGAACACAGGAAGACATTACACCAGACAAGGACTGTACAAATAGACAAAGTGTTAACGGAATGGATCGAACAGCAATGAAGTTAAAAATATCCTCTCACTTGTTCTCTTTTCAAGGCCCAGGCAAACATTTCCCATGAGCAGTTAGGCATAACAGCACCCTGTGAGTCTTCATCAGGCTGGTATGCAAAATTTAACAAATGTAATGGTCTTTGTACTTTAGACCTGGCTACCCGAATTCTGGAAAAAAAACCCTATCCGGCATTCCTCAGGTCCCAAGAATGCCAGATAAATGGTCTTACAGTTGTTTGTGTGTATTGCATAACCAGTATGTCATAGATCTAAGGACAAGGGGAAGGAAAGTGACTTGAAGTCTTGCAATGTCCTGGATGTTGTTGACAACACAACATTTCTCCTTTTCTTTACTACAGGTAAACTCATTACACTCATTATTCAAAAATTGAAAAGCTTTGAAAACCAAAAGTTTGTAATGTGCAGTGTTGTCACTCACTTGGAATTACATGATCCAAGCAGGTGTGAAGCATCAGCTGCAAAGACAAGATACCTGTATTTTATTACAGATGGACCACTGCAATACAGTAACCCAGACAATACAACATTGTTGCATTTAATGTCATCTATGTTGCTACCTTATGAGGTTAAGGAATTGGTGAATTTTTCAAATATTTATTAACTAGACTTTTGAGAATTTTACATTTGTGACTTATAAAATTTTAAAATGTTGGTGCTGAAAATAGTTTTATTAATTACAAAACTTTTAAATTTTCAACATTAGACAATAATAAAGATTATTTTTAACATCAACAATTAGAAAATGTTTAATTAGATATCAGAAAATTTCAGAATTCCAAAACACATCTGGCTTTAACAGTTGAGGACCTGTATCACAGTTTTTCCATTTCCTCTGATACCTCTTGTTTATTTATAATTGTTCTCTGTCTTTTTGTTTCACTAATATTTGCCACAAACATGCTGTATATTTTTTAATTTGTTACTAAACGTATTTTTTTGCATTGTTGTTACTAATAATTTCTTATCACCTACTAACACAATTTTTTCTGCATATTTTTCATTAATAATTTCTTCCTTGCTTCTAACACACTTTATCTGCAATCTTTGTTACTAATGATTTCTTATTTGCTATTAATACTATCTTTCTGCATCTTTGTTCTTAATAATGCCTTCTTTGTTATAAACACAATTTTAAAACTACTAACACAATTTATCTGAATTGCACCTTTCAGTTGGTTATCCCCTTCACACAGCTCTCGACCGTTAAATACTCTTAGGCATTTATTTAATTTAATCTACATTTGAATAAGAATGCACATTCTTAAAATCTCAATTCTAGATTCTATTTCAAACCAATATATTTTGTAATCTATCCAATTTTTTTCTATGAAATCTTCTTGATTTGGTACTATTATTTATTTTATTCCATATAAATTTAGCATACATAGCAGAAATACATAAAATGCATATACACGTCAATAACCTTTTATCAGAACACCCATAAACCAAAATATTCTGACAATCAAAAGTTCCTTTGGGCTACAGTTTTATCACAATCTGGGCGATTTTTGACTATTTTAAGTGACTTTGGGCTATTTTTTAATGCAAATGGGTGAACTGGACTATTTTGGGCTACTTTGCACATGGTCTAGGCATCATTCAAAAACTGAAAAAAATCCAGTTTCTGAAACAAAAGTTGTTCCCGAGGATTTTGGATAAATGGATACAGACATGTACAATTCACGAAATCAAATGAACAATGTGTTTCAGGGTGATCTGCTTATAATACTTTACAAACAACAATCTTCACATTAAAAACTCACCACGGGTTCAAAAAATCTTCACACAAACTAAGAAGATAAAAATTATCATAATAATAAGGAACCGGTTAAAAATGATATTCACGCACATAAACTAACAGGACTTCAATGATCTCATTTTTCAAAAATAACTGCATTAAAAATACAAAATACTTAATAATAACATATCTGCTGGACCTCAGTCTCTCAATGAGTAGACAGAAATCCTGCTGCAAACAATTAAAATCAGTCATGAGGAAAGCTTGGTTCTCAATCGTTTAAAAAAAACCAAATAAACAAACAAAACTGGGACTTTCAATTTCTACTGGAGCTAAACTAAATCAAACTTGAAGTAAAGAAATTACAAGTATGTGATTTGCATATTTAAAAATGTATAAATAAATATTGCATTTCGGTAAGCCATGATTAATCATTTTCATCAACAATCAATCAAATGATCAATCTGCATCTTTAGCCTCCTTCAACACATCTCCATTTACTTCATAATCTCCCCTACTTTTCTTCCACTCTCTCCAGGTCTGTTCTCAAGCTATAATCTAAATTCTTATATATGAACACCAGAAAACTTAAATATTCTGAAAATTTGAAGTTTCTTTGGACTTTTTTTCTATCATCAAAACAAAAATCATGGTGATATCACGAGAGGAAAGACAGCATCAGATTAAGCTGGGAGAACAGGTCCTGGAGCAGGTCAACCACTTTAAGTACCTCAGAGCTGTCATAGACTGGAAGGGAGACATCAAAGAGGACTTGCCTACCTAAAGAGCAGCAGCTGGGAGAATTTTTCAGGCCATAAATCGAGGATTCCTCAGCAAAAGAGAAGTTGGTAAGAAGACGAAGATGGCTGTATGCCGCTCCACCTTTGTCCCAGTCTTGATGTATGAATGCCGAGTCATGGGCAATGACTACAACCCACAAAAGCCAGATCCAAACCAATGAGGTATCTTAGGAAGGTGGTTGAAGTAACAAGAGGACTATAATGGAACCATGCCAGGAGGAAAACAGCCGATAGGATAGTATGGCGCTCTCTCTTCCAAACCTCTACACCTCACGGTAGAACAGGAACGACCAAACAGCAGTACTTTTTTTATCACAATTGGGGCGATTTTCGAACACATTTTGGAACTTAAGCTACTTTTTGAACACGATTTGGGCAACTTCTGAAAACTTAAAAAAATCTGGTTTCTAAAACAGAGCTGTCCTCGAAGATTTAAAATAAAAATATACAGACCCATATCATGTTTCTGTAAGTATACCATGACCTGTCACCCCTTTCTTGTAGTTTCTACACTTGCTTCACAAGCTATGCCAGAGGTCAGTGACCTTAGTGTGGGCCTTACAATTTCTCCTTCAAGGTACCTTGTGAAGGAACTATCGATTTGCATTTCTTGAGAAGCTGACATTTTTGAAGAACGTGTCCAACTATTTGCTTTCCTTCCCTAGATGACCACGTATTCATCTATTCAATTTATTACGGCAGTGACAAAAGCCTGTGACACACCATCCATTTTTTTGAGAGAAACAGATGTTATGTAACAGCAAACAATGAAGACATGCAGGCCCAGCCTTACGCCACTTGTCTTACATCGTTAGCTTTGGAGAGGCAGGGTGGGGGAAAGAGGAGGGTTTATTTTGGTTTTTGTTCCAAAGCTCTCCATTTTTTTTTTACTATGTTCTGTCACAAAATCTCTCGTCGCCAGTTGCTGAAAAATGTCTTCAGTATAGTATTTTTTTTTTTTTTGCTCACACACTGCCGTGTCACAGATCAACTCAGCATTAGAGTTTTTTTTTTTTTTTTTAATTAAATCCAGGTTTAGATTCCCCCCCCCAAAAAAAAATTCTCATAAGAATTCATGCTGTTTTCAGAACCATTTAATTTTTAATTCCACAATCTCTCAGAAGAATTCACGTTATTTTCTGCATTTACTTATTTTTCCCGCCACAATCTCTCATAAGAATTTCAGTTGTTTTCTGTGCCATTTAGTTTTTAATTCTACAATCTCTCATGAGAATTCCAGTTTTTTCCAGTCCCATTTAGTTTTTTCTTCTTACATTCTCAGACGTCAACTTGAATGTTTTCATAGAAAGTAGTAGTCAGTTTGAGGCTATTTGCATCTCTGTAGAGTTTTTCTATGAATGGTATTGGTGTCGGCCATATGTGCTTTCTCTGTTCCACATATGTTGGGCATCTTTGAAGCAGATGTTCAACAGTCATTTTATCAGTGCCACGGTTACACTCATCGGTAGTTCCTATCTTTAGCTTGTTGAATAGATGGTATCCCAATCTGTTGTGACTCGTGCAGAGTCTGAAGATTACCAATTGTTCTCTTCTGCTGAGCTGGAAGTATGCATCATTTTGTGTGTGACATAGATGCTCTGCATCCTATTTGTTTCTGTATTTTATAACACTTTTTGCCTCCTCAAAAGTTATACTTGCATCAGTCTGAGATAGCTTTCCACCTTCCTTTGCCAATGTCAGCCTTTTCATTGCCGGTGATGTTACAATGAGATGGGATCCATTGAATCTCAACTCTTTTGAATCATTGACATAGTTTGTTGAGCACTACTCTAAAGTCATCCAGGTCTGCATTATTTTGGCTTGTCAGCGTTGGAATCACTGCCAGTGCATAGGTGAAGAAAGTACTTGTCTCTCTGTGCTTTCCTCTGTCATTATAACCGTTGCTGCAGTTTTCAAGGCCTCTGCTTCTGCTCTGAAGTTACTTGAGAATTGTCCTGGTGCCACTGACTTTTTTTCTGCACCAGTGCTTAAGCTCAGAAAGTCATCTCCACCTCCATTTTCAGTTGCATTTGTTGCTGATTCATCTGTGTATGTATGGGTCCATGTGTTGCGTGGGTAATGTTTCTCTGAATACAAAACAAAAAACATTAAACTTTAACCATTTTTGTTATGACTGAAGGCTCATTTCTCTGATGTCAATCAGTTTTCTTCTTAGAAACAAACAAAGTCTTGTACCCTCAATCTGTTCTAGTTATTCATTCATGAATTACCTTTTAACTCCCTATCGGGCATAGGCTTTCAACAAGAAAATTGATACCAATCCTTCCTTCACGTTCAAGGTCTTTCTAGTCTTTTAACCCCTTTGATGACAAGATCACTAATGTAATGTGGAACTGATGACAAGATCACTAATGTGGACTTATGACCTGATCACTAATGTAGAACTGATGACAAGATCACTAGTGTGGAACTGATGACAAGATCGCTAATGCAGAACTGATGACAAGATCACTAGTGTGGAACTGATGACAAGATCACTAATGCAGAACTGATGACAAGATCACTAGTGTGGAACTGATGACAAGATCACTAATGCAGAACTGATGACAAGATCACTAGTGTGGAACTGATGACAAGAATTAGACAAGAAATGAGAAGACACTGAAGATGGATAGAACACACACTGAGAAAACCTGTTGATAGCATTATCAGACAGTTCTGGAATCCCCAGGGTAAGAGAGGTAGAGGACGACTAAAGAACACATGGAGAAGAGAACTGGAGACAGACATGAAGGGGGCGAAGAAGACATGGAAAGACCTTGAGCAGATGGCACAGGACAGGAAGACTTGTCATAAGTTTGTTGAAGGCCTATGCTCCGTTGGGGGTTGAAAGAAGAAGATGTCCGTTTCCAGTTCCCTCTTCCATTGTGCTATAGATCTCCCTCTACTTCTGCTACCAGCAGCCTAGACTCCCTTTCGGCTTTCTCTTCCTTAACTGAGGACATTCTTCTGTCAGATGAGAATTATTTAAATTATTTGCTTTGGCTGACTTGTCCATGTTCTTGCGAAGTTGTTTATCTCAAAGTTCCTACAATATGGAGTAGCTGTCCTCATACCAAACCCACCTTAGTCATCCCCTACAGGAGCTGTGTGGGATCTACTTTAGAAACACTGGGCTCTCTAAAAATCTTCTTTGATAAAATCAAACTAAATTATATTTAATCGAAAGTTAACTTCATTTGGAAGACTAGATCATGTATGCAGTTCACAAATAAAGTTTATTTTATGAAGCTAGCTCCTGGGTTCTCACTGGGAACATGGAAAAGATATCTTTAATCCTGAAGATACCCTCGGGTAGCCCGAAAGTTTCCTAGCTTAAAAATTATTTTTCTTCCTCATCATACAGATATCTACCAAATTGTCCCCTGGGATCTACTGGTAGATTTAAATCTACCAGTTGCCAATTCCTACCCAACAGCATGCATGTTCAGGTAGAGTGTTACTATCCTTTGTTCCCCTTTCAGGCCCCTGTAAACACACTGGCATATCTGTTCCTTGCACTTCTGCTAGCCGTGACCCATTCATCACAGCCCATATATTTTTGGTCAATCTCATGATGTTGAAAACCAAAGGGTATTTATGTCATCATTATTTTCCTTGAGGCTCCCAAAGGAGAACGCAGCTACCACAGCAGCAGCTGGCCTTGCAGGAAGCCTTTGCCACAGCATTCATGTGCCCTTGCAGCAGTGGTTTCTGCTCCCCTCCTCTGACACTGCCAGCCGAGAACAGCCTGAGAACCGTCTTATCCACCGCATGTGGTGTCTAAAACCAGCCGGTCTTAACACTCTGCACACCTTTGTCTGAGGTCACCCTTCTCTTTCCCCCCCCCCCCCCCCTTGTTCCATTTTGACTCTTTCCACTCTTATCCTATTTTTCTGCAGCCTTCTAATAATATGTATGAATATAAAATACACTGTTTTTAATATGTCTTGATTTTTTATTTCATATTTATTTATCTCCAACTCATTCTGTCCTCTTCTATTTCCAGTCCCCACTAATATTACGTTTGGGTAGTTTATTGTTCAGTTTCGTTTTTTAGTTTCGTAGTATGTATTGTATACATCCGGTGGTGACAGTCATTTCCTTTTCCGGGCACACCAGTCCTTTTGCGGGAAGTTTCCTTCAGGGAAGTACCTAGGTTTCATTTTTATATTTATTTAGGTTCTTATGTGTCCTATCTAGCCTTCACTTTCTTTCCTTTCCCTGACGAAGGCCTTGTGGTCGTAACGTTGGCTATTTTCTTTGTCTTTTGTCCTCGTAAGACGAATTACCTTTTTTCAATTTTTTTTTTACACCCATCCATTGGTTTCTGTAGTATTGTTATTGTTAATTAGAATCAACCTCACTTCACTCTGGGCAAACCCATAGGTGCTCAGTCTCCCTCAGCAAATGATGCTAATTGTACCTGTAGCATGCTGGTTGTACATACAATGGATGCATCCTCTTTCTTGTCCATCTCTGCTAGTCCCACGTTTGCTGCCAAACTCCAACAGTCTCGGCCTTGTTGATTCATCCATTGCAGTGTCATTATCTAGCAGGCGATCATTAACTGCCCTTAGTAGTTGTCCCTTATCCATGTCCAGTGTCCCCATTATGGGTGCTCTCAAGGCCAGTCTGTCAGCTCTGTAGTAAACAATTTTTTTATGTGATGAGGTTGCCAGCCCCATTCAGTTGTCTCTTACACAATGCTAGCATCAGTAGTGTTATTCATTCTTTGTCTCTTACACAATGCTAGCATCAGTAGTGTTATTCATTCTTTGTCTCTTACACAATGCTAGCATCAGTAGTGTTATTCATTATTTGTCTCTTACACAATGCTAGCATCAGTAGTGTTATTCATTCTTTGTCTCTTACACAATGCTAGCATCAGTAGTGTTATTCATTATTTGTCTCTTACACAATGCTAGCATCAGTAGTGTTATTCATTCTTTGTCTCTTACACAATGCTAGCATCAGTAGTGTTATTCATTATTTGTCTCTTACACAATGCTAGCATCAGTAGTGTTATTCATTCTTTGTCTCTTACACAATGCTAGCATCAGTAGTGTTATTTATTCTTTGTCTCTTACACAATGCTAGCATCAGTAGTGTTATTCATTCTTTGTCTCTTACACAATGCTAGCATCAGTAGTGTTATTCATTCTTTGTCTCTTACACAATGCTAGCATCAGTAGTGTTATTCATTCTTTGTCTCTTCAGAGATCCCCCAGAAACTACACGGGGTGGTATTTATGTAGCCAGCAGAATTATTTGCTCTTATTCAGTGTTCATGGGTACTAATTCTTCCATTACAAAATACTGTTGCCATGCATTATCTTAGCTTACCATGCTTGAAGCCTCCCAGCCGTTACAATGCGTATGGTATTGTTATTGTTTTAAATATATCCAACAAGAAACAATATCAAACTCTTTTAGCAAAATGTAAATACTAGGACATTGAAGATGACAATAATTCGGTGGGTGCCGCTATGTACTGTATCAACAATAATAATTAAAAAACTTACAATAAAATGCATCCTGCCACCAGACGTCAAATACCTGTCCAAAGTCTGAGTGAAGCGTAACAAAAATATACAAAAAAGACATTTGAAAATGTCCATATACAAGAAAGACATTTGAAAATGTCCGGCATTAAAATACAAACAAACGAAATAGAGGATATGTCTGCTTTTGTTTCGCTGCATAAATAACTGAGTGGATGGATATTTTTTTTTTAATTGAAAAAAGGTGATTCGTCTTACTAGGACAAAAGACAAAGAAAGAAGCCAACATTGCGGCCACAAGGCCTTCATCAGAGACAGGAAAGGAAGTGAGAGCTAAGTAGGACACACAAGAAAATAAATTAAACCTACTTAGCTCTCACTTACTTTCCTGTCTCTGATGAAGGCCTTGTGGCCACAACGTTGATCCTAGTAAGATGAGTCACCTTTATCCGATTTTTAAAAAAATAATATCCATCCACCCTATTCCACCCAACTCCATGTTTTATTGCAGTTCCCTTCTTCCTCAACCTACTTAAATAATTGACGGAAAAATGTCTGACTTATTCCATCCATCACTTTAATTATCATAATCTTGTGGATTCTGTTAAGGCTGCAGTTACATCATCCTCACACTGATCAGGAATTAATTCTTTAACATAGGCCACACTGGATTCAACCCACTTTTCTGTGGATGACTTATCCAGTGACGGTATCTGAGACATAGGAAGAAGTTTGTCAGAATGTGACAGAGCCCCGGGAAATTTAGGTGGTATCACATGGGAATCACACAGTTCTTCATTTACAGGAATGACCTGTGACTGATGGCTCTGATGAGGATGAAAGGCAGTCTGGGAGTATGGCTGGCTGGATTTATCAAAGCTTGTAATTTGACTGGCCGTGTGAGTGCCTGGATGCTGGTCACATGAATGCAACAACTGCTCCTGGTAAGCTGAGCTTCCGGATGATCTTGTGGACAGATTTGATCCTCTCCGTGCTTGGCTTATTGACTGGGACAATGAAGGGAACTCTTCACTGTTGAAAACCAGAGCAGGAAGTGACTGGCATGCTGGAACAGCGAGAGTCTGCTGTACTTGTCCAATTACACCAGCAGATGAAAACGAATGTGACAATCTTGCCGCTAATGTACCGTGGGACTGAGTAGGTGAAGGAGTTGGAGGAAAACTGCTGACTTTTTTGGCAGGCCTTAATGGCTCTGCAGATGAGTTCCATACAGAGCTGTTACCAGTTTGTGACAGACTAGCCACTGGTGGTACTGATGTGGTTACCAAAGTAGGAAAGGCCTGAGGTGATGCTGAAGATGTGACCAATTGCTTTGTGGGAAAAGAAAGTGGGAATATATTTAAAGATGCCGGTTTCTCCCCCTTCTTTGACTGATCTACCACTTGCAAATGTTCTCTGCTTTGTGGTTTGGATAAGAAGTCTAAATTTTCCGAAGGCCTGCAGTTCTGACGAGATGAACTGTCTACATCTGATAATATAATCTTTCCCTGTGGAAGCACGTTAATGTGGTTCAGAGTTGGCTGATCAATGGCTTTCATCATCACAAGTTCATGCCCAGGTTCTGTTTTTCGAACTAGCATCCTTTCTTTACTGTCTTCTTCAGCTGTGAAAACTACCTCTGCAGGTTTGCCACAATCTCGCCTAGAGCTCTCTGGATTTTCACAAACTGAAGAATGACTCTCACTAGAGCCTGTGTCACCTTCCACGGTTGAGTCACTGTTGGGACTGAGGATCCCGGAGTGCTCTTCACAACCACCTACGGCGCCCTCAACCTCCCAACCTTCTGGGTGATCACTGTGGTCCTCCCGGCACCCGTGAAGAATTTCAGCATAGACCAATTCACCTGGGTTGGTATCCACTGCCCCCTCATAACTCTCCGTCTTGCTGGCTTGGCGGGACATCTCACAGATAAGGCTTTCAGTGGCTGAGATGCCTGCATCACTGGCCACCTCACTGATTTGCTGCTCTTGCTCCAAAAGTGCCTGGAGACATTAATTGTACTTAATAATTGTCTTGACAATCAGACACTGCTTTTACATACTATAGATATAATAATAAGGGAAGACAAAAAGAGCAAATACTGGACAGTTAGACATCGTGGCATGGAAAGAAGTCAACAAAAGTATTGATAAATTGTACTGGAGACAGGAAGTTGTTGACAGACATGATCTCCTACACTACTAGGCACGGTACTTGAAGAAGATATTATAATAAATTCATAATCAAAATTATCCCCAGTGTGGAACTGATGATGAGAATCAGACATGCATCAGTGGAATAAGAGATAAGAAAATGCCAGCAATGGATAGGACACACATTGAGGAAACCTCCTGATTGTGTTACAAGGCAGTCCTTTTTCTAGAATCTCCTGAAGAGTTGTAGAGGTAGACTGAAAACCACATAGAGAAGAGAACTGGAGATACAAATGAAAATGACGAGACAGATCTTGAACAGATGGCAAGCGGCAGGAAGCCTTGGCATGCATTTGTTAAAGGCCAATGCTTTCTTGGGGAGAGGAAGGGTAATAAATGAATCAAAATTGTGTTTTTGATTAATGTATTTCTGACTTACAGTGGAAATAGCCAAACATTAAGAAGCATACTTAATGTACTACCCACAATCAAAATTGTGTTTTTGATTAATGTATTTTTGACTTACAGTGGAAATAGCCAAACATTAAGAAGCATACTTAATGTACTACCCACAATCAAAATTGTGTTTTTTGATTAATGTATTTTTGACTTACAGTGGAAATAGCCAAACATTAAGAAGCATACTTAATGTACTACCCACAATCAAAATTGTGTTTTTGATTAATGTATTTTTGACTTACAGTGGAAATAGCCAAACATTAAGAAGCATACTTAATGTACTACCCACAATCAAAATTGTGTTTTTGATTAATGTATTTCTGACTTACAGTGGAAATAGTCAAACATTAAGAAGCATACTTAATGTACCACCCACAATCAAAATTGTGTTTTTGATTAATGTATTTCTGACTTACAGTGGAAATAGCCAAACATTAAGAAGCATACTTAATGTACTACCCACAATCAAAATTGTGTTTTTGATTAATGTATTTTTGACTTACAGTGGAAATAGCCAAACATTAAGAAGCATACTTAATGTACTACCCACAATCAAAATTGTGTTTTTGATTAATGTATTTTTGACTTACAGTGGAAATAGCCAAACATTAAGAAGCATACTTAATGTACTACCCACAATCAAAATTGTGTTTTTGATTAATGTATTTCTGACTTACAGTGGAAATAGTCAAACATTAAGAAGCATACTTAATGTACCACCCACAATCAAAATTGTGTTTTTGATTAATGTATTTCTGACTTACAGTGGAAATAGCCAAACATTAAGAAGCATACTTAATGTACTACCCACAATCAAAATTGTGTTTTTGATTAATGTATTTCTGACTTACAGTGGAAATAGTCAAACATTAAGAAGCATACTTAATGTATTTTTGATTTACAGTGGAAATAGTCAAACATTAAGAAATATATTTAATGTACTACAACAATCAAAAATGCTAGTTTAAAAAAAACAAAATTAACCAGCCAATTTTTCCACAGGAAGCGTTTTATTTCCAATAAAGAAAAATATTTTCCTCGCTGATAAAACTAATTTATTTCTGCTATAAAAAAATAATTTAAATTATAGATTATCACCATCGATCATTTCTGTTGCCCCCTGTAGTTCCTGTTCCTGAAACGGCAACAAATGAAAACATCTTGCTGCAGGTTGGACATCCAGAGTCTGAAGCTCGTAGAGTTGGGGCACGGCATGAAGGATGGCCATAGACCAAGCTAAATGAGGACAGTTTGCTGCTGCCTTACAGGACACCACAAGGCGTGATGGCCACTGACTGCTTTGTCAGTCAGGGGGCTAAGGATCTAAGAAGAAGAAGTAGTTCCTGGGGTGGGGGTTATGCCTCTGAGGTAACAAATAAAAAATAGGACGACTGTTCCCTCAGGCTTGCTGTAAAAAGTGACTAACATGAGGTTGTGTGTGGGACTGGCAGCCTCGTCATACAAAACAAGCTGCTGCTGCACAAATCATTGTTGTAAGAGTGTATGAATGATTTGTTAGAGCTCTTCTACCAGGGAAACCAGCTACAGTGGCCTCTCTTATTTGGTTACTCCTGATTTCTTTGGATTTTCAAATATTTGGTAATCCAACGTCAGGCTGACCTTGAATATCATTAAATAAGGTCAAGGCAGTTCCACAGCAGATACGGCCGTAAGGGAGTGAAGTGTTAGAGACTTCACTATACTAGGTCCAGCATCTAGAGGTGGGGTGACCAGTTCCCTTCCTCGCTGCCTTTTCCTTCCCTAACTCAAGAGCAAGTCAGGTACAGATTTACAGCTGGATAGAATGGAGTGTGTTGGTACAGTGAATCAAACCTGGCACATTTGCTGCAAGAAACCAGTGCTCTAACCACTCTGCCAATCAAATGCTCTGAATATTAATTACACGCTGTTAATTTGCTTGTTATTTAAATGCTGTTCAACTGTACAGGGCAGAAAAGTTAAATGGCTAAAGTGCCTACTTTTTTTAAAACCCTGACTAAATAAAAATTGTGCATGCTTAGAATGGAAGGATTGAAGTGGTCACACAGTTCAATGGATGGGTGTGAAAAAAAAATCGAAAAAAGGTAATTCGTCTTACGAGGACAAAAGACAAAGAAAATAGCCAACGTTACGACCACAAGGCCTTCGTCAGGGAAAGGAAAGAAAGTGAAGGCTAGATAGGACACAGTTCATCAACGTGGACTTGATGACAAGAACCAGACAGGTGCCAACTGTACAAGAAATGAGAAGAGGTGGATAGGATACACACTGAGGAAATGTGTTGATACCAGACAGTCCTTTCTCTGGAATCCCCAGGGTAAGAGATGTCGAGGCAGGCAGACAGAAGAACATATGGAGAAAAGAACTGGAGACAGAAATAACAATAACAAAGATATGGAGAGACTGTGAGTTGATGGCACACAACAGGATGACTTGACGGCACACAACAGAAAGACTTGGCATGTTTGTTGCAGGCCTATGCTCCTTGGGGAGCTAAAGGGTACTGATTGATTGAAACAAAAAATTATTTCATCAACATCAACTTAAATAATCTATTAAAATTCCTCCACTGCGGTTTCTATCAAGATTGTAAGGAAGTCATAAGTTGTTTTTTTTCTTTTAAATAATACAGAAAGATGCATCAATTTTACAAACACAAACCTTCTTAAGTCTTAAACTTTCAATAGCCTCAGTCACTTCTGACACAGAGTTTGGTGCCTTCAGGCCGAGCTCTGTCAACTGATGCACCATGTCTGGAGACAGCGTTACCTTCTTGACCTAACAGATAAATGAAAATAATCAAATTAATACTGCAACATATGATGTTTTCACATTTGCATTCTATTTGGCCCAGGAGTCAAACAGCAGTAATAAATCAAAGACAAGCGGCAATATTTAATGTTTCCACAATCTGAACACCTTTGACCTTAAAGTATAAGAATGGTATAAACTATTCGAGTGGCCATTTTGTCATAGATTTTTTCACAACGAGCATTACTAGCTACTTTTATTTACAGGTTTTATCATTTTTATTTATTTTTTAATGTATTTAACTTATTCTCGCTTTCTTTCTCTTGTGTTTTTGTTTGTTAGTCCCTGGCGTAGGCCTTGTGGTCATGACATAGGAAACTCTCTTTGTACTTTGTCCCAGGAAGGCAAATTACCTATTTTCATTTTCCCCAGTATTGACCTTATAGCAAATGGGAAAAATCAGCTGATTACTACTAGAATGCTTGATTTGACTCATCTCGTAACACCTGGTCACTGGGGCACCGAAGACAAAGAGCACTTGACTACTAGTAGCCACTTTTGAACAACGATAATTTGATTTGTTTCATGACAGGAAGATTTGTCCATTCTTTTATATTTCAATTCATTTCTTTTCTTTCTGCCCTGTCTTCATATGCCTGGTACTGTGCCTTGGTAGGAGAATCTCTGGTAGCTCATGTGATCTTGATCTGTGGCCATTCCAAGTCACCATCTGTCTTTTTACTGTTGTAGGAAGTCTTCATATGGTCATACTGCATGTCTGTGTGTCTTATCTTTTCATTTGTAATATTATTCACATATGATATTCTGAGAATCTTTCTGTAATATCTCATTTCATCTCTATTCTTTTCTCTAAACCTGCTGTCAGTCCACGTTACGCATACATATGTGAACAGTGAAATTACAGGACAGAACAGAAGCTAGGTTCGAAAATTGACATCTTTATTTTCACACTAATTTACATTCTGCTGTTTGTTTTGGCTCATTTTGCTAGAATATCTGTTCTGGATTCATCATCATTTATAATTAGCGCCTGTATCAGCAGTTAACAAGGCCATTCATTTTTCCTTTGCACTGAAAAATAAGCACTGTGCTATAAGAATTTTGTTTATCAGCAGCAGAATTTCACAGATGATTTTAGCAAAATATAGGAACAATGCTAAACTGTATCATTTGTGTGTTACTGGGGCCCAAAAAGGAAGCAAACAATATCATTGTAACATATATGGTACGTCATAAAAGGTGATCTAAAAATACAAAAAACTTTAATCTTTACAAAAATTGTAATCAGAAATGTTAGGCCTGTCATTAGAGGCACTAACAGAAATGTTAGGCCTGTCATTAGAGGCACTAACAGAAATGTTAGGCCTGTCATTAGAGGCAACTAATAAGATGTTACACATTAGGCTGGCAATCTCATTGTATAAAACAAACAGCTACAGAAAACACTGCTGCAAGAAGGCCAGCTGCAGAATTGACTCCATGCTCCATAAGGGGCAAAAAAAAGGAAATGAAATGAATGAATAAAACCAGCACAGCGACCTCTAAGTTGGTTTACTCTGCAACCTTATTTATCTTTTTTTTTTTATGAATCCTTCTTCCACCTACTGAAATACAACACCGCCACAATAACCAATAACAATCCCTATCAGATGCAGATCTAACAACCAATAAGAAATTAGTTCATGACTAAGATATATAATTTGTTGCATGCTTACAGACGACTGTTTGCGAGGCCGACGATTTTTCTTGCTGAGCCTTCTTGTTCCCGAGGAGTGTTCAAGGCCCTCATCATTCTTTTTTAACAGAACATACTGACCATCATCGATTTCTTCGGCTGGTTCAGGCTCCTCTGTTAAGACAAAATGCATAGAAAGTACACTTTTTTCAAAAATTTGGCAATGCTCTAAGACGTTCAGATTCTCTCCTGGAATTATAAAAAGGTAGTCCCATACTGGATACTGTTGTAGGGGAGGGAAGTATTACAGACTTGATGATAGGAAACTCTATGCAGAGCAATACAACAGGGGGCAATCTGATCATCAGAAGACCCACCACTGTTCGATCAACTGTTTCGGCCCCTTAATCTCCTTGGGGGGAGGGGGGTTGTCATGTGCAGATAATTTAACCCACTCCCCCTTGGTTGCAGTTTTTAACTTCACTTCTGTTTGTCTGCCAGTTGGCGGCCATTGTGAAAGTAACTCTTATGTTGAAAATAAACTGCTGGGTTACTTTTTATTGCCTCCCTGACTCCAAACACTTTGCGACAGTGAAGATATATTATGTCGCTGAAGATTTCCAGCTTTCTTCCAAAGATATCTGCTTCAGGTTGTTATCCAACTCTATTGACGTTATCCAACTCTATTGACATTATCCAACTCCTATTGACGTTATCCAACTCTATTGACAAGGCTTCGTCCAGCTGTTCCCAAAGCCCTTTTTGCACTAGCAGGTGGAAACTTGATGGCATCTCTTTTCCCGTCCAAGAAGTGTGTGAGATCATCATCAGGCAGATCAACTTGTATATTCTCCATGCTGTGGACTGACTCCTGGCTGACGTCTTCTAATGTCTTATCTGTCAAGACAGAGAGCTGTTGATCTATCCCACGCCCTTTTTTTCGTTCTATCTATTTTTAATGCCTCTCTGAGTAGAGAGTTTCCTACCACACTAAACTAGGACCAGTTTTATGAGGTAGGGTGACCTGTTCCCTTCCTCACTCACTTTGCCTTCTATAACTGGAGCAGAGTTAGGTACCCATTTATAGCTAGGTAGACTGAAGTAAGACACTCAGTTTTTGAATCTGGATCCCGGTAACTCTGCCACAAAAGGTAAGTGCTCTAATCACTCTGTCAATCGTACACTGTCCTAGAAATACAGCATGAAGTATTTTGTGTTTGAACAGCCAGGGGAAAATACAGAATAATCAATAAAGTGATTCTATCCAAAGGATTCTTAAGTCACTTAAATCAGTGTCAGCAACCGGTGTGCCTCGGCACACTGGTGTGTCGCGGATGTCTCCCTGGAGTGCCATGACACCAATCAGAATAACTCTAAATATAATGATACACAGTATTAAAAGTTATGGTAAAATATTACAAAAAGAAACCCACACGTACAATATTACAAATAATAAGTTGAGTTATCATAACTCACTTACGACTGTAGCGAGTTTTTAGATATCTGCCAAACTCAGCAATCTAAATATTATAGTGTGCTGCGGAAATTTGTAGGGCATTTAAGTATGCCGCGAAGTAAATAAGGTTGCGGAGCACTGACTTAGATCATGATTGAGGTTTATATGCAATAAAAGAAAAAATCCCCTTTAAAAAGAGAATCCCAGTTATTGCCTATTCGGGGCTGAAAACTCACCCACACTGGAAGCAGGGGAAAGACTGTCCAATGAAGGCTCCTGCGTGGCAAGGCTGTTGTAGCGGCTCATGACCTTGATAAGAGAGTTGCACCAGCTTATATATTTTTCATAGGGTGTCTTCTCTACCTCGAGTTCTGCTCTGTGAAGTTGAATAACAAAGTGACAATTTAAATGTTAAACAAATAAATGTTAAATAACAAACTGAAAATTTCAATATTAAACTCATAAATAATTAAATAACAAATTGACAATTACAATGTTAAAGATATAAATAAGTTAAATAACAAACTGACAATTAAAATGTTTTAAAAAAAAAAAAAAGTTAAATAACAAATTGACAATTAAAATGTTAAAGATATAAATAAGTTAAATAACAAACTGACAATTAAAATGTTAAACAAATAAATAAAATAGCATGAGTTGTAGCAGGGCTATCAAGAGTGGATTTGTAAGCAACACCATCAAGAGTGGATGAGGCAGCAGAGGTATCCAGAGGGGAGGAAGCAGTACCACTATCAAGAGTGGAGGACAACAGTAACAAGAGTTAAGTGGTAGTAAGAATGATGGTGATAGCATAATAGTAGGAGTTGTTATAGTTGCAGCAGTAATTTTGTTTGTAGTCCGCATAGGATACCTGGTTCAACCTCATGTGGCTTATAATTGCGGTACATATTGTTCATCATTCTACAAGATGTAGAATATTACATTGATTGACCTAAGCTGCATATATAATGTCTGTGTTACCAGCACATTTTTATATGGCAGCGAGACATGGACTACGTATGCTAAGCAAGAAAAAAGGCTCAATACCTTCCATCTATGGTGCCTTTGCCACATCCTCGGTATTTCGTGAAAGGATAAGAGCGACAAATGTCGAGGTATTGTCACGTGCTGGCCTTCAAAACATGTATACACTGCTTAGACAGGGCAGACTATGTGCATGGAAGATGGTCACATCCCGAAAGATATCTTCTATGGACAACTGGCAGTTGGCAAAAGAATTTGGGCGACCGCAGCTGAGGTTCAAAGATGTATGCAAGAGACATGAGATCACTGGACATTAATCCAACAATCTGGGAGGATGAAGCTGCAGATCGCTCCAAGTGATGATGCTCTCTACGGCGCTACCTCAGATTGGGTGAAAAGAAGCTCTCACGGCAAGCAGAAGAGTGGAGAAAACGTCGAAAGGAAAACAAGGAAAGAAAGCAGCTAAGGGCTGTCACCTTAAGAGGCACATTCCCATAGTCAGTTATGACTGAAGGGGCTATTATTATTAAATTGTTTTTTTGTTTGTGTTTTTGTTCTTCCGGGCTGCAATTTATCTACAGTTTGTTGTGGCATTGCTTAGTATCTATGATGTATCCCCTTCCAGGTTTCTAGATTGATCTCTTTTTACCCTGTTGCGATTTGAATGGTTTGCAGGCTATGCTTTACTGTATCTTTTTCCACCATTTTTATAGCAACTGACATAATCTTAAATGTATCTACAGGACATTTGTTGGTTTTTTGTATAGGTAGTTTATTTTTACTTCATGTAGCAGTAGTAGGAGCAGTGGGAGTAACAGGAGAAAGAGTTGTAGTAGAAGTAGAAATGATGGTGGTTCAACAGTAGTAGGAGGTGTAGCAGTAGAAGTGGAGGTTTACAGTGGTAAGAGGCATTGTAGCAGTTGTAGAAGTGAGGGTAATAGTAGAAAACGTAGTAGTAACAGAAATGATGGTGGCAGTATAGATGTAAGTGTTACAGCAGTAATAAAAGTGATGGTGGTAATATAGCAAAAAGAGTTGTAGCAGCAGTAGCTTTAGTAGATGGTAGGATTTATAGTAGTGGAAGTGAGGATGTCCTGAAAGAGACCAGTGTACCAAGGAAGCTTTTTATTCATATTAGAACAGTGCTCCGCAACTGGTGTGCCGGCGACGTCTGCCTGGTGTGCCGTGGCACCAAGCAGAATACACCATACAATGGTATGAAGCATTATATGTTACGGTAAAATATTATGAAAGAATCTCACACGTACAATTTTATAAATACGTTATCATCAACCACTAACTTATCAAAACAAATTAGGGAGCGTTGTCTTATGACCGTATCGAATTTTTTTAAAATTACCATACTCACCTATTTAAATATCATAGTGTGCCATGGAACTTTGAAAGGCACTTTAAGTGTGCCGCGAAGGAAAAAAGGTTGCGGAGCACTGTATTAGAAGACAGCAGTTCACTTTACTATGGGAAGAGGAAAGCCTGAATACACTGTGATAACATGAAAGATTGATGGGCAAATAGATAAAGGATTACAAAAAAAAGTGAGAAGATTCTGGACAGCTTAACATCATGGCATGGAAAGAAGTCAACAACAACATTTATAATCAGCATTGGCAACAGTAAGTTGTGGTCAGACAAGATCACCTATGCCAGCGGGCATCGCAATTAAGGTGAACAGCAAGAAGTTGTGGTGGCGGCAGTGGCTGTAATTATCAGTAGTGATTGTAATAGGGGTAGTTCACGGTGACAGCAATAGTTTTATGGTGCGATATCAAGGACACTGATTACACTTACTGCTGTTTCCTCCTTTCAGAGACAGCTGATTTCCTGTACTCCTCCCTTTTCTTCCAGCTGCCCTTTCTCTGCTTTTCTCTAGCTCCCTGGTACTCTTCCATCTGCCTCTTGTGGTTTGCCACCAGTTGCCGCTTACTTTCATAGAGCTCGTCAATTTCTGCAACACAAAAATTCAAATTCGCATCCTCATGGAATTCATTATTCTCAGTTACTGTAGCGCATACATGCCACACTTAAAGGTTTACCCATAATCTGTACGGGGTGTTTGCGTTTTCAGATGTGTACGGGCCGTACACGGGTCTGTACGGGTTTTTTCGCCTAATTATTAAATATACATATAAATCTTGTGCCACTACACAATTTGCGTCATGAGATTCGGCGAGATTTTAAGCCAAGTGGATAAAAAAAAAAATAACCAATGAAAATCAAGCTGCCTATTTTTCAATTGCCGCGGGATGTGCGTGGCGTGTTCATTCACAATTTTTCGCTAAAGCTAGCGCGAGGTTACTGATTATTTGAACGATTACGCAGCACTGAAATCTTTTTTGAGTCGAGCCTATTGTTTAGGATTAATTTCCAGTTTAGTATTGGTAAGTAATTCATTTTTAAAAAAATATTACAATAACATTGTTTAGATGAAGTTAGATTTAACTGTCAGATAACTTAGGCCTATGCTTTCTTTTCCCCTAAGGTTTAGCATAATTGATTATTTACGGCTGGTAAAAAAAAAAAAAAGGCTGATACCACTACATATTATTTGATTTCACTAAAACTTGTAGAAAGTGCGTAAGAAATGTAAATTTGAAAAATAATACAATAGCCTACAAATTATGGGTAGCCTAATAACGTAATGACGGTCGCCGAATGCTCCGCATGTATTTTCGTACCATTTAGAGTTATAATTAGGGTTACAGCTAGGGTTAACCCTAAATCTAAATGGTATGAAAATACACGCGGAGCATTCGGCGAACGTCATTCCGATATTACCAAATTATGAAACTGAAAAGAAAAAAAAAAACCACAATAGCGTGGAAAATTTACATCTTAACTCGATCAGAGAAAAGTTTATTTGGAGTTAGCCTACTTCTCTTCTTAGTTTTAATTTCGTTTCTTTAAAAAACAATGTTATTTTGCCTTTGGTGGTCATCATTACGGTCATTCAATGATTTATAATTATTAAATAATTAATTAGCCTACTATCAATGTTTGATTGACACTAAAATTTGTATGGGAAGGTCTATTTAAAACTACCAGTTGGGCTTTAACGGCTATTCCAATTTTTGAAGTTCGGTAGAAAATATACAGGCTAATATTACGCCAGCGCTAGTTTATATTTTCATTACCAGCTTTAGCAAAAAATTTATTAGATTTTAAATTTAAGATTCCTAACCCATAATGCTTATTACTGGTCTCTTTAGGCCTGTACTTTTATAAGGCACTATAGAAAACACAGCAACTGTTCTTCATTTCAACCATAAATTGTATTAATTTTTTTCCAAGATTCTATTTCATTATATAATATTAAAATTACAAATAATTATATTTTTCAAATTGATTATTAATATTTGTATTTACTTTTTCACATTAATATTTTTTTTTTCTGTCTAGCAGGAAATATTGCATCCATCTAACAGCATGGCTGAGCCTAACTTTAAAAAAAGGAGGTTAGAAGATCAACGTCGTGGGAAGTTTCAATCTGACTGGACAACTACATTCCCTGGGATTATTGAGACATCCAAATTAGGCTCTTCACATGCATACTGTAGAATATGCAATAGAGATATTAAAGTGATGGCATCTGGCTTACACGATGTGAGGGAGCATTTCAAAACAAAACTGCATGAAAGGAACTATCAGCTGAAGAACGGAAGTTCTATCAAGGCCTTCTTTACTCAGCCTCAACAAGATGATGATAAAATAACGAGGGCTGAAGTTTTATTTGCAAATTTTATTGCTCAACACAACATAGCTGCTTCTATAGCTGACCATTTTTCAGACTTATCAGCTGAGATGTTTCCGGACAGTGCTATTGCCAAACGTTTCAAATGCAAGCGAACCAAAACAACAGCCATTATTAAAAACTGCTTGGCTCCATCTGCAACGGAGCCAGTCATCAAATTATGCAGGAAGACACCTTTCTCCTTGATGATCGATGAGTCAAATGATAGAAAAACTGACAAGCGTTTAGCTATAATGGTGAGGGTATTTGAAGATGGCATAGGACCTAGAACCAGGTTGCTGGGCATGCCGGTCGGTACTGGTGGAACCAGTGAAGCTATTTTCAGTGATATTGATGCTGTGTTCAGCGACTTACAAATCCCATGGATTAACTGTATATAGGTTTTGCAAGTGACAACTGCAATGTAATGGTTGGCAAATCAAACTCTGTACTAACGCGAATCAAGAGCAAGAACCCTGATGTGTTTAGTATAGGGTGTATTTGCCACCTTGCAAATCTTTGTGCCAAGGAGGGTATAAAGCAGCTGACTATTCCTGTTGATGACCTTTTGATAGATATCTTCTATCATTTTGAGCATAGCTCAAAACGGAAAAAATCATACAGAGAGTTTCAACTGTTTACAGGAGTGGATGCACTAGACATACTAAAGCACTGCCAGACTCGCTGGCTTTCTTTGCAGAAAGTAGTGGACAGAATTTTAAATCAATATTCTGCTCTATCTTCATACTTCGAGAGCCACGACGATATGGAAAAAACCATGCCGTGTCAAAAACATTCATCAGTTACTAAAATCACCACTGACCCAGATGACTCTACGTTTTCTCCAATTTGTGCTACCTCTGTTGACTGAATTTAACAAATTGTTTCAGACAGATGAGTCCCAAATAGGTGGTATGATGGATGAAATGGATCGTCTGCTACGAAAATTTATTGTCAAATTTGTAGAGATGAAATATGTAAAAGAGGTGAAAGATATAAGATTGTTAAAGTATGCTGAACGTGATCTACAGCATGATGACCATACACTTGCTGTTGGTCTGTCCAACAGGACATTACTGGAAGAGTTAGATATAAGTTCTCAAGTGAGAAATTCATTTTTCAGAGATGTGAGGAACTTTTATGTTGCTGTTGTGAAAAAGATATTGGATAAATTTCCATTTGAGAATGAAGTTCTTAAGGATATCAAAATTCTTGATCCAGCCTTTAAAGACACAGTTCAATATACAGCAATCTGTAAGCTGGCCAACACTTTTGCACCACATTTAGACCAAGAGGTGTTAAAGGATGAATTTGAAGATTATTGTTTGCTGCCTGATGAATGTATTTCAAGATTTGACGCTGGACAAAAAAGAAGCTTTTCTAGGTACTGGCTTGACATAATCAACCTGAAAACTAGCACTGGTCGTACACGATTTCCCAGTCTGGCAGTCATAGTGAAACGCTTATTGACATTGCCTCACAGCAATGCTGACTGTGAGAGGTCTTTCTCTATGATGAAAAAGATTCACACGGACTGCAGAAATAGACTAAATGATGATACAGTCACAGCATTTCTACAATGCAAAATAAATTCTAACTCTTGTTGTTTAGGTTTTAAAGCAAGTGAAGACATGCTTAAAAAGGCAAAGGCCGCATGTCACTATGATGGTGCAGAACCATCTAATTGAATATACTTTTACATGAATAAACTCTTTTGTTACGTTTTTCAGTCTTTGTACAGGTTTTGCGGGACTTTGTACAGGTTTTGCGGGTCTTTGTACAGGTTTTTTTAATTTTTTGTACAGGTTTTTCATCTCTGAGGTGTGGCATGTATGCTGTAGCGGCATTATCAAGAGTGGAGGAAGCAGCAGCACTATCAAGAGTGGAGGAAGCAGCACCACTATCAAGAGTGGAGGAAGCAGCAGCAGCACTATCAAGAGTGGAGGAAGCAGCACCACTATCAAGAGTGGAGGAAGCAGCAGCAGCACTATCAAGAGTGGAGGAAGCAGCACCACTATCAAGAGTGGAGGAAACAGCACCACTATCAAGAGTGGAGGAAGCAGCAAAAAAATCTTATGACAGGAAATAAAATACTAAACACACTTTTAAATCAGTGACTAATTTTTCTATAACCCTTTGATGAAGAACAAATGGGTGCTTGTGTAGACCAGAAGGAGTGAAGTGGTATCCCAAGATAAGGGATCCCGTTACACGCCCATTGAGGCATATTGGGAATATGGTGTTAGGCCCATATTTTCTTGACCATCGGCACACTTGGGGTGACGTGGTCAACATCACGCCGGCCGCCTTAACCTTCCCAGAGTTGCTCTGGTACCCAGTTGGGGCTGGGTCGACCCAGGAGCCGTTTGCGGCCTAAATGAATCCCACCTCATCTGGGGATGCCAAGATAAACATGGAACTAATGACAAGAACCAGTGGAGCAAGAAATGACATGAAGACACTGGCGATGGATAGAAAACAAAATGAGGAAATCTACTGATAGCATTACAAGGCAATACTTGTTCTGGAATCCCCAGAATAAGAGAGGTATAGGGCGATCAAAAAGCCCATGGAGACGAGAACTGGAGAAAGATATAACTTGGTGTGAAATTGTTGAAAGCTTATGTACTTCTGAGAGCTGAAGGGTGATGTATGAATTTTAAAAATGTAATTGATAAAAGTTTACGTACAAACATAGTCATACCCCGCTATTCAGCGCTGCACTGATACGGCCCTTTTCAGTCATATTCATAATTTTCAGCGCTTGCCTCGCTCAAAGCTCATTTTCGGTGCTTGGCCTGCTCACACTCGACAGCTGATGTATATAAGAGATGAGTGCACCTGTGCCATTTTATTCTCGGCCGTACCCATATCATTAAGTCTGTTTACAAAGCTGTTCGCTATGCGTCTCTTAGTGTATTACTGACAATTTAAAAAACTTTTTGTCTGTATATGTAATGTCATATTTTTATATTTATTTATAATGGAAATTAAGTTTAGGGATAAAAACAAGCTGTAAGCCTCTTACTTTCAACACACACAAAAAGTTACATATGATTAAACAAAGTGAGCAAGGTATGTCTATGGCAGAGATAGCCCGTATGCTACACCTAGCAACACACACAAAAAGTTACATATGATTAAACAAAGTGAGCAAGGTATGTCTATGGCAGAGATAGCCCGTATGCTACACCTAGCAACACACACAAAAAGTTACATATGATTAAACAAAGTGAGCAAGGTACGTCTATGGCAGAGATAGCCCGTATGCTACACCTAGCTCGCCAAACAGTTAGTACAATTATTAATGTTCAGGATAAAGTGCTAAAGGAAATGAATGGTGCTACACTAATGAACACTAACGTGATTAGGAAGCGTGATAGCCTTTTTTAGGACCTAGCTCTATTCATTTTACTTTCGTATTGTTATTTTAGGCCTAGCTTTATTGCGCACTTAATATATGTTAGTGTACACATGCTATTTAGGCTGTCAGGCACCCTACACGCATTTGCAAGTGCTTTGCTTTTCTGCGATTTTCATTTTACTGTGGGGGTCTGGCCCCTAACCCGCCGTAATAGCGGTGTATGACTGTACATGTCATGAAGGTCAACATTCTTACGTAATTTAAGCATTGACAACATTGTCTTGGCAGAGATGCTGTCTCTCCTTAGTCTGTCTTCATCAGAATTTAGTTTTCCGACTGCTTGGAAGTACATCTGAAATTGAGAATGTACAAGAAAAATATCAGACCCCATCTAACAAAGTTTTGAGAGTCACTGCCATTCCTCTTCTACCCTGGGATGTTGAGGTTTGTCAGAGAGAGTGCCGTACTATCCTATCAGTTGTCTTCCTCCTGGCCTGGTTCCAATCTAGACCTCGGTCCTTCAGAGATTGTCTAATGTTGTCCACCCAGCCAACTCTTGGTTGTCCTGGAGGTCTAGATCTCTGGATCTTGGTTTCCCATATTTGTCGTGGGTTCCAATCTTCTCCCATTCCGCAGACATGGCAAAACCATTGTAATTGGAACTGTTCCACTTGGGTCTGCAGGGGCTGGGTTTTGAGGTCATGCAATATCATCTGGTTGCAGACCATGTCTTTTCTTGTTACTTCAACCACCTTCCTCAGATACCTAATTTCTGAGATTTGGAGCTGGCTTTTATGGGTTGCAGCCATTGCCCCTGACTCGCATTCACAAGTCAAGACCGGAACATATTTCTCTTTTGCTGAAGAATCTTCAATTTATTGAAATTTTGAGAGACAAAACAACTCTTCATGATTTAGATTTCACGTTGCAGTTTTCCCAAAGAAAACCTTATATAGCAATAAATTCTAGTTAAATAAATTATATTTTCACCCATGTATTATTGATGCCAGATAATGCAGCATAGAAAATTAAGTTACCTGGCATGTCAAAGAAAGCAACTAAAGAGTGTTGGGAATGGGCTGACTATCCCCCATTGAGGAACTGACTGAAAGAATCAAATACCAGCGGAACATGAGGTGAGAAGATGTTGGCGTTGGATACAGTACACACTGAAGAAACCTGCTGACAGCATCACAATGCAGTCCTTGATCTGGAATCCTGGGGTTAAGAGAAATAGATAGAGACCCACACATAAGAGAGGTAGAGAGAGACCCACACATAAGAGAGGTAGAGAGAGACCAAGGAACACATGGAGAAGAGAACTGAAGACAGATATGAAGGGGATGAAGAAGACACAGAAATACCTTGAGCAGACGGCACGGGACAGGACGACTTGGCATAAGTTTGTTGAAGGCCTAAGCTCCTAGGGAGCTGAAGCGTGATGAATAAACATATGGAGAAGGGAATTGGAGACAGACATGAACGGGACAAAGAGGACATTGTAAGACCTTGAACGGATGGCACAGGATAAGAAGGCTTGGCATGAATTTGTTGAAGACTTGTTCTCCACAAGGAAATGAAGGACAAGAATGTTACACTGATTCATCACTCTTAAACTGTCCCATGCCATAAGTGGCAACTAAGGAGGGTTGGGCTTGGGGGCCAGTGACCCTATCCTGTAGAAAATTCTTAGAATCACAATAACATCAGCAAACAATAAGTCAATTCAGCCATCCAAGTCAGAAGAAGGTTCTCTGGTAAGAAGACTTAACCGCAACATGTTACACTGATAAACAAGCTTTTTCAAGGAGTGCAACACCTGTCTTATCAGAGACCAAGACAAACTAATCATCAATGGTTAATCCCCTGTCAGCCAGTCTTTCAATGAGTCCATCTAGTCAATCAAGTGGGCTGAGGTGTATCTCTATTTTCACAACAGATTGGGATACCACCTATCCAACAAGCTAAAGATAGGAACTACCGATGAGTGTAACTGTGGCACTGATAAAATGACTGCTGAACATTTACTTCAGAGGTGCCCAACACACGAGGAACAGAGAAAGCACGTATGGCCATTCCTGGAAAAACTATGCAGATGCCAACAGCCTCAGGCGGACCACTGCTTTCTTTGAACATATTCAAGTTGACGTCTCATATTGTACGAAGGAGAAGTATCTCTATTTAGCTGAGCACTATCTATGAACACAAAAATAAACTATTCCATCACATATACCGTAAAATCTCGCGTTTAATACGCACAATTTTTACTCATTTTTGCCCGCTAAAACTCGGGTGCGTATTATACGCGAGTACTAAAAAATACGTCATTTTCGATTTCGAAAGTAACCTACATTGGAAAGTCTGTCAAGGTTTTGTCACAATTTAACAGTAAAAATGGCGCGAAATTGAATGTGCCCTGTGTTTTCTTATGTGTCAGACATTGTTGCAAAACACATTTCGCACTCTTGGTCTTCAATCCGTTTTGATATTAAGCTTGGTTGTGAAGTTTGTCATTTTATTATTTTGAGCCCTAAAAATGAATTCGAGAAAATGTTATACTGCAGCAAAAAAGCTCTTAGTGGTAAAATATGCAGAATCTAACGGCAATCGGGCAGCAAGTCGACATTTTTCCATTAACGAGTGTAACATTCGATTATGGCGAAAAAACAAAGAGGTGCTGCAAGTGTTGCCTAGTAAGAAAAAGGCGAATCGTGGGTCACCACCAGATCTTCCAGACCTAGAAAAAACATTATTGGAGTGGGTAGTGGATAGAAGGCAACAAGGCATCGGTGTTTCATGCATTGAAATACGACTTAAAGCTCTAAAACTTACAAAATCTCGTACAGGCACAACAACATTTAAAGCGTCATATGGATGGGTAGTTCGTTTTATGAAGCGACATGGTCTTTCAGTCCAAAGTACCTAAAATGTAGGTGTTGCGTACGTATTTCTGTTTGTTATTATACTTTCAGTTTTTTAACAAATGTTTCATAAAATAAAATCTTGAAAAATTATGGTGCGTATTATACACGAATTTCCATTTTACCAGAAAATTTTTGGCTAAATCAAGCATGCGTATTATACACGAGTGCGTATTATACGCGAGATTTTACGGTACATCTGAACTAATTTTCTCTCTCTCTCTCTGACACACACATACACACACCTTAGGGCTGGGATCTTTAATGATTAATTAACACGATTAATCGGTTAACATTTTTTAATCAATTAATTTATAAAATTGATAAAATTTAAATTTTTATCGATTATCCCTTTTTTTTTTTTAGCAACGTTTAATGTTTTTTATCTTAAATGCAAGAGGATTTGCTATGTTAGAGGTTTAAGGTTTGGAATTTGGCAAGTATGGTCAATAATAAACTGTGTGGTTGTAACTTATCAGTGTTTTCATTATATTTCCAAGATGATGTTGCCGTATAACAAGTAAAACAATTAAACTTCTTTAGTGATTTAAAAAAAAATGTTATTTATTTTTCATAATTTTTCAAAATTGATTGGTTAATTCTTCGATTACAGAAATTCAATTAATATTTCTATTTAAACAATCCCAGCCCTACTACATATACATACACACTAACTGGAAATGTTCCAGGATGATTAATTCTAAATTTAGAGCTAATTAATTCTCAAGCCACCATGTGTTCCATGGGACTGAAAGAAGAGAAAGGAATAATAATACTGTAACTTGCCAAATACGAGGTAATCAATATCGATGGCAAAAGTGAGAATGCCAAGAACAATGGAAAAGAAATAGAAAACAAGAAAGTTTAAAGACGACGATATAACAAATATTTAAAGTAGTTCCTTAGCTGATCCTGTTGAAGGGTAGTGAAGTGTTAGAGACTTCAATAAACTAAATCCTGGATCGAGTGGTGGTGTGACCAGTTCCATTCCTCACTGCCTTTTCCTTCTCTAACTCAAGAGCAGAGTCAGGTATCCATTTATGACTGGACAGGCTGGAAATAATGCCACCGTGTTTTGAGCCCAGCACCTTCGGCACTCTAACCACTCTGCCAATTGCACTATTAGATATTAAAAGAAAAGCTAAAACATACGTCTCTTTCTTCTCTCATGCAACGCTGCGTGTCTCGAATCGCAGAAATTTCTTGCTTGAGAGCCAGGTACTGTCTACATATGGGAAAGAAAATATTAAAATGTTCACTTACAAAGTAATATAAAAACACAAAAGCAGCATCATCAAACACCATAGAGAATACTATAAGCAGGAAAACAAAAAGCAACCTCAAAAACGTTCATTTATTAGCAATGCACTTGGAAAACAAAATTAGGGTCACTTATTCACAGCTTTACATCATGAATAAACCATTTCTATAAACTATTATTAGAGTTCTGAGCAATGTTGGGTATTTGTTGTTGCTGTTGTTTAACTATGGCTGCTGAGCTTCTCACTCTTTTGCAGCCAGTACCAAGTTGAAGACTCCATGGTATTATCTACACTGTAGATCTAGGCTTTTCCTGTGGCTTTTCTGCCATTCTGAAATATGTTGAGTTGAAGGTCATGAGCTCCAGTTTCTCCAGCTTGGCTTGCATTTATAGGATGATGACAACTGGTCCCAAGCTAGGAGGAAGAAGTACGTGGCATACTGTGCATTCCCCACCTTCCAAAGGGGCTCTCCAACTATGCAGAGCTAAAATACTGGGCTCTGGTTCTGAGCTCTCCCATGGAATTGTCACATCCTGCACAGAGCCATGTCTCAGCTCCCCCTACCTATCATGAGTCAATTGTGAGATCCTTCTGCATGCAGCCAACCAGGTAAAAGCGAGGTACGTCTGGGGCTCAAGTGACTCCTCCAAGCTTAGTGAGCAATGCTGGGTTCTCAACAAGTTTCACCACAGGGGGAATCCCTGGAAGTGTGTGGATGATTTCAAGAGTTAATGAGGGTGTAAATTAGCCTCACAGACAGAGAGGTTCACTTCCACATCTGTACATTATAGCATTGTGCTTAGTTGCTGGTAATATAAGGACAACTCCAGATATGCCTCCATGCATGTGCTGAGTACTTAAAAAAGTTATATAAATTTCTGATTGTCACAAAAATACTGTTATTCCGACTTTCATAAATAAATAAATTTTTATTGTTTATAGGAAAATAAAAGTTTCTGATTTATTATTTCTGTATAATAACAAATGTCCTGATTTTTATAATGTTTTATGTTTTTTGAAATTATATTAACATATGTATATTTTCTTCTTCTTCTTTTGCACTGCTTACAGAGTATAGAGCCACCATTGCAGCTGGATCCCTTGCAGGAAAGGAAAAAAAGAAGGATCCCGTTACACGCCCATTGAGGCATATTGGGAATATGGTGTTAGGCCCATATTTTCTTGACCGTCGGCACACTAGGGGTGATGTGGTCAGCATTACGCCGGCAGCCCTAACCTTCCCAGAGTTGCTCTGGTACCCAATTCATGAGGCTGGATCGACCCCGGAGCTGTTTGGTCTTAAAAATCCCACCACAAATGGGGATCGAACCATGGACCACCAAGCCTACACCATGGACCACCAAGCCTGCACCAAACATTCACATGCTCATGCAGCAGTGGTTTCTGTGGCACTTTGTTTGACATAATGAGGTTGCCAACCCCATCCACAACCTCGTATTAGTCACCTGGTACGACACGTCTGAGCGTGCAGTAGTCCTATTCTTTCTTCATCTCTTCAGAGACCCCCCGGGGAACGACACAAGGCATATTTTTTTTTAACATAAAATTATATGGGGTGGGATTAATTTTAAAAATCTGAAATCAATTAATCAAATTTTTTTAATCGAAGATAATTTGAAAAATTATAAAAATCAGAAGAGTTTTTTTTTAAACCCCTAAGGACTTTTATTTATTTTACTTGTTATAAGGCAACATCTTGCCGCCGACTGTCATTGCAGTCAGTGGCCATCACGCCTGGTGGCGTCTTGTATGGTAGCAACAAACTGCTTCCACTTTGTTCGGTTGGTGGCCATCCTTCATACAGTGCCCCAGCTTTGGTTCATTCTTTGCATCTCGGCCTCCACAGTTCTCTGCCAAGTTGTTTTTGGTCTGCCTCTCTTTCCTTCAGGGATCCAAAGCATAGCTGTTCTTGTGATGGCATTGGGGTCTCTTCTGAAGATGTGGCCAACACAACTCCAGCGCCTGCCAGCTATGATGGTGTGCATGTCCTCTTGGTTACTCCAAGTCAGTAGTTCTTGGTTAGTGATAGTATTCGGCCAAAAGATTCAGAGAATTTTCCTTAGGCAGACTGTGTGGAAGGAGGACAGTTTCGACATTTCCTTCTCTGTTACTCTCCAGCATTCCGCACCATAGAGAAGCACAGAAAGTACACAGCTCTCATATAATCTTAATTTGGTGTTTGTGCTGTACTGGGAAGACTTCCAGATGTTGCTGAGACTAGCAAAGGCTGTTCTCACTTTATTCATTCTGCTCTTGAGGTCTTTGCTTGTTCCGCCATCTGGTGTTACTATGCATCCTAGGTATGTAAATGTGTCCGTCTGTTCCAGCTTCTGGTTCCTTATTGTTATGGGCTAAGGACTGCCCACATTGAGTGTCATGACCTCTGTCTTCTTCAGACTGATGTTCAGACCCACCTGCTGGCTATACTTATTCAGTCTGTTTTTTTTGGGGATGTGTTGATGTGAATGTGCGAGTAGTGCAATGTCATCTGCATATTCCAGATCTTCCAGTGTAGAAAATGTTATCCATCTAATTACTCTTGGACTGCCCTCTGTTGTCTGGTGCATCACCCAGTCTATGACTGTCAAAGATAAAGTTGCTGATAAGGGGCATCCCTGTCGTACTCCTGTCTTCACCTCAAAGGTTAGATTGCTCAACCCAACACTGCATGTAAAGTTAACATAGAGGCTTTTTTATGATGGAAACAATGCAGCTGGGAATACCATAAGCCCTCAGTATTTTCCAAGGTAATCCCTGTGTATGCTTTCAAAATCCTTTTCAAAATCAACAAAGTTAATGTATAGCTGTCTCTGCCGTTCCGAGCACTGCTCTATAATGTTCCTGAGGGTGAATATATGATTTGCACATCTGTTTTTTCTGAAACCTGCTTTTTCTTTCCTCAGTTTATGGTCTACTGCTTTTGACATTCTCTGGATAATTATCCTGCCTAGTATTTTCCTGGGAACTGAGAGGAGAGTAATTCCTCTCCAGTTGTTGCAGTCTGCAAGGTCACCCTCTTGGGCAATCTGGCAATTATTCCTTATGCCACTCTGTTGGTGTTGTCTATTTTCCAGACTTGTGCAAATAGTGGTTCAAAAAGCTCTGCTGCTAGTTCAGGATCTGTCTTGAATAACTCAGTATTTAAATTGTCGTGACCAAGAGCTTTTCCATTCTTTAACCCTTTGATAGCTGTGATGATTTCTTCTCTTGTGGAATGTCGGTATTTACGTCTAGATCATTTTCAGTCTCAGGAACATTCAGCTGCGTCTCTGGTGGTTCCTAATTCAGTGTTACTCTGAAGTGCTCTGCCCATCTTGTTTCCTGCTCCTGTGCTGATGAGATTTCCTTGCTTGTCTCTTACTAACGTAATATTGTTTGCACCCTGTTTTCCGCTGATATTTTTAGTTATTTTATATACTGTGCTTTGTTCATTTCTCAGTGCTGGCTCTTCTGCCTGTCTTGCAAGATCGACCAGAAATTTCCTTTAGTTGGCTCGGGTTTGACGTTTTACTTCTTTGTCCAGCTGACTGGACTGTTCGCTATATATTTCCTTTAACCTGGGAGACTTTGCTTCTATTTTCTTTCTTTTCGTTTCTTTTCTCTTCGCTATGGTGTTTAACGTTTCTGGTGTTATCCAATCTTGTCTCTTTTTTTCCTGGAATCCCAAGCATGATTCGCTGCTTTCCTTATATACTACTGCACAAAAGTTAAGGGCCGCCATTCAGTTTAGACAAGGTTTATATAATTCTTCGTGAGCAGGGTCGATTTTCCAAATGTCCAGTAGCTTGAAATCTCTCAAGAAGTCTCTGAATGGTAGAGTGGGACACTGCTAAACATCTTGCAACATGACGAACAGATTGACCATCCTGAATCCATGCCATGGCTCGACCACGGTCTACAGTGCTGAGACTTCTCCTTGGTGGAATGGCTAATGCAGTGATCATTTCGACCACTTGTCATACTGATTTATTGCATACCAACGGTGAACACTCTTTACCGATGATCATTTTCCTCGTGCATTCAAATTCAACTCACTTTTTCAACTTTTGAATTAGTGGGGCGTGTTGCAAAAACCACGAGTTTTTGCAGCAACAATGGCAATTTTCACGTGCGGGTTAAAGTGACCCAGTTTTTGGACATTTTAAAAAAATTAACCTAGTGCACACAGAAATGTATACACATTTCTCTGAGCTCAGTTTTAATGACATTTTCACTTGTCTTTACAGTTTGCCAATCAATTATATAAACCTTGTCTAAACTGAATGGTGGCCCTTAACTTTTGTCCAGTAGTATATATTGCTGAAATGGTGTTGAATTTCTGGTCAACATCATCAGTCACTGTCTTTTCCTGTCTATTGGCAATTTGATATCGTCTCTTTACATCAACCACAAAAGTTTTCCTGGTGAGGGGGTTCTTGAGTTTGATGATGTTATACCTTTTATGTTTAGTTCCAATTGGTCCAGCAGCTCTGAGTTTCACCTTCAGTCTTGCTACCACTAGGTGGTGATCACTTCCCACATCTGCACTTCTTACTTTCACATCTTGTAGTGAATGTCTCCATCTACTACTGATCATAATGTGGTCTATCTGGTTTCTGTCCCAGCCGTTTGGTGATTCCCATGTTAACTTGTGGATTTCTTTGTGTGGAAAAAGTGTTCCTCCAATGACCAAGTTGTTAATGCTACAGAAGCTTATTAGTTTATCCCCATCCTCATTCATTGTTCCGCTGCCACATTTCCCCATTACTCTTTCATTATTTGTACGTTAATATTTCAGCTCTACTTAATCCCTTGGAGGTAAACGTCCTGGAATCGAAACGTATATCCAGTTTAAAATTAATCCACCAAGTTTGATTACAAACAAATGAAAATTCTAATTTTTATGATTTTTTGTTTGTGGTCACATACTGGTGAGCTGGAATCTCACTTATACATTCCTGCCCCATGCAATTTAATTTATTTATTACTTAAAAATATCAAATTTTTTAAACGTCCTTACCGGAATCAAAAATATTCACACACATGTTCTGGACGTAATGAAATGATTTTAAGCGAGCTTACTGCCAGGTATTTTCTAATTTTCCGTTCAAATTTGACATGCTGGAAATTGATGAGGCATTATGGAGTTCCCACGAAGATCACTAACTTAATAAAGAAGACCTATGAAGGAATAACATGCAGTGTTCTTCATTAAGGACAACTTACAGAACCTTTTGGAATTAGAACGGGAGTGCGAAAGGGAAGCTTCTTGTCTCCATTTCTTTTCTTACTAGCAATAGATTGGGTTATGAAAACATCAACATCACACAACAGAAATGGAATTCAAGGGAATATGACTAAACAGCTTGATGATCTGGATTTTGCAGATGACTTTGCTCTTCTGTCCCATAAACATAATCTGATGCAAGACAAAATAAAAATACTCGATGAGAGGTCACAACAAGTTGGCCTGAAAATACACAGGGAAAAGACAAAGATTATGAGAATAAATGCAAGAAATTATAACAAGATTGAACTTAAAGGAACACCACTAAAAGATGTAGAATCGTACACATATATTGGAAGTAATATAGACAAAGTTGGAGGGACAGACAGTGATATCAAAATAAGAATTTAAAAAAGCAAGAGGAGCTTTCATTGCATTGGGAAACATATGGAGATCAAGAGAAATCAAGTCCAACATGAAAATAAGAATCTTCAACTCAAATGTCGAAGTCAGTCCTATGGTACAGCTCTGAAACATAGCGAACAACAAACAAAAGGCTACAAACTTTCATAAACGGGTGCTTGCGAAGAATAGAAGGATTGAAATAGTATCAGTTCCACAAATGTGCTGGTGGAACAAGAGCTGAGAAGAGGCTGGTGATGGATAGGACACACACTGAGGAAACCTGTTGATAGCATTACACGGCAGACCTTGTTCTGGAATCCCCAAGGAAAGAGACGCAGAGATAGACCAAAAAACACATGGAGAATAAAGCTAGATACAAAAGTAAAAATGATGAGGAAAACATGGAAAGACATTGAGCGGATGGCACGTGACAGGAGGACTTGGCATGTATTTGTTGAAGGCCTATACTCCTTGGGGAGCTAAAAGGTATTGATTGATTGATTGTGCAGGCGCACAATGTGCCCATGGGTAAAAGTAAAGGCCAATCTAGCGCACCATATGGCTCGTGGGTTAGAATGAGTTAATGTTGTTATTTTTGTTGAGGTGAGCCAATTCTTTATACAAGGCACATCCAGCAGCTTGTCCATCGGTTCAGCCATTCCTCTTTGAAGTTGTTTTGGAGTATTCGTTTAGCTGTCTGCATGTTGGCTGGAGTGTTTGTTTGAACCATGCTTGCTCCTACTTTTGCTAGTCTGCCTGCTTTATTGGTGTTCTGGTAACCATTGGAGAGTGACTCTGATTTCGTATTTTGTAAGCAGGATGTCGATTGTTTCGGCCAGCTGTACTATTTCTTTATTTTCAGTACGAGGTATTCTTCTAAAGCCTGAAACTGATTTTGAATCAGTGAAGATTATGATATCTGAGAGCATATAGATTTCTTGTTTGAATTCGCTGTCAAGTGCTGTGAGGGTGGTGTTTAGTGCTGTAATTTCTGCATGGTAATTAGTATAGAATTCTCCAAATGGTTCATATACCTAGGTCTATTTTGAAGATTATACATCATCAGATGAAACATATTACTACAGAAACCACAGCAAAAAGAACACAGAAAGCACTTGTATGCTAGTTTCCTATGAGAAGGCCAACTGCTGTTACTAATCTTACAATTCTCACAAAAGCAACTTTCGTCTCGTGTTTCATCTAACTATAGCTTTACTGTCCTGAATTTCACTTAATTCTCATTCTTTTCTTACATTTTTCAATCCCAGACTTTCCTGTGATTTTTGTGATTTTTTTTTCTTTCGTAAAACTGTAAAAATAGTTAAATGCACTGTAACTTTATCACACTAACAAACACTTTTTTCATGTTTCATGTAAAATAAATGTTCTCAACAGTTTATAAAAATTAACCAGATTTACCCTGACAGTTTATCAACATAAGACATATTTAACTCACACATTAAGACATCATTTTACCCAAGCATTTATATATACATGTAAATGAAGCATTTATGGACTTCATTCAAGCACTCATAGATGTTTATAAATAAACTTAGCTCAAGCATTTATAGATATACACTTAACTCATGCATTAATAGATATATACTTAACTCATGCATTAATAGATATATTTAACTCAAATATTTTTATACATAATTAATTCAAGCATTTATAAACATAATCACCTCAAAAACTTATAGACATATTTAACTCTAGTATTTACAGACATAATTAACCATGCATTTAAACAACATTTATCTTATGAATTTATCAATACAAGACACTCTTATCTCTAAAGGCTTATCACAATAAAACACTCTTATCTCATTGAGTTTATCAACAAGACACATCTCAAAAGTGTGAACAACATCAGACACATCTATCTTACAAATGTATCAACTTACACAAGTGTTTTCTTTGATCTTTTTAAGCGGTCAATCTCCGAGACGATTTTCTTCTCCTCCATTAGTTTAAAAGGTTGTACCTTCAGGTTCCATTCGAGTCGTCTAAAGAAACAAGAAAGGCGTCATTTTTATTTAGTTATTTGCTAAAGTGTGACCAATTTAACTCATTCTAACCCAGGCATTTTTTCGGGTTTTTCAGTTTTACCCAGGACCCAATATGCAGACATTTTTTTTCTACAAGTGATGTTTTAAAAACAGGCAGCAGACACATATATTAATTTAGTAGATATATGTACGAGGCGCGTTTTTTAAGTAATTCCCGTTTTAAAATAATAAAAAAACCATCATATATAAAAATGATCTATTGCAGCCAAAAGTGGACCACACATTTACATTATTTCTCAACATAGTCACCATTGACTTCAACACATTTTTGGTATCGTGGCACCAGGTTCTTAATTCCAGTGTCAAGGAAGTCTGCCGCCAGATGGGTGCCGAAAATGTTAACCGATGAACACAAGCAGAAACGCCTGGCTTCGGCTCAAAAATTTTTGCAGCGCTATCGAAATGAAGGAGATGAATTTTTGGGCCACATTGTTACTGGAGATGAGACCTGGATTTCCTACACAAACGTCGAATCAAAGCAACAGTCGATGCAATGGCGACACTCATGGTCCCCGAAAGCAAAGAAGTTTAAGCAAGCACCTTCTGTCAAAAAGATCAAGGCCACTGTTTTCTGGGACAAAGAAGGGGTCATGTTTATTGATTTTCTTGAACGTGGAAAGACAGGTAATGCCAATGCTTATTGTGACACTGATAAAACTTAGACGTGCCATCCATAACAAAAGACGTGGGTTGCTGTCCACTGGGATTGTGTTTTTGCACAATAATGCTCGACCTCACACCGCAGATCGAACTGTTCAATTGTTGCAAAAATTTAACTGGGAAATTTTTGACCACCCGCCCTACAGCCCCGATCTCGCACCAAGTGATTACCACCTTTTCATGCACCTAAAGAAGTGGCTGGCATCCCAGCAGTTTGAAACTGATGATGAACTGCAGACAGGCGTTAATGAATGGTTCAAGACACTGGCGGCAGACTTCCTTGACACTGGAATTAAGAACCTGGTGCCACGATACCAAAAATGTGTTGAAGTCAATGGTGACTATGTTGAGAAATAATGTAAATGTGTGGTCCACTTTTGGCTGCAATAGATCATCTTTATATATCTTCTTCTTCTTCTTTGATCCATAACCGCCAACCGTCAAAGCAGTCAGCAGCCATCACGCCTGGTGGCGTCTTGTAGGGCAGCAACAAATTGATTCCACTTTGCTCGGTCGGCGGCCATCCTTCGTACAGTGCCCCAACTGTGGTTCATTCTTTGCATCTCAGCTTCCACAGTTCTCCGCCAAGTTGTTTTTGGTCGGCCTCTCTTTCGCTTTCCCTCGGGGGTCCATAGCATAGCTGTTCTTGTGATGGTATCAGGGTCCCTTCTGAGGACATGGCCAACCCAACTCCAGCGTCTGCCAGCTATGATGGTGTGCATGTCCTCCTGGTTACTCCGAATAAGTAGTTCTTGGTTGCTGATGGTATTTGGCCAAAAGATTCGGAGAATTTTCCTTAGGCAGATTGTGTGGAAAGAGGACAGTTTCGACATTTCCTTCTCTGTTACTCTCCAACATTCCGCACCATAGAGAAGCACAGAAAGTACACAGCTCTCATACAGTCTTAATTTGGTGTTTGTGCTGTACTGGGAAGACTTCCAAATGTTGTTGAGAACAGCAAAGGCTGTTCTCGCTTTATTCATTCTGTTGTTAATGTCCTTGCTTGTTCCGCCGTCAGGTGTTACTATGCTTCCTAGGTAAGTAAATGTGTCTGTCTGTTCTAACTTCTGGTTCCTTACTGTTACTGGCTCAGGATTGCCCACATTTAGTGTCATGACCTCTGTCTTCTTCAAATTGATGTTCAGGCCAACCTGCTGGCCATACTTATTCAGTCTATCGGTTTTGTCTTGAATGTGTTGGTGTGAATGCGCGAGTAGTGCAATGTCATCTGCATATTCCAAATCTTCCAGTGTAGAAAACGTTGTCCATCTAATTCCTCTTGGACTGCCCTCTGTAGTCTGGCGCATCACCCAATCTATGACTGTCAAAAATAATGTTGTTGATAAGGGGCATCCCTGTCGTACTCCTGTTTTCACTTCGAAAGTTATATTACTCGATCCAACACTGCACGTAAAGTTAGAATAGAGGCTTTTTATAATGGAAACAATGCGGCTGGGAATTCCATAAGCCCTCAGAATTTTCCATAGGCTGTCCCTGTGTATGCTATCGAAAGCCTTTTCAAAATCAACAAAGTTAATGTACAGCTGTCTCTGCCATTCTGAGCACTGCTCTATAATGTTCCTGAGGGTAAATATATGATCTGCACATCTTCTGCTTTTTCTGAAGCCCGCTTGTTCTTTCCTCAGTTTATGGTCAACTGCTTTTGAAATTCTCTGGATGATTATCCTGCCTAGTATTTTGCTGGGAACTGAGAGGAGGGTAATTCCTCTCCAGTTGTTGCAGTCTGCAAGGTCGCCCTTCTTGGGCAATTTGACAATTATTCCTTTACTCCACTCTGTTGGTGTTGTCTCAGTTTCCCAGACTTGTGCAAATAGTGGTTCTAATAGTTCTGCTGCTAGTTCAGGGTCTGTCTTGAATAGCTCAGCATTCAGATTGTCGTGACCAGGCGCTTTTCCATTTTTTAGCCCTTTGATAGCTGTGATAATTTCTTCTTTTCGTGGAATGTCTGTATTTACGTCTAAGTCACTTTCAGCCTCAGGAACATTCAGCTGAGTCTCTGGTGGTTCCTTATTCAGTGTTTCTCTGAAGTGCTCTGCCCATCTTGTTTCCTGCCCCTGTGCTGTGGTGATGAGATTTCCTTGCTTGTCTCTTACTAACGTTATGTTGTTTGCACCTCGTTTTCCACTGATAGCTTTAGTTATTTTATAAACTGTGCTTTGTTCATTTCTCAGTGCTGCCTCTTCTGCCTGTCTCGCAAGGTCATCCAGAAATGTCCTTTTGTCAGCACGGGTTTGACGTTTTACTTCCTTGTCCAGCTGACTGTACTGTTCACTATATATTGCCTTTAACCTGGGAGACTTAGCTTCTGTTTTCTTCCTTTTCATTTCCTTTCTCTTCGCTATGGTGTTTAGCGTTTCTGGTGTTATCCAGTCTTGGCTCTTTCTTTCCTGGAATCCCAAGCATGACTTGCTGCTTTCTTTGTATATTGTTGAGATGGTGTTGAATTTCTGGTCCACATCGTCAGTCTCTGTTCTTTCCTGGCTTTTGGTAATCAGATATCGCCTCTTTACGTCGACCATCTTTATATATGATGGTTTTTTATTATTTTAAAACGGGAATTACTTAAAAAAACGCGCCTCGTATTATACATCAAACTTTAGGAAATTGGCTGCAGAATGTTGTGAAATACTGTTGAGTGCTTATGTGATGTTATAATTGTTTGTTTTATCTTGTGAAATGTAGAAATAATAAAAAATAAAAATAAAAATGAATAAAAATTATGCACATACACGTAAATATTTCAGCTGTACTTAATCCCTTGGTAGTAAAACACCAGGAATTGAAACGTATATCCAGTTGACAACTAATTCAAGAAGTTTGATCAAAAACAAATGAAAATTGTCAATCAATCAATCAATCAATCAAAACCCTTTAGCTCCCAAAGGAGCATAGGCCTTCAACAAACACATGCCAAGTCCTCTTGTCCTGTGCCATCCGCTCAAGTTCTTTCTATGTTTTCCTCATCATTTTCACCTCTCAAGTTCTCTTCTCCATGTGTTTTTTGGTCTACCTCTGCCTCTCTTTCCCTGTGGATTCCAGAACAAGGACTGCCTTGTAATGCTATCAACAGGTTTCCTCAATGTGTGTCCTATCCATCGCCAGCATCTTCTTCTCAACTCTTGTTCCACTGGCACTTGTCTGGTTCATGTCATCAATTCCACATTTGTGACTTTGTCATACCATTTCAGTCCTTCTATTCGACGCAAGCACCCGTTTATAAAAGTCTGTAGCTTTTTGGTTGTTGTTTTTGTTGTTCTCCACGTCTCAGAGCCATACAATAGGACTGACTTCACATTTGAGTTGAAGATTCTTATTTTCGTGTTGGACTTGATTTCTCTTGATCTCCATATATTTCCCAATGCAATGAAAGCTCCTCTTGCTTTTTATATTCTTATTTTCATATCACTGTCTGTCCCTCCAACTTTGTCTATATTACTTCCAAGATATGTGTATGATTCTACATCTTTTAGTGGTGTTTCTTCAAGTTCAACCTTGTTATCATTTCTTGCATTTATTCTCATAATCTTTGTCTTTTCCTTGTGTATTTTCAGGCCCACATGTTGTGACCTCTCATCGAGAATTTTCATTTTCTCTTGCATCTGATTATGGTTATGGGACAGAAGAGCCAAATCATCTGCAAAATCCAGATCATCAAGCTGTTTAGTCAGATTCCACTGGATTCCATGTCTGTTGTGTGATGTCTATGTTTTCATAACCCAATGTATTGCTAGTAAGAAAAGAAATGGAGACAAGAGGCATCCCTGTCTCACTCCCGTTCTAATCCTAAACGGTTCTGTAAGTTGTCCTTCATGAAGAACTCTGCATGTCATGTCTTCTTAGGTCTTCTTTATTAAGTTAATGATCTTCATGGGAACTCCATAATGCCTCATCAATTTTCAAAGCGATTCTCTGTCTACTACTACTTAGTCAATCCCCTTCAACCGTGAGGTGTAGAGGTTTGGAAGAGAGAGCGCCAGACTATCCTATCGGCTGTCTTCCTCCTGGCCTGGTTCCATTCTAGGCCTCGGTCCTTCAAAGATTGTCTAATGTTGTTCTCCCAGCGGACTCTGGGTCGTCCTGGGGGTCTGGATCCCTGGCTCTTTGTTTCCCATACTTGTCGTGGTAGCCGATCTTCTCCCATTCTGCAGACATGGCCAAACCATCTTAGTTGGGACTGTTCTACTTGGGTCTGCAGGGGGTGGGATTTTAGGCCTTGACGTATCGTCTGGTTGCAGACCATGTCTCTTCTTGATACTTCAACCACCTTCCTCAGATACCTCATTTCTGAGGTTTGGATCTGGCTTTTGTGGGTTGTAGTCATTGCCCATGACTCGCATCCATATGTCAAGACTGGGACATAGGTGGAGCGGTATACAGCCATCTTCGTTATCTTACCAACCTCTCTCTTGCTGAGGAATCCTCGATTTATGGCCTGAAAAAGTCTCCCAGCTGCTGCTTTTCGAGTGGCCAACTCTTCTTTGATGCCTCCCTTTCGGTCTATAATAGCTCCGAGATATTTAAAGTGGTCGACCTGCTCCAGGACCTGTTCTCCCAGCTTAATCTGATGTCTTTTTTCTTCTCGTGATATCACCATGGATTTTGTTTTAGAGCTGCTTATGACCATCCCTCTCTTCTCCAGCTCTTCCTTCCAGACTTGCAGGTTGGATTGGAGATGTGCCTCTGATTTAGCAATCAGGGCAACATCATCAGCAAATGACAGCTCTGAAATACATACCTGTCTCATCTTCCAGTACCCCACTGAATACTTTCTTGTTCTCTCCTTACATGACTTGATAACATCATCCATGAGGAGTATGAAAAGATAAGGTAACATGATATCACCTTGTTTTACACCAGTGGTGGTCCTGAACTCTTCTGACTTATGGTTTGCTGTCCTCATATAATTTCTGCAAGACTTGTAGAAGCTCTGTATAGCATGAATCAGAGGTGCTGGAATGTTCTTCCTTGCAAAACAGTCCCAAAGTTTGCTCCAGGGGACCCTGTCAAACGCCTTTTCCAGATCTTTGAAACAAAGATGGATCTCACTCTTATACTCAAGGGCATTTTCACTCAGCTGTCTGAGTGACGATTCTCTGTCTACACTGTCAAATGCCTTTTTATAGTCCACGAATTCGATGTATAGCGGTGAATTCCATTCCAGACTTTGTTCAACTATTATTCTCAATGTGGCTATCTGGTCTGTACAGGATCTATTTTGTCGAAAACCTGCTTGTTCATCTCTCAATTGCTTGTCTATGGACTCTTTTAATCTCTCAAGGATGATTCTGTTTAATATTTTTCCTGGCACTGATAGTAACTTTATTCCTCTATAATTTGTGCACTCTTTTAAATTTCCCTTCTTAGGCAACTTGACCAGATAACCTTCCTTCCATTCTGCTGGTATTTCCTCTCTCTCTCTCAGACTTTGCCAAGTAGTTTGTATAATATCTCTGCAGAGGTATCAATATCTGTTTTGATGGCCTCTGCTGGAATGCAATCTGGACCAGCTGCTTTTCCATCTTTCAGAAGCTTTATGGCTTTCTTTATTTCTTCTCTACTTGGTCGTTTACAGCTGATTTGTAGCTCCTCTTCTGCTGGCTGAATGTCTGGGGGATTAGTTGGAGATGGTCTATTGAGAAGTTCCTCAAAATGTTCTGTCCATCTCTTCATTTGTTCTTGTATATTACTAAGCCATTTTCCATTCTTAACTTTTATGAGGCCATTTGCTTGCTTATATTTCCCTGTTAGCTTCTTTGTGTTGTTGTACAGGTCCCTCATATTTCCTTTGGCTGCAGCTTCCTCTGCTTCCCTTGCCAAATCATCAATATATTTCATCTTGTCTCTTTTGATGTTTCTTCTTACTTCTTTGTTTGCTTCTATGTACACTTCATGAACCTTAGCTTTGGAGCTTCTGGTTTTGCTTCCGTTTAAATCTGCTTTCTTGTTTTTCCTGTCTTCTATCTTACTAATGGTTTCTGTTGTTATCCATGCTTTGTGCTGATGTTCTCTTTTTCTCAGTACTTCTTCACATGTATTGTTCCATATATTTTTTACTTGTTGCCAGTGGTCTTCTGTATCTGTTTCATCTTCCAGCTGTCAGAGTACTTGGTATTTGTTGGATACTGTGATTGAAAATTTTTCTCTTATTTCCTGATTTCTTATATATCCCACATTATACTGTTGTCTATAGCTGTTCTGTATTTTCAAATGTTACAGAGATATATATTTCTTATTTTAATGGAAATGACACAGTCTTTGGTCAAGAAAATTAGTCTTCAAAGGGGGGTAAGTTTAAAAAATGTCAAGAAGCAAGCTGGTTAAAAAAACAGACAAATAAATGTGCCGCCGACAGGGCAAAAGAATATGTGGAAGTCATCATCATTACCCTTCAGCTCCCTTGGGAGCATAGACAATCAACAAGTTTACACCAAGCCTGTCTATCCTGTGCCATCTGTTCCAGGTTTTTCTTCCACCTCTTCAGCACTTCTGTCTCAAATTCCATTCTGCAAATGTTCTGAGTCTCCTTTCCATTTCTCTTACCCCAGTTATTCCATCTACCTTCCATCTAAGGTGTCTATGCCACATCCCTGGTATTTTGTTGAAATACAAAGCGACAAATGCCGAAGTGCTGGCCAAAAAGCATATATATATACTGCTCAGACAGCACAGACTATGTTGGCTTGGCCATGTGCGCCAAATAGAAGATGGTCGCATCCTCAAAGATATTTTCTATGAACAACTGGCAGATGGTAAAAGAACAACTGGGCGACCACAGCTGAGGTTCAAAATGTGTGCAAAAGAGACATGAAGGAACTGGACATAAATTCAATAACCTGGAAGGATAAAGCTGCTGACTGTACCAAGTGGCAATGCTCTCTTCTGCCTCAGATTGGGAAAAAAGAAGCTTTCTCAACAAGTAGAAGAGAAAAGAAAACGCCGAAAGGAATACCAGGGCTATCACCTCAGGGGTGCATTCCTGTAGTCAGTTATGACTGAAGGGGACTACAACTAGGGATTCGAAAACAAGGACTTCCTTGTAATTCTGTCAACTAGTTTCCTCAACATGTGTCCTAGTCAACATTGATGACTAATGAAATGACTAATTCTTTGTCAGCACAGCACTTACTGAATGGCAGTATTAATCTTCTCTTCACTTTTATAGATGAGCGAGGATTCTAGCTGTCCCAACTGGCGCATCTGGAAACGCAACATTAGGAGACAAAAAATTATACATGTTCTGACATTAAGATGATTCAAAAATATGTAGAAGTAAACAAAATAATGCTTCTTCTTCTTCCTCTTCTAATAAAATACAATCCTATTTTGTTTCCTAGTACTGTTTATTAATTCTGTTGCTTTCTTCCATACCATGCTACAGGTTTATATATTTAAATCTGAGCACAGAAAACCGAAATATTCTGAAAACCAAATGTTTCTTTTGGCAACTCTGGGCCATTTTTCAAACACATTTTGGGCAAATTTTCTAATACAATGTGGGCGACATCTGAAAACTGAAAAAATATCAGCTTTCCGAAACAAAGCTGTCTCCGAGGATTCTGGATAAAAGGATACAGACGTATAATAAACTGTCTTCTCTCACGGCAAAAATTCTTTGCCAGGTTGTCCTTGGTCTCAATTCAACAACTGGTATGTATTTGATCATTTTGAAAGTATGTTGTTCACTAAAGTTGATTCAAATGACACTGTCAGCTCAATAATAATGCGGTGTGATGAAAGGACCTTGTGTGCAGGTCTTATCATCACACCAAATTATAATTGAGCTGACAGTGTCATTTGAATCAACTTTAGTGAACAACATACTTTCAAAATGATCTGGTTACACTTGACACTTTCTAATAACTTTGGGGTATGTTCCTCACTCCGGTAGATCTGTTAATTCTGAGTAATTTGCATCACCAAGGATAGTTAGTAAGCTAAAGTTGGCTGGTTTGAGATGTGTTAACTATCCTGCATCCACCAAGTATCTAACTGCAACATCAGACTTCATTTTACTGTTTGAATTCAACCTTGCCACGAGAGTTGCAGAAGCTAACTCATAATGTACTTTGCTGTGTCACTTCTCACTGCAACATCCTCGGAAATGAAGAGGCTGGCAGATTGGCAAAGGAAGGGGGAAAGCTAGCTTAACTTGAAACAGGTCTAATGTATGAAGAGGTCAGGAGTTTTATCAAGCGCAGATACAGGAGCAAGTGGGAAGCAGAACATCCATACCAAATAAAAATGATGTGTATTACCAGATCAGCAGAAGTGAACAAGTGGTAATCTTCAGACTTTGCACAGGTCACAACCGAATGGGATACCATCTATTCAACAAGCTAAAGACAGAAACTACTGATGAGTGTAACTGTGGCACCGATAAAATGACGGCTGAGCATCTACTTCAAAAGTGCCCAACATATGAGGAACAGAGAAAGAGCATATGGCCATCTCCAATGCCATTCCTAGAAAAGCTCTACAGAGATGTCAACACTCTCAGACTGACTACTGCTTTCTTTGAACATACTAAAGTTGACGTCTGAGGGTGAACGAAGAAGAAGTATCACTACAGGTATACTGCCCTTCTCCTAGTGATGCCTTGTGAGCTGACATTACATGTTTCAGTGTTTGCTTCTCCTGGCAAAGGGGGCATTGAGAATTCACAGATTTTCCCCATATCACAAGGTTTGCAGCCAATAGATGAAGATCATACAAGGTTCCATATATTTTTCCATGTCAATGACCTCTGCAGCTTCTTCCTATGTTGTCTACTGGCCTGTAATGCTTCTTATACTGTTTCTTCATCCTCTGCTTCTCAGATTTCCTGAACTATCATATCTCTGCATTCTCATGTTTCTCAGAAATGACCATTACATCTGTCTTTTGACTATTTAGACTGAGGCCCTTTAGTTTCATGTTCAGTCATTATCATTTTAGGTATTTCCTATAGCTCTCTTTCAGTTTTTTGTTTTTGGCATATCACAAATTGGCAGGGGTTTTGGGCAGTCGCAAACTAAGGGAGATGCATGAGGAGGGGGTGCATCCGCCCTGTGTGACAGCCAGGAGGGAGGTGCCATTGGGCACTATTGTGACAGTACTGTACAAGTCTACCTGCAAGATTTATATATTTTTCTATTTTTAGTTCTGGGTGAGGGGGAGGAGGGGGAGAGAGAGAGAGAGAGAAGAGGTGTGTGCCAAAAATAGGAATGACACCCAGTTACCAGGCACTTTAATATTACATCCATGGTTGTGGGTTAAGTGGCAGCTAGGCCACACAATAAGGTCAAATTGGTACTTTGTATGTAATGACAAAATACCTCTATCAGTTTCTTCTTCTTCAAGTACCATGCCTAGTGGCGTAGGTGATCACAACTTCCAGTCTCCAGTATCATTTACCAATTCTGTTGCTGACTTCTTTCCATGCCATGATGTCAGATTGTCCAGTATCTGCTCTCTTTGTCTGTTTTTCCTTCAATCTTTCCAGTTGTCATGATATATTCCAGCTTCCTTCTTCTCATAACAAGCCTCAAAGAAAGCGGGTTGCATCTTCCTAACATGAGGAATTTGCTTCCTTTGCGCATTGGCCTCTTTCAGCACATCCTCACTACTCTTTTTAGGTGCCCATGGTATTTTAAACATTCTTATGTAAAACCACATCTCTGTGGCTTCTAGTGGTCTAGTATCAGTCAACCAACAACATTAAGATCCAAACATTACCTTTTCTGGAATAATTTTCTTGAGTTTCTCCAGTTCTGCATCTATCTGCTTCCTCTTGCTGATCGCTGCACTTTTCTCAGCCTTCAGGTTCTTCAGCTCGCTGCTAACATTCAAACCTCCAGATGCTTTCTTGTGTATCATCAAGGAATAGTCAATCAAGTACATTCAAATACAATCAAGTACATTCAAATACAATCAAGTACATTCAAAAACAATCAAGTACATTCAAATACAATCAAGTACATTCAAAAACAATCAAGTACATTAAAAAACAATCAAGTACATTCAAAAACAATCAAGTACATTCAAAAACAATCAAGTAATAGTGTTAATTCATTCATTACCCTTCAGCTCTCTATGAAGCACAGGCCTTCAACAAATAAATGCCAAGCCATCATGTCCGGTGCTACCTGTTCAAGGTCTTTCCACTGTCTTCTTGAGCCCCTTCATGTTTACATCTAATTCCCTTCTCCACGTGTGTTCTGGTCTCTCTCTATTTCTCTTAGCCAAGGAATTCCAGAACAAGGGCTGCATTGTAAAGCTAAGAACTATTTTTCTCAACGCGTGACATATCCCCAAAACGTATGTCTTATCCTACATCAGAGCTTTCTCGCATAAAATGGAAACCTGAAATTAGTTGTCCAGCTAATTTTTTTTTAAAAATAAACCAGTGATTCTTCTTACTTTGTCTGTGTCAGCCTTTTTCACTGCTTTTCTGCTAGAGCTACCAGATTCCTTTCTAATACAGAAACGAACTGAAGAATTGGCTCATTATTCTTTCTTAATGACAGAAATTATGGCCACTCTGACACTATATCTTTTTGTGATTTTCTTTCTTGATTTCCCTTTTTTTTTCAACAAATTAATTATTTTCACTCAGTCCACCATGGTCAGAACAATACTTTTTCCTTTACTTGGCATTGTAAATATTGTAGTATTCATGAAAATCAGAATGGGTTTGACAATGAAACTAAACACGATACTAAAATACAGCTGGGAACAAACTGAAATGGACTAGATTAATGACCACGAAGGCTGACTCTGCAATTAGAGTAGTGCGTATGTCATCAACCTTGCCTGAGTTCCTTGGTTTTTGGTGATTCGGTTAACTGGCTATTTGGATAATCAGAGTTGGGATAACACTAGTCAACAAATTTTCAAAAGTTTTTTGTACCAGAAATTAAATGTACCATTTCTTATTGATTTTGACATGCTGATTTCAAATATCATAATGAAATTCACCAATTGGCTCTGGTTTTTTTTTAAATGATGGATTTACATTACAGTAATACAAATAATGTATGCTTGTTTACTTCTCTGGGCTGAACAGCTAGTCTTTCTACTTTAGCATTATAAAAATTGTGGTTACATACTCAATTAATTGATATTTTAACATAAAATGATAGAAAAAATAAAAACATTATTTAAAGTTCACATATCATGCTTTAAAAAGGCACATTTGAACCCATTCCGTCATTATTCAGTCGCTGTTCGAGCTCTCTTTGCTTGCTTCTTGTAGTCAATCGATGAGGTGTCTCTTGTCACAGTCCAACAGTAATCAACAAGCATTGAATTGCTCCAATTGCCTTGATACCTTGTCTCCATAGCAGCAATGTCCTGGTGAAATCGTTCACCATGCTCATCACTGACCGCTCCACAGTTTGACGTAAAGAAATCCAGATGAGAATCCAGAAAATGAATTTTCAAAGACATGTTGCAGCCAAGACTCTTATACTTCAGAAGGAGATTTTTCTACAATTTCATTGTAATTATCAGATCTGTTGTTTCCAAGAACATTGTCCACCACTGACTTAAATGCTAGCCATGCTGCTTTTTCCTTGCCATGCAACACGCAAAGAAACTCGTCATCATGAAGAAGTTTTCGAATTTGCGGACCAACAAATACTCCCTCTCTTATTTTAGCTTCACTCAGTCTTGGAAATTTTCTGATGAGATATTTGAAAGCCTCATCTGTTTTCTCCATTGCCTTGACAAAGTTTTTCATGAGACCCAGCTTAATGTGCAAGGGTGGCAACAAAAATCTTGCTGGTGTCGACAACTGCTGGGTTCTCAACGTTCTTACTGCCAGGCTGCAATGACTGCCTGATTGGCCAATGTCTTCTGATGTAATGGTCACTTCGTGCACGGCTATCCCACTCACAGAGAAAGCAACAGTACTTGGTGTATCCACCCTGTAGTCCAAGCAAAAGAGCGACCACTTTTAAGTCACCGCAAAGTGACCAATGATGATGATCGTAGTTTATACACTTCAAAAGCTGCTTAATGTTTTCATAAGTTTCTTTCATATGAACTGCGTGACCAACTGGAATTGACGGTAACACATTACCATTATTCAACAAAACAGCTTTAAGACTTGTCTTGGATGAATCAATGAAAAGCCTCCACTCTTCCGGTATGTAATTGATGTTGAGGGCTGCCATTAAACCAGAAATGTTGTGGCACGCAGAAAGGTCACCCTCTTTGAAAAAGAATGTAATAAGCGGCTTCTGGCGGTTCCTATACACAGAAATTGTAACATCTTCTGCCAGGAGATTCCACTGTTGCAATCTGGAACCCAAAAGCTCCGCCTTGTTCTTCGGTAAATTCAGATCTCTTACAAGATCATTCAGTTCACCTTGGGTTATTAAGTGTGGTTTAGTGGATGTAGTTTGCTCAAAATCTGTGTCACTTGAGGTTGATGGTTCAGGACCACCAATGTCCTCTTCATCAGTGGAAGCAGCTGAAAAGGATTCTGGCACTTTGGGAACTGGTAGATCATCGCCATGTGGTACCGGAAGTATTGCAGAGGGGATGTTTGGATATTCCAGAGTCCATTTTTTCTTCTTTGATATGCCTTTCCCAATTGGAGGGACCATGCAAAAGTAACAGTTGTTGAGATGATCAGTGGGCTCTCTCCAAATCATTGGGACTGCAAAAGGCATAGCTTGCCTTTTGCCAGTTAACCACAGTTTAAGATGTGCTGCACATGTATTGCAACATATGTGTGGCGCCCAGCTCTTATCTTGATCTCCTATTCTGCAGCCAAAATACAAACTGTACGCCTTCTGGCATTTCTAACTACGATACTTTTGATAAGGACAAATGCACTAACTAATGGCAACATTTTATCAGAGATAAGGTATTTATACACAAAGGGGATGTAATCATAGGTAGGATTGCATCATCAACTTCTAGTAACATTTTTATTGGTCATTAGAAAAAATTATGCAATCGCCCACAACAGTTGCGTCATATATATATAAATTTACCGTAATTAAATAAACTAGTAGCATATATCTTGAAAACTAGAGCCAATCAACATTTTTTAATGTCATTTTCGTTTTCAGCACACCAAAATTAGTTAAGATCAGCTATTTTCATTTCTGGTACATTTTGGTTGTTGACTAGTGTAATCGGGGGTTGGATGACCAGAGCTCTACTATACAACAATGCTAGTGCCCAAGTACAACAATATTCTAATAAGGTGTTATCTGACCTGTTGCACTTGGTTCATAGGGAAAGTAAAGGATGGTTGATTACGATGACTGGTTTCAGGCTTCTTTGTTTTGTGAGGAGCAACAGAAAGGTCATGTGCTTCAATATAACAGCAAGGTTGTTTTGCCACTTAAATATCATTTGTGTGAATCTGAGATAATATTAACATATTTCTTCATCTCCTATCTTTGTCCTCTGTTTGTCTTCTGACAGCTGGCAACTGCAAACAATTGTTGTGGCCACGAAAATTTGTTTCTGGATTCTGATATTTATTAACACTATCTAAGATCAACGGAACTACTTCAGCTTATTTTCAATCGTCAAGAGACTGAACTAAACTGAAGGTCAAAGATCAAGTGCGGCTGGATTAAAAACAACAATATTAATGTTGTCCTGCCTATGGTGTTATCTTAAGTGGAACATTTCAAAAATGTGCATAACATTCCAACAGATATCAAAGCTAATGTATTCTTATGTTACAGCTTCCATAATAATCTCACTGTATCTAGGTTACTTCCACCTTTCAAATCTGTAGTTTGTAGTTAGTTTCAAACATTACAAAATCCACTCATCATTTTTTTTAAAAAGGAGTTACCTTTTATCAACTTAAAGAAAGAAACAAAAACATGTTTCATAACTTTTAAATAAATAAATACAGGTCATTAACAGGCACTAGTGATAGTTTGGGCTAATTTTAAATCAGAATTTGGACATGTTTTGACTTTTTTTGGGCAACTTTGAGCTATTTTTTAATGCAGATTGGGCAATGGGATATTTTGTGCGAATTTAAGCTACTTTAAGAGCGATTTAGGCGACATTTGAAAACCGAAAAAAAATCTGGTTTCCAAAATAAATCTGTCTCCAAGGATTTCGATAAAGGGGTGCAGACCTGTATCACATATTTTCGTTCACCCCATAATTTTTCTTTTAAAAATTGTAACAAACAGTATTTTTTCAACTAATCCTGACAGATGAACTGTACATGCACCTTTAGTTTGCTAAATACTGTTTTAAAAAAGGGATACCATTCTTTCAAGTTCTGCTTCCTTCTCTTTAATCTGACTGACCAGCTTTTCCATTTCTTCCTCAAATTTCTTCTTGCTTGGAGGACGCACCTTGTAGCTCTCTGTAAATTACAAAACTTGGATATATCTAGACAGAATTAAAATGACCAGCTTATGTGTCTAAAATTAGGCAAAACCAATTACAGATGTATACGGTAATCAGACATATATCTTAGCAGCAATACAAAGTTCAACTGCCAGTTGAACAAGAGATGAGAAGAAGATGATGCCGATGGATAGGACACACACTGAGGAAACCTGTTGATAGCATTACAAGGTAGTCCTTGTTCTGGAAAACCCAGGGCAAGAGAGGCAGAGGTAGACCAAGAAGCACATGGAGAAGAGAGCTGGAAACAGGTGAAAATGATGAGAACGTGGAAAGAACTTGAGATGATGGCACGTGACAGGACTTGGCATGTGTTTGTTGAAGGCCTATGCTCCTTTGGGAGTGGAGGGTTATGATGACGATGATGAATACAAAGTTGGAGTGATAAACACCTATACCAAAATAAGCATACTAATGGCAACAGCTTTTACGGCATTGGGCAATAAATGAAAATAAGAAATATCAAGCCCAACACAAAAATATGAATCTTCAACTCAATTATCAAGGCAGTCCTATTGTATCATCTTGAAATCTGGAGAACAACAAAAACGACAACCAAGAAATTCGAGATTTTTCATAAAAGATGCTTGCATAGAACAGACGGGTTGAAATGGTAAGACAAGATCACCAATGTGCAACTGATGAACCCAGACAAATGCCAGTAGAACAAGAGATGAGAAGAAGATGCTGGAGATGGACAGGTCGCTAACTGAGAAAACCTGTTGATAGCATTACCAGGCAGTCCTTGTTCTGGAATCCCCAAGGTAGGAGAGGTAGAGGAAGAACAAAGAACAAATGGAGAAGAGAACTGGAGACAGACATGAAGGGCATGTAGAGGACATGGTAAGGTCTTGAGCTGATGGCACAGGACACGATGACCTGGTGTAAGTTTGTTGAAGGCTTATGTTCCTTGGGGAGTTGACAGGTGATGAATGAATGACAATAATAAAAAAAATGACAACTTAAACAAATAAATGTGCATGTGTCAGCTTTTTCTGGCACATAAACAGATGTAACACAGAGGGGTTGGGGTGGCTAATAGGTATGGCATCCGCCTCTAATTCTAAAGGTACCAGGTTTGGTCCCCAGTACAGGGAATATGTGGGATGGAAATATTTTCAGAACCAGTGAATTCTAATAATGTCACACTCCCCCATGATCTCCTGGGTAGTGAGGTTGATTGCCTAGCCTTTTAGGATAAGTGTGAAAAAATAGGAGGTCCCGTGTGCAAGTTGTAAGAAGGTAAAGGATCCCGATTACAAGCCCATAAAGGCATATCAGGAATATGGTGTTAGGCCCATATTTTCTCGACCATCGGCACACTAGGGGTGATGTGGTCAGCATCACGCCGGCTGCCTTAACCTTCCCAGAGTTGCTCTGGTACCCAATTGGGGCTGGGTCGACCCAGGAGCCATTTACAGCCTTAAAATATCCCACCTCAACTGGGGATCGAACCATGGACCACTGAGCCAGGAAGCCAGTGCACTAACCACTGTGCTACCGCGGCTCCCGTGTGCAAGTTGTGCATGTTAAAAATCCCTCAGCATATGGCCGCTGCCCTGGCACAAAATTTAAAAACTAGAAAACCTACCCACCACAAAAATATTTATAGAATGTGTGATTCCTGTATGCACACACTGGGATCCTCGCCGGTGCTACAGAGTTTGGCACTGTGCTGAGATCCTCCTTGTGTGATCTAAGGGAGGAGATTGGAGCACCGATGGAGTTGTCCGTGTGCAATGAAGTTGGTCCTCAAACCAAATACTAAACACAGAAAAAACCTTTCGCTGTATGAAACTGTTAAATGATGCCTCTGGTTCATTTGGATACTGTGCATTTGTGGGTATCACCTTCCAACTCCCAAAGAGCATAGGCCTTCAACAAACTTACAACCAGGTCATCGTGATCTGTCCATCAGCTCAAGACCTTACCATGTCCTCTACATGCCCTTCATGTCTGTCTCCAGTTCTCTTCTTCATTTGTTCTTTGGTCTTCCTCTACCTCTCCTACCCTTGGGATTCCAGAACAAGAACTGCCTGGTAATGCTATCAACAGGTTTTCTCAGTTAGTGTCCTATTCATCTCCAGCATCTTTTTCTCATCTCTTGCTGCACTGGCGCTTGTCTGGTTCTTGTCATCAGTTCCACATCTTGTCATACCACTGCAATCCTTCTATTCTACGCAAGCATTCATTTATGGAAGTCTGTAGCTTTTTGGTTGTTGTTGTTGTTGGTATATCATCATCATTATGAATCAGCTCCCCATGGAGCACACATCTTCAACGAGTGTATTCCAAGACCTCCTGTTCTGCTCAAGGTCTTCCCATGCCTTCACTATCCCTATGTCTGTCTCTAGTTCCCTTCACCATGTGTTCCTTGGTCTCCCTCTATTTATTTTACCATGATGATTCCAGAACAAGGACTGCCTTGTAATGTTATCAACTGGTTTTGTGGTCATAAGTAAGTTTTTTTCCAGGTGTGTCTCTCATTACAATTTTTTTTAGAAGGTTCCGAATCAGTGATTAATTTATACTCTGGCTTGTTGGCCTGTGACCATTACATCTTTATTTGCTTTCCTTAATATGTGATTAAAATATACTGCTCAAAAAAAGTTAAAGGCCACTTTCAATTCTTAGGTCATTTCAACTATACTGTTTTTTTAAAAACCTGAACACTCAGTCAAAAAAGCTTTGCTGCATTTTGTTGCATGCTTAAACAATGTTTGTTAATCTGACAATAAATCAAATCTGTGTTACGTGTGTGTACCTCCAAGGTCAATCAAATGTACGTGGTGGAAAGGGAAATAATGCATGTTTGAAAATGCTTCCTATGGCAAAGCCTGTTGATAACATTGCTGAAATTTGCTTTTCACGTGCAAGTCGTGACTATAGTGAACACATGTCACCCACTTTTCGGAAGGAACGGGCAATGGGTATGTTTGTAACATTTACCATTTTAACCATGGCTCAGCTAAGACGCTTGACCAATGTTGACAGATGGAGAGCGAAGGCATGGCTGCAGGATGATGTAGGGCTGCGAGAAGTTGCTAGGAGATTAGGAGTTGCCCACTCTGTCATACAAACTCTGCATGATCGTTATAATGCAACTGGCAGTGTCGCAGAACAACGCAGGTCAGGACGTCCAAGGTCTACCACAAGACGGCAAGACACGCTGAGCCATGGCTAAAATGGTAAATGTTACAAACATATCCGGGTGCCGCGCTAGCGTAGTGGTTACAACACCGCTCTGGCGACCGGGTGATACAGGATCAAACCCGGGCAACGGCATTTGAGGATTTTTCGTCGACCGGGATTTGGACTGGATTAACTCGAGACCTGGCGAGAACATTTGAAGGAGTGTCGTCGACCAGGGACTGGTGGCTCCTGAGCCGACCCAGCTGCAATGGGTACCTCCGAAATCGGCGAGTATTTGCCTGAATGGCGAGGGACACCTGTCTCTGTACAAGAAATAAAGGGATACTCACGTAAAGTCAATGTCAGGTTAGACATAAAATAATAACCTGAGATTTCGCCTCGAGTATTAGCGGGCGAACGAAAAAAAAAAAAAAAAAAAAACATATCCATTGCCCGTTCCTTCCGAAAAGTGGGTGACATGTGTTCACTATAGTCACGACTTGCATGTGAAAAGCAAATTTCAGCAATGTTATCAACAGGCTTTGCCATAGGAAGCATTTTCAAACATGCATTATTTCCCTTTCCACCACGTGCATTTGATTGACCTTAGAGGTACACACACGTAACACAGATTTGATTTATTGTCAGATTAACAAACATTGTTTAAGCATGCAACAAAATGCAGCAAAACTTTTTTGACTGAGTGTTCAGGTTTAAAAAAAACAGTTTAGTTGAAATGACCTAAAAATTGAAAGTGGCTTTTAACTTTTTTTGAGCAGTATACTTCACAGATCTCCAGAGATCTTCACTGATGATCATATCCTGCAATTTACTTACTTACTTGATCATTCCCCATCTACCGTGAGGTGTAGAGTTTTGGAAGAGAGAGCGCCAGACTATCATATCGGCTGTCTTCCTCTTGGCCTGGTTCAATTCTATTCCTCGGTCCTTCAGAGATTGTCTAATGTTGTCCTCCCAGCGGACTCTGGATCCCTGGCTCTTTGTTTCCCATGCTTGTCGTGGTAGCCGATCTCCCATTCTGCAGACATGGCCAAACCATCTTAGTTGGGACTGTTCTACTTGGGTCTGAGGACCATGTCTCTTCTTGTTATTTCAACCACCTTCCTCAAATACCTCATTTCTGAGGTTTGGAACTGGCTTTTGAGGGTTGTAGTCATTGCCCATGACTCGCATCCATTCGTCAAGACTGGGACATAGGTGGAGCAGTATACAGCCATCTTCGTTTTCTTACCAACTTCTCTCTTGCTGAGGAATCCTCGATTTATGGCCAGAAAAAGTCTCCCAGCTTCTGCTTTTCGAGTTGCCAACTCTTCTTTGATGCCTCCTAACCGGTCTATAACAGCTCCGAGGTATTTAAAGTGGTCAACCTGCTCCAGGACCTGTTCTCCCAGCTTAATCTGATGTCTTCTTTCCTCTCGTGATATCACCATGGTTTTTGTTTTAGAGCTGCTTATGACCATCCTTCTCTTCTCCAGCTCTTCTATCCAGACTAGCAGGTTGGATTGGAGATGTGCCTCTGATTTAGCAATCAGGGCAACATCATCAGCAAATGCCAGCTCTGAAATACAGACCTGTCTCATCTTCCAGTACCCCACTGAATACTTTCTTGTTCTCTCCTTACATGCCTTGATGACACCGTCCATGAGGAGTATGAAAAGATAAGGTGACAGGATATCACTTTGTCTTACACCAGTGGTGGTCCTGAACTCTTCTAACTTATGGTTTGCTGTCCTCACATAATTTCTGCAAGACTTGTAGAAGCTCTGTATAGCATGAATCAGAGGTTCTGGAATGTTCTTCCTTGCCAAACAGTCCCAGTGTTTGCTCCAGGGGACCCTGTCAAATGCCTTTTCCAGATCTATGAAACAGAGATGGATCTCACTCTTATACTCAAGAGCCTTTTCACTCAGCTGAGTGAGAAGATTAGGTCTTGAGTACTTCGGTTTGCTCGGAATCCACACTTGACCTCATCCAACTGCAGCTCAGCTAGGCGTCTGAGTCTCTGCTCTAGGATTCTAGAGAAGATTTTACCAGGAACACTGAGAAGGGATATGCCTCTATGGTTTCCACATTGTCGAATGTCACCCTTTTTGAAAATCGGTGTTATGATGGCAATCTCCCAATCCTTTGGTATGGTCTTGTTGCACCACGCTGCCTGTAGGATCCTTAAGAGTAATAGGTTGCCTGCTGCTTCCATGTACTTATGTGGATCTGTTTATTTTGGCCAATGTTTTAGCCTATTCTTTTTGTGCGGTTCTCCCTCCCCACAAAGGATATAAACTCTAATGTGAGTCAGTAGTGTAGGTAGAAGAAATTTCATTTTCATTTTTTTTAACTTCCTATTTGATTTTTTTTTTAAATAAAAACCTTATCCAAGTAGACCTAGAAGTCTCATTACAAATTTCTACTCTACAAGATGCTAATGAAATATGGTACATGCAAGAGTGAACACAGTCCTATTGCTTACTGCCATACGGGGCTGCTTGGTTACAGTACACCAGTGTGAGTGCTAACATCGCACGATGCACAAAGTTAAAAAAAAAACGCTTTTTTTTTCAATCACAATCTCTCGCGAAACCCATAGTGGCCGCTCGGTGAGCACTATGGTTCTGTAAAACCCCAGTTCAGAATCCCTGGTCTATGCACACAGATGCATTTGCCCCTCAGTAACTCAAAAGAAAATCTAATGTTTTAAGGCTAATTTAATATTTCATGTATTCCCATTTGTGCAGCTAAAAATATTACCAAATAAATCTTATGTCCATACTAATAACAAATTCTTACATTCATGACTATTCAGTACCCTGTGGGGCAGAGGCCTTCAATCAGTTCAAGCTTAGTTCTTCTATACTGTGCCATCCACTAAATTTTTCACCATATCTTCTTTACCCATTATAAGCCTGTCTCTATTTCTCGTCTCCACATGTTCTGGGCCCCCCTCACATTTTTCTTACTCTGGGGATTCCAGAATAAGAATTGCCTTCTAATGCTCTCAGCTGGCTTTTCTCAATGTGTGTCCTGTCCAAAGGTGGTGTCATTTCCTCACTTCTAGTTCCACTGGTATTTGTCTGGTTTTTAGCCATCAGTTCCACACTGGCGATCCGGTCACACCATTATTTCTTCTATTCTGCGCAAGTACCCATTTATGAAAGTTTGTAACTACCTGGTAGTCATCTTGCTGTTCTCTATATTTCAGAATCCTAGTAATTGACCACCATGACATTTGAGTAGAAGATTCTTATAGCTATGGAGGACTTAATTTTTTCAGTATTCCATATATTTCTCTATGCAACAAAAGCCAAACTTGCCTACTGTGTTCTCATTTTGATATCAATACCAATTCCCACAGCTTTTCTCTGTGGCTGCCAAGACTGTTTCTCAGAGTGTAATCTGGCTATCACTAGACACATTTATACTTATAATCTATGTCTTTTCTGTGTGGGTTTTAAGACTCGATTGTTGTGACATCTTATCCAGTATTCTCATTTAGACTCGCATCTCATTTCAGCTATGGGATCAAATGGTAAGGTCCACAGTAAAATCTAGATCTGGTTTTGTCAGAGTTCATGGAGTTCCATTAAGGTGGTTGAAGCTGTTGTTTTCATAATCCAATATATTGCCAGTAAGAAGGGAAATAGTGACCTGAGGCATCCCTGCTGCACTCAAAATCTTATCTCAATGTAAATTGCCTTTATGCATTTCATGAAGTATTCTCCATTTCATTCTTCACATCTTTTCCTTATTAGGTTTTAATGAAGTTAAGGGGGAGTCTTTCATTCTATATCAATTTTCAGAATGATTCTCTAAACTGGCAAACATGTTCATAGTTCACATATCCAATGTCAAAAGTAGTGTTTTGAATTCAAGACTCTGTTCTACTATTAAGCACAGTCTTGCTGTCTGATCTGGATCAGATCTGTTTTGTTGAAAACCTGCCTGCTATTTTCTCAACTATCTATAGTCTCTTAATCTCTCAAGGATGATAAGAGATGACCCGTTTGTGCTAGTTAAGTTATTGTGGCTTTATGCTTCTACAGGGTGGGGTAGCTGGCACCATGCCAATCTCTTCTTAGTCACCTGTTACAGCATGTCTTGCTGGTTAAATTGTTACTATTTTTTGCTCCCCTTGAGGGTCTCAGTAACACACACGTATAATAATCCATTGCTTGATAGTTCTGGGTGTTTGTGGGAGCAAACAATCACCAAATGGAGTTCCTGGTAACGTGCCATCCCAAGCATATGCTTGCTTTGCTTGTGCCTATAGTCAACCCTGTCCACACAAAATCTTAGTGGTCAATTATCCCAACTTCCAAAAATCTAATGTCCACGACTTCCAAAATGTCTTTTTACATCATCAACTTATGAAACCAGCCACTTCAAAGAAAGATTATTTTTAAGTTAACACTCTCCCCCCTCAACTTTTATTTGCATGTATATTTTCAGCATTTCAAGAAGCTATCACAATATTTCTCCATAACATATAATTCTCGTGTCCCAATTCTCGCATGTTACATAGCCTACTGTCCATTTTTTCAATTAGCCTAGGCCTATGCTACTATCCACTTTGCTTGTCACCGTTCTTATTAGGCTATAGGCCTACTTTATTTATAGGCCTACCACTGCACATTCTTTCTTTATGCGCCTAAATCCTTATAGCTCAATGAAATGTTTTTGCAAACTGGTCACGTGCCGCTGAATTTTAGGACAATTATATAACATAACCTTCATACTCACCCCAACAACAGAATATGCAGCTGATATTTGTGCGACTTAACTTGCGACCAACGACTTACCGTCATCTATTTGATTTTGGCTAGAAGCAGTTTGCTCCTCCGTATAATCCTCGGACATGGTCGCTCTGCAAAGCCGGAATTTAGAACAATTCAAAAAAATAAAGAAGTCTTGCGCTCAGAATGATGCATGTAAACAAAAACACTTCGTAAGGTTTGTTTGCTCCATAATGTGTCATCATAACAGGAGCCATTTTATTTTTTTTTTTAAACAACAATATCACGTGATGTACGAATGCGTCAGCGTTAGTAGTTAGCCGAATTAGACTTCCTACTTTCACGATATCGCAAATTAGGACTTCAATTACATGGCGTTGAATATATATTTTTATATCAGAATAAATGAGAAAATGCTGGAACAAAAGAGCTGCTCATATATTGGGCATATAATAATAGAAGATGACACATGTGAAACCTTTTTTTATTCATGAAAAAATACCCTGTTCAGCCTCTGCTTATGTTATACGTAGGATACAAAGTGTGGCTAACTCAAGATAATAATTTTGTTTTCAGCTTTTTGAATATATGTATGGTATAATTTCGCGCCTCCAATCAATCCAAACAGAGTAAATCAAAAGTGTAAAATTGTGTGAATGTACATGTGTGTGTGTGTCCTCCCCTGTCCCAAAAATGGCAGTCTAACACGTCAATTTGTTAACAAGTGGGAATAGAGTGGGAAAGCCCGAGGTGTCTGGGACAGGGTTGTCAAACTAAAATTTTGAGAAAAAAAGCAAACAAAAAAAAAGGCACACACACAAAAATGAAGTAGATATTTCTTACTAACGTCACAAAAAAGCTCCACTTCCAGGTCGGCACTGCCATCCCCACTGAACCTGCGTCATTCACGTTGTCAGATTAAAATCCTTAAAAATGTTTGAAGGCTTTACAATATTTATTCGAAAGCAACACGTCTGCTCTAATTCTCACAACAACATCAAGAAGGTGCAGCTTCATTATGTTTATTGCTTTTGTTTTAACAGAGAATACAATAGAGAATATCCTCTCAACGACAGCATTACTCTCTGGGATTATTAAACAAGAAAGGGCAAAGTCCTGCTTACTTTCAGCTAACAAAACCGTATCTTCTGCACATCTAAGATTGTTTATTGGTCTTCCGCCGATGTTCAGTCCTGCCATTTTCCGTATCTGTTTGAACCAGGGTTATGGAGTCCGCCAAAAAATGTCCAACTCACCCGACTCCGGAAATTATAGAAGTCCAACTCCTGACTACAGTTTTTTAAACTAGTGATCAGGCATTAAATTAGTTATGTGTATAAGTGTGGTAGGTGTGTGAACAAATGAATACGTGGCTTTTGTAGACTACATTTTAGACTATTCATTCATTCATTCATGCAAGAATACACAATAACAAATCATCCACGCCTCCACACAAATGACTGCGTTGCCAAACATCAAGAAGCAAAATAGCTTCTTTTTAACAATGACTGAAAAATCTATGGTGTATATAATTTATTTTCATTTCTTGTGTGCTGTTTCTAAATGAGCCTACAAATTTTCAATTGTGATAAAAACTTTATTTATGATCAGAAGCAGCTGAAATTTTTATTCGTTATGTAAAAATGGATGTTCTACTACTTTAAAATGTTATTTCAAATTTTTTAAGCACCCCCCTCCTTTGCGTAGATCAAACTTGGATCTACCTTGACTTAAGTCTGTAATATGAATACATTAAAGTACGAACCACACATTGTAATATAATGCGAATCTTGACATGTACGATATTCTGTAAATAAACATGGCTACGAACTGAACATGCTTTTACTGAGTGCTTTCTGAAACATGTGTGTGCTTGTGTAGATGACGAGGTAATGCTTATATACATACATCATAACATTACATGGTGGCAGCGGTCGATACCGGACTGACGCAAAACAGCTACACGATAACACGTGAGTACAGTATTCGGCTAATTTTCGTCATCGAGGTCAACAATGGCAGCTAAACATTACCGCAGCGCACCGCAAATGAGATTCGCCGGTCAAGACGATAAGAGTGAAGCTTTCTTGTTATGGCGCCAACGCATAGATCTATATTCCAAGACCACTGGTCTGGAAGGACAAACCCTAACTCCATATATCCTAGAAGCATTGGACGATGAAGGTTTGAAAATCTACAACAGTTTTGCTACCGCCATGCCGGTTGAGTCGGCAACCGACCCCGTAGCCATATTGGACGAATTTGAAAAGCGTCTGATCATAAAGCACACAAACTTTAGAGCGGCAAGATTAGAGCTTCACACCTGCGACAGAAACGTGGTGAAAGCCTAGATGATTTCTTCACTCGCATTAAGGAGAAAACAAGAGTATGTAAATTTAGCAACGAAGAAGAAAAAGAGCGAATTATTGAACAGATTCTTCTTAGCACACCAATGCCAGAATTCCAGAAATGGCTACTGAGCCAGAGTGATACGCTAACTTTACAACAACTTCTGGATGAAGGCAGGAAACACGAGGCACAAGCACTAAACATTAAACAAATTCAGCAAGGTACATTAGCAGCCCAGGTGGATGCAGTGAAAAGCTATAAACCTAGACACAACAAAGCAACTGGTTCGAAACAACAAGAAAAACACAACACAAGCAGAGGTGCTATGTGTAAATGTTGTGGCCTAAACCACATACAAAACCACTGTCCAGCTAAAGACTCTACATGTCATTACTGCAGAAAGAGGGGCCACTGGATAAAATTATGTTTCAAGAGGAAACAAGACAGTGCTCAACACAAACTTCACAGCAGAAAGTCGTCAAAACAAACACACTCTATGATGACTGAGGACCTTGACTCCAGTGAAGAAAGTGATCCTTCCACTTTTGATACTGTGAAGATACTAACTTTCAGTAATGAACCAAAGAGAACGCAGGCTTTCTGCAAGGTACAATTCCGAATACCAGGAATTAAAAGGCACAAAGAAAGATATATTCGGTTCAAGATAGACACAGGTGCCCAAGGTAACACTCTACCCTTAAGAATATTCAGACAGATCATGCCTGACAAGGTGGATGAGCAAGGATTTCCCACAAGGGATGTAAAACGTAGGAGTGGCAGGACAAAGCTAAGAGCTTACAATGGAACAAGTATAGACTGTTTTGGAGCAGTAACACTTGAATGTTCATACAGAGGCTCAGAATGGACATCGTCAACATTTTACTTGGTAGATGTTGAAGGACCTGCAATTTTGGGTTTACCAATGTGCGAAAAGCTGAGTGTGGTAACTATTAACAACATTAAAGAGGATATAGGTTTTGCAGATGCTCTCAGCAGATTACCAAACCCCAACAAGACAGCAGATCTTACCCCAAACATCAAAGTTGATTTTGTCAAGTTTAGCGATAATCGGCTTGAACACATCAGAGAAGACACAATGAGAGATCCTATCCTTAACTCTCTCAAAGAACTGATATACCATGGATGGCCAAGCTCTATCAGGGAAGTTCCAACACACATCCGTCCATACTACTCGATGAGGGACGAGTTAAGCATCGAAGATGGTCTGATCCTTAAAGGAGATCGCATTGTTGTACCAGAAACACAACGCGATATCATCCTTAAACAGCTCCATAATAGTCACCTTGGTATTGTGAAGACACAACTGAGAGCAAAGAAAGATGTTTACTGGCCACAGATAAACAAGGACATAGAAACACTATGTAAAAACTGTTCAATTTGCCAAGAACATGCAAATAGGCAGTGCAGAGAACCTCTCATACCATCAGACATACCATTGAGCCCTTGGAGCATTATAGGAACTGATATTTTCTCAATCGACAATAATGACTATCTTATTATTGCTGATTACTACAGCAAATTTCCCATCATTGAGAAACTTCCACAACCCTCACCATCAGCTGTTATTGCAGACATTACAAAGAAGTATTGCAGCATGTTTGGCATCCCAGATGAAATTAGATCAGACAACGGTCCACATTTCTCAGGTCAAGCATACAGAAACTTCACTAAGGACTGGAAGATCAAACACACAACATCATCACCTAGATACCCTAAATCTAATGGTTTCATTGAGAGACAGATACAAACTATCAAGTCAATCATGAAGAAAACAAGAACAGAGGATGTACACCTAGCACTCTTGAGATGGAGAACAACACCGGTAGACAGTAAGATCGACAGTCCAGCAGAACTTATGTTTGATAGAAGAATTAAAGACCTCCTACCATCTAAGGTCCACTTCCGTCCACAACATAGAGACAGCACATATGATCAATTTCAGCATCGTCAGCAAGTTCAGAAATCCAACTATGACAAATGTGCTAAAGACTTACCACCATTATATCCTGGTCAGCATGTGACTACCTACAACCACAACAATGACACATGGTCAAAAGCAACAATCATTTCCAGAAACCCTGAACCCAGGAGCTATACTTTAAGACCAGACAGCAGCAGCAACCTCCTGAGGCGAAACAGAGTGGACATAAGAGAAATCCCACAGAATACAACAGAACAGAGAATTCCCATGCTTTCAACAGACAATGCAGTAACTCCAGACTTTGGTGCCCCACAAAACCAACAAGCGCCAAGGCCGAAATCACAACCAACTCAAGCTAAACCAGGGACTTCCGCAGAACCACCAGCACTTTACACCACTCGTTCTGGCCGTACAGTGACACCTCCCAGCCGATACAGACAGTGACATATATACTCACACTGAGCATTACACATACTTATCCTTTCTCACATGAAACATTTCGTTGGAAATGTTTGCACACATTTTTTTTTCAAAAAAGGGGGGATGTAATATGAATACATTAAAGTACGAACCACACATTGTAATATAATGCGAATCTTGACATGTACGATATTCTGTAAATAAACATGGCTACGAACTGAACATGCTTTTACTGAGTGCTTTCTGAAACATGTGTGTGCTTGTGTAGATGACGAGGTAATGCTTATATACATACATCATAACATTACAAAGTCTAGTAACATTCGGAGTCGGGACATTCTTTATTGACTCCCACTCTGACTCCACTAAAAATTACCGACTCCACGACTCCGACTCCACAACCCTGGTTTGAACATTTTTCTGTGTATATATTAAATAGGCCGGGGGACAGAGTGCAACCTTGCCACACACATCTATTTATGTGTATATATTAAATAGGCTGGGGGACAAAATGCAACCTTGCCACACACATCTATTTATGTGTATATATTATATAGGCCGGGGGACAGAATGCAACCTTGCCACACATATCTATTTATGTGAGTATATATGGTGAGTAATTTCTGTAATATATCAATTGAAAAATAATATGGTATGGAACCAGTTTTACAAATTAACGTATACAGAAAACATGGGACGTTTCAGGATTCACCTTTCGTCAGCCACAGTCACAAACAGGCGACACAGACACATATAGACAGGTTAATAGATAAAGGCAATGGATACTGTAAATAAGTGGGGGCAATAATGAATGACACAACAACATGATGTACGATGCAGAAAGACAAACAATCCAAAAACACAGAACAAGCAAAAAAAAGGTATTAACTCAAGAAATTCAACAAATAATGAAAATAGAAAATGATGTAACAAAGTCAAATAATATCCTGTGGAGATAAACACTTTCAGCCAGACTTTACTATAGTAGTTTGTACCCAACAAAAGTTGCTGAGTATTCTTATCCATCAATATCTGTGACTTCGAGGTATTCAATTATTTTTTCATGGTGGACTGTCAAAAGCCTCCTTATAGTTTCCTTTTCCGGGCACGCCAATCGGTTTGCGGGAAGTTTCCTTCAGGGAAGTACCTAGTGTTGATATGGTCTTTGTATATATAATCCTGTTTCGATGTTTCTAGAGTTACTTGCCCTTATCGGGAACTCTTCTGTTTACCTCTTCTTACTACTTCCTGTTTTCCAAGATGTCCGATTAAATATGTGTCCTGTATTCAGTGTGTTCGCCTTACTGTTTAAACTCCATAACGTGAGAATGTATGACAGCCAGCCACGTCTCATTATATCTTACAATATTTACTACACACGACGGTAAATATCAACATGGTGGCAGCGGTGTTTATTTCTACGGAATTCGAACTATTCTGATTAATATCTTCTAACACGTGTTCTGACTTGAGGTGAGATTACTGATTATTGCTTGCATACCATTATTAGACATTTTGTCATGGCAGAACGGCCCTTATTTCGGTTACCACCCTGCCTAGACATAAATAACGTCGAATCAGACACATTTCGTAAATGGAGACGACAGTTAGATCTATACATGCATGCATCTGAAGTGGCGTCTAAACCTGATTCTGTTCGGGCGGCCATTATTCTACACTGTGCTGGACCTCAAACTGTTGAAGTTTTTGATCAACTTGCAGAGGAAGGAGATCATTCTAATCCTACTAAAATTCTCGATTTGCTCCAGAACCATTGTAGCTCACGAAGCAATGAAGTATTACATACGTTCAGATTCTGGAACACACCTCTTCAAGATCCTTTTAATTCCTTCTTGACTGAGCTGAGAGCTAAGGCAGATTTGTGCAACTTTAACGACAAGGATCGTATGATAAGAGACAAAATTGTCTTTACTGTTAACAAAAGGTTACAGGAGAAACTCTTGAGAGAAGCTGACCTCGATCTAAAGAAAGCCATTCACATATGCAGAGTCTTCGAGCAAACTGGAAACGACATAAGAGAGATGAGTAATACAGTTCAACCTTCTGAAGCAAGGGTTGAAAAGGTACAGAAAAAATCCCTCAACCATAAACCTCCCAAGAGAGACACTGGGCATACTGGTAAAGCCTGTCATTACTGTGGACAGAAACATCTATTGATCAAGAAAAAGTGTCCTGCATGGGGGGAAGTTTTGCTCAAACTGTGGGGGAAGAAACCATTTCAACGTTAAATGCAAGAAAGTTCACACTGTTAACACAGAGTCAGTGGAAGATTCTGAAGTTTTTCTTAATTGTGTGAAGTCTAGCAAAGCTTGTACATCTGCACAACTCATTATCAATGGGAAAATGGTAAAATTTCAGCTAGACACAGCTGCTGATGTGAATACAATATGTCAACGCTTTGTGATGCAAGAACAACTGTTACCCACTAAACAGAGGCTTGTTATGTGGAATGGTACTAAGATGACTCCACTGGGAGAAGTTCTATTAACTGCTGAGAATCCCAAAGACTGGGACAAAACACAATATAAGGTTTACTGTTGTGAAAAATAAATTCACATGTTTGCTGGGCAACAACACACTGCAGGATCTACAGTTTGTGACTGTCAACACAAACAAATTTATTGCTAAGGTGGTTACTGACAGTTCAGAAAATGATCATGACTCTGATAACCATCTAGGTGTCCTGGGTGAAGCTGTGTTGCATATTGATCCTAATATTCGTCCAAAGGCACTGCCGTGCAGGAAAATACCATTTTCACTTAAGAGCAAGGTAAAGTCAGAGCTTCAAAATCTAATGAACAGAGGTATATTAATACCAGTAGAGGAACCGACTGAATGGGTTAACCAAATGGCTGTTGTTGAAAAATCTGATGGTTCCTTAAGAATATGTATTGATCCTAGACCCCTGAATGAGGCGTTGCAGAGAGAGCATTACAGATTACCAACTTTGGATGATGTATTGCCTGAACTCAATAATGCCAAGATTTTCACAAAGCTGGATATCAAGGAAGCATTCTGGCATATCAAACTTGATGAGAAGTCTAGTAAACTTACAACAATGATTACACCTTATGGTAGGTTCAGATGATCTAGACTACCATTTGGGTTGAATGTAAGCAGTGAAATTTTCCAGAGGCATCTAGCACAAGCTCTGGAGGGTCTTCATGGTTGCATCAATGTTGCTGATGACATAGTTATTGCAGGTTGTGGATCAAACAGACAGCAAGCAATTAAGGACCATGATCTGAAGCTTAAAGCACTGAAACACAGGTGTAAAGAGAAAGGTATTAAACTGAATGACGGTAAAGCTCAAGAGAAGAAAGAAGAAATTACCTTCATGGGTCACCTTATTACTGCTCGAGGTGTTGAACCAGACAAGAAAAAGGTTGAGACAATACTAAACATGCCCGTTCCTAAGGACTGTCATGAGGTTCGCAGATTTTGCGGCATGATACAGTATCTAGCAAAGTTTCTCAACAATCTTTCAGAAGTTCTTCATCCAATAAGAGAACTTACCCGTAAGGATACTCCCTTTATCTGGTCTGCTGAATGTGATCAAGCTTTCAAGAGAGTCAAGAAACTGATTACTTCTACTCCAGTACTCGCATACTATGATCCTGATGAATCTTTGTGTATTCAAGTTGATAGTAGCAGCTATGGACTTGGGGCTGTCCTCCTACAAAATGGTCAGCCAATAGAGTTTGCTTCTAGAGCTCTAACTGAAACAGAACAACGCTGGGCTCAAATTCAGAAGGAGCTCTTAGCTGTTGTATATGGTTTGGAACGCTTTGACCAGTACACTTATGGAAGGAAAGTTACAGTCATCAACGACCATAAACCTTTGGCAGCCATCGTTAAGAAACCTCTGAGTCAAATTCCTCGAAGACTGCAGAATTTACTGATGCGCAGCCATCGATATGACTTTGAATTCCAATGGGTACAAGGTTCCGATCTTCTTATAGCCGACACACTGTCCAGAGCTTGTATTCATAATGTCACATTGGATTCCTTAGCTGATAGAGAGAGCAATGCAGGAGCTGATGCACCTGTAAGATTACCTGAAATACCAGATGTGATGATGGAAAAGATTAAAGCTGAAACTCTCAAAGACAGCGTGCTCCAGAGGTTGAAGTCGACCATTTTGGATTGGTGGCCTAAAAGAAAGTCTGATGTACCAGCTGAGCTTATGCCTTATTTCGACATTCGTGATACTCTGACAACAGAACAAGGCATAATACTTAAAGGAGAGCGTATTCTTATCCCAAAAGCACTGAGGCCTGAAATCAAGCAGAAGCTACACGCTGCTCATCTTGCATTTGACAGCATGATGCGCCGGGCCAGAAGTTGTCTGTTTTGGATCGGCATGACGGCTGAGATTCGACAGATAGCTGACAGTTGTCCAGAATGTCAAGAAACGAAGGCAAGGAATACTAAAGAACCTTTAAACCAACACTCAAGAGGTTTATCACCCTGGGAGAAAGTTGGCACTGACATCTTTATTATAGAAGGCCGATATTATTTAGTCCTGATTGACTACTTCTCCAACTTCATTGAAGTAGACTTTCTACCTACAATGACAGCACAGTTAGTCATCAGGAAATTGAAGTCTCATTTTGCTCGTTATGGTGTTCCCAAAGTTATTGTATCTGACCAAGGTACTCAGTTTACGTCTACACAGTTTAGATCATTTACTGCTAGATGGGGAATACTTCATGTTAAATCAGCACCAGGTCATCATAAAGCCAATGGATTAGCTGAATCTGCTGTGAAACTCATTAAGGGTATGATGAGAAAGACTGTTCAGGACAATACAGATGCATGTGAGGCACTACTTGAACTTCGTAATACGCCGAGACAAGGGTTTGATCAAAGTCCAGCAGAAATACTGTTCAACAGGAAACTGCGTACACTGATACCTTCTGCAGTGAAACCCGTTGCATCTCACAGCAGAATTATTGAAAGTAGAGGCAAGAGAGACAGATCAGTGAAGAAGTATTATGATAAAACTGCTCATGATCTGCCCAAGTTGTCTCACCAGCCAGTCCACTATCAAGACCCTGAACAACCAAACTGGCAACCTGGAAGGATTGATAAGAGGCTCTCTGAAAGAGCAACACCTTTCACATCTGATCCCGAGGACCTGGAAATTGATGTCTCCTCTCCAGTTCTACCCGAGCAACAGTTTGTTTTGCCAGACATGGAGAACACTGGTGAAGTGAACATTTCCAATCCTCCAGAAGTTGATCCTTCAGCTCCAGCTACTTCTAGTCCTGGGAAATCTAGCCCTGGGAGACCGCAAAGAGATCGCAAGAGACCCTCTTGGATGAAGGACTTTGTCCGCTCATAGAGAAGGGGGGATGTTGATATGGTCTTTGTATATATAATCCTGTTTCGATGTTTCTAGAGTTACTTGCCCTTATCGGGAACTCTTCTGTTTACCTCTTCTTACTACTTCCTGTTTTCCAAGATGTCCGATTAAATATGTGTCCTGTATTCAGTGTGTTCGCCTTAGTGTTTAAACTCCATAACGTGAGAATGTATGACAGCCAGCCACGTCTCATTATATCTTACAATATTTACTACACACGACGGTAAATATCAACACCTAGGTTTAATTTTTATATTGTTTTATATTTATTTAGGTTCTTATGTGTCCTATCTAGCCTTCACTTTCTTTCCTTTCCCTGACGAAGGCCTTGAGGTCGTAATGTTGGCTATTTTCTTTGTCTTTTGTCTTCGTAAGACGAATTACATTTTTTTTCTTCGATTTTTTTCACACCTATCCTTATAGTTAATGAAGCACGTGTACATTCTTTTTTTTTTTTTTTTGGACATCTATATTTTTTGTTAATATTCGTATGCAAAATATTACCTGGCTACCTTACTTTCTATTCTCTCCTGTATTCTTTTGAGCAGTATTTTAATTGTGTAGCTCATCAAGCTGATTGTTCTAAAGTCTGAACATTCTGGCTTGGGGGGGGGGGGGGGGGGCGGGGGGGGGGGAATCGATCGTTATAAAAACTTCAGGACATGTGGTATAGTTTAATATGTCCTGTATTGTATATATCGTTTTACAAATCTGTAATTGTATTTATACAAAGCTCTCCGTGGCTTCTATTACTTCAATTGTTATGTTGTCCATGCCTGCTGATTTTCCTTTTTGTATCATATTTATTGCTTTCTCTACTTCTGATCTGATCTGATCTGATTTTTTTTTTTTTTTTTAGCTCGCTTGACCTCGAATAGTTCTTTTACGTATTCTGTCAATCTGTTTGATATGTTTTTTTTCATCAAGTAAGATTATACCCTTCTTAGTCTTGATACAGCCTCCTAGTTTTCTACATCTTTATTTCTCACGGGTATTTGAAACATACCTTTATATGTGTAATATTTATATATTTTTAACACTCTTAATGATAACATAAATCAGTTTCGCAAGTTATGGTATGTCTTCGAAAATCACAAGTACCTGAATGAAAACAATACAACACTGGCAAATATAATTCAGAAATTATAATAATAATAATAGCTCCTTCAGTCATAACTGACTATGGGAATGCGCCCCTGAGGTAACAGCCCTCAGCTGTTTAATTTCCTGATTTTCGACGTTTTCTCCTCTCTTCTGCTTGTTGTGTGAGCTTCTTTTCACCCAATCGAAGGTGGCGCCGTAAATAGCATCGCCACTTGGTGCGATCGGCAGCTTCGTCCTCCCACGTCGCTGGATTTATGTCCAGTGCCCTATCTCTTTTGCACACATCTTTGAACCTCAGCTACGGTCGCCCTACTGTTTTTTTTTTTTTTTGCCATCTGCTAGTTGCCCGTAGAAGATATCTATTGGAATGCGACCATCTTCCATGCGGCGGACATGGTCAAGCCAGCGTAGTCAGCGCTGTCTAAGCAGTGTATACATGCTTTGAAGGCCAGCACGTGACAACACCTCGACATTTGTCACTTTATCTTTCCACGAGATGCCGAGGATGCGGCGTAGACACCGTAAATGGAAGGTATTGAGCCTTCTTCCTTGCTTAGCATAGGTTGTCCGGGTCTCGCTGCCATATAGGAGTGTGCTGGTGACGCAGGCGTTATATACCGCAGCTTTGGTCTGTGTTGTGTGAGTTTGGAGTTTCCCCAAACACGCGATGTGAGACAGGCAAAGGTAGCTGCAGCTTTGCCAATGCGGCTGTCAATTTCTGTGTCCAGTGAGAGTTTGTCATTGATGGTAGACCCTAGGTATGTGAAATGGTGCACCACTGCCAATTCATAGTAGCCGATAATGATAACTGGTGCAGCACCCACATCCTGACTCAGCACATTCGTTTTCTTTAGACTTATTGTGAGGCCAAAGTCCTTGCATGCTTGGGCGAAGCGATTCATCAAGCTCTGAAGCTCCTGTTGGCTTTGAGTGACGAATGCAGCGTCATCAGCGAATAAGAAGTCTCTTATAGTTATCCTTCTGAAATTTTATTTTTGCCTTCAGAAATTATAGGCTTTCATAATTTCGTGCTTGCTACATTAGAATTGTTGAAATGTGCGACAAGGTCTCAAGAACCAGACAAGTGTCCCCGGAACATTTGATGAGACAAAGACGCGGATGATGGGACAGGGCACATATTGAAGAAATCTGCTGATAGCATTACAATGCAGTGCTTGTTCCGAAATGTCTAGGGTAAGAGAGATAAAGGAAGACTGAGAAACACACGGAGAAGAAAATTAGCAACAGAAATGAAAGGGATAAAGAATACATAGAAACATCTTAAGTTGATAGCACGAGACAGGAGGGCGTGCATAAATTTGTTGAAGCCATATGCTATTTGAGTATTTGAAGGGTAACAACATGAATATAGCTAGTACATTATGTTGTTACCACAAACGCTGTTCCTGCTGCCTTCTCATTTTTAGGGTAGCATTTGCAGCTTGTCTTCTGTTTGTCGGCTCATATGTCGTAATTTCATACATGCCACACCTCAGACATGAAAAACCTGTACAAAAAATCCAAAAACCCTGTACAAAGACCCGCAAAACCTGTACAGATTGAAAAACGTAACAAAAGAGTTAATTCATGTAAAAATATATTCAATTAGATGGCTCTGCATCATCATAGTGACATGCGCCCTTTGCCTTTTTAAGCATGTCTTCAATTGCTTTAAACCTAAACAATAAGAGTTAGAATTTATTTTGCATTGTAGAAATGCTGTGACTGTTTCATCATTTAGTCTATTTCTGCAAAAAAAAAATTAATACAATTCCGGGTGGAAAATGAAGAACAGTTTGGCGTCTGTTCTATAGTGCCTAATAAAAGTATAGGTCTAAAGAGACCAGTAATAAGCGTTATGTGTTAGGAATCTTAAATCAAATATATATATATATATATATATATATATATATATATATATATATATATATATATATATATATATATATATATATATATATATATATATATATATATATATATATATATATATATATATATATATATATATATATATATATATATATATATATTAAAGCTAGTAATGAAAATATAAACTGCCACAATATTATATAGTCTCTACCGAACTTCAATAACACTGACAAACAACATTTTTCTTTCTTATATAAGAATAAGTGTTCTTATGTCAGTTTCCTGCGCTGATTTCAAATTTGAAATCCGTTTATCTCTATCACGTCGGGTTCTTAAGATATTTGTAAATAAATATATTTTTGGGAAACCGTTATTTGCTCCGTTTCATTTTTACTATATAACTTTTAAAAAATTAATAAAATGCAAAATAATTCTACTTTTTATACTGCTAAAAGATGCATGACATATGTTACGTTATATTTCAAATAGTTACTGTATTTTGAAATAATTCTGAGTGAAATATGGCTTCTTGAAGTTGTAGAAATTCGGCTGATCTGTTCTGTTACGTGTACGGATATTTTACCGATCGTGTTCACCAGAAAAACTTTACACCATTGCTAAAGAAAGCATATAAACTTTATTTCGATTCGAAAGGTTGATGATGCAAATAAATCTTGGAAGCCAAATGCAGTTTGTTCGACTTGTGCAAATACATTGGCAGGTTGGTTACGAAAATCGCCGAAGCATAAGTCGATGCCTTTTGGAGTGCCAGTAATATGGCGTGAACCGACAAATCACGCTACTGATTGTTACTTCTGCTTGACAAATATCTATGGTTTTACTTTTAAAACTAGAAAGTCTGTGGTTTATCCAAATATTGAATCGGTTTCGAAACCAGTGCCTCATGATCCAATCACGTGTCCGATCCCAGTTCCACCAGAACAATATCCGTTGGACGTGAATGAACCATCAGAAAGTGATATTTTACCTGCTTTAGAAACTAATTCTGACTCGGATTATGTACCGGTGAATGATGGTGTTCACTTAATTAACCATTCAGAACTTTCAGATTTAATACGTGATCTCGCTCTCACCAAAGGACAAGCGGAATAACTCGGTTCGCGACTCAAAGAATGGAATCTTTTAGCGCCCAATACTCCGATATCTAAATTTCGTCATAGACACAGAGAACTTGTTCAATACTTTGAGATGGATGATGACATTTGCTATTGCAAAGATGTAAAAGGTCTAATGGTGCACCTCGGTCATGAGCACATAGTCAACGAATGGCAACTTTTCATCGACTCTTCCAAGACTAGTCTAAAAGCCGTGTTATTGCATAATGGAAATTTATTTTCATCAATTCAAGTCGCCTACTCTGTTCATATGAAAGAAACTTATGACAATATGGCTATACTTTTGGCAAAAATAAAGTACAATGACTACCAATGGTGGATTTGTGGAGACCTAAAGGTCATTGCAATTCTCACGGGCATGCAGACTGGGTATACTAAATTTTGTTGCTTGCTATGTGAATGGGACAGCCGCAACAGACAGGAACATTATGCAAGAAAGGTGTGGCCTATCAGGGATCGTATGCAGCTCGGGCATAAAAATGTAATACACGAGCCATTAGTTAACAAAGACAGCATCATTTTACCACCGTTACATATAAAGTTGGGGCTCATGAAGAATTTCGTAAAAGCGTTAGATAAAACGAGCAAAGCTTTCACTTATCTTCGAGAAAAGTTTCCGCAAATTAGCGATGCAAAGATAAAGGAAGGTATCTTTGTAGGACCTCAGATTAGGAAAGTTATTGCAGACAAACAATTCGAGAACTTGTTACATGGTAGTGAACTTCGCGCATGGATGGCATTCAAATCGATCGTCGATAACTTTCTGGGAAATCACAAATCTGTCGACTATGTGCATATTGTTAAGCAGTGCATAGATGCATACAGAATTATGGGCTGTAACATGTCCCTCAAAATCCATTTGCTCGATTCGCATCTTGACTTTTTCCCTGACAACCTTGGCGAAGTCAGCGATGAACATGGAGCACGATTCCATCAAGATATCGCCGTAATGGAGTCACGTTATCAAGAACGGTGGAGTGTGACCATGCTTGCCGATTATTGTTGGATGCTTCATCGCGATGTACAACATGCCATTCACCGACGAAAGTCGACTGCAAAGAAATCCTACCCATACGACTTTTAGTGTCAATCAAACATTGATAGTAATTAATTATTTAATAAATATAAATCATTAGTTGACCGTAATGATGATCACCCAAGGCAAAATCGAATTGTTTTTTTAAAGAAACGAAACTAAAACTAAGACGAGAAGTAACTCCAAATAAACTTTTCTCTGATCAGGTTAAGATGCAAATTTGCCTTGCTTTTGTGTTGTTTTTTGTTTTTTTTCCAGTTTCATAATTTGGTAATATCGGACGCCGAACGCTTCGCGTGTATTTTCGTACCATTTAGAATTAAGGTTAGGGTTACTAAATGGTATGAAAATACATGCAGAGCATTCGGCGACTGTCATTCCAATATTACCCATAATTTGTATTATTTTTCAAATTTTCATTTCTTACGCACTTTCTACAAGTTTTAGTGAAATCAAATAATATGAAGTGGTATCTGCCTTTTTTTTTTTTTTTTTAAGCAGCCGTAAATAATAAATTATGCTAAACCTTACAGGAAAAGAAAGCATAGGCATAAGTTATCTGACAGATAAATCTAACTTTATCTAGGCTAAACAACGTTATTGTAATATTTTTAAAAAAATAAATGAATTACTTACCAATACTAAACTGGAAATTAATACTAAAAAATAGGCTCGACTCCGAAAAGAACTCATTGCTGCGTAATCGTTCAAATAATGAGTAACCTGACGCTAGCATTAGCGAAAAATTGTGAATGAACAACACGACACGCAGACTACTGCACATCCCGAAGCAATTGAAAAATAGGCAGCTTGATTTTCATTGCTTGATTTTTTAAAATCCACTTGGCTTAAAATCTCATGACGCAAATTACGGCTATGGTAGTGGCACTAGCCGATCGATTTATATGTATATTTAATAATTAGGCGAAAAAACCCGTACAGACATTGTGTACGGGCCGTACACATCTGAAAACGCAAACACCTTGTACAGATTATGGGTAAACCATAGCGTGTGGCATGTATGGTCGTAATTTTCCTCTCATGCGCTTTATATAGAGAACATGTTTAACTCTGGCAGCAAAGAGTTGGTATGAATATGCCATATGACAGCTGATGCATTATCTCCATTGACATACCGGGGTAATCGCGAATATATACCATAACATGTCAACGATTCAAAGGTGTTGTGATCCAATGGATCCCATCTCATTGTAACATCGCCGGCAATGAATATGCAGACAGATTGGCAAAGGAAGGTGGAAATCTACTTCAGCCTGATGCAAGCATAACTTTCGAGAAGGCAAAGAGTTTTACCAGAATCAGATACAGAAAAAAAATGGGATATAGAGTGTTACAGTTAGTTTAAGATAAGGATTTTGTACTTTTGTATTCTGTGGTCTAAGGGAAACCACTGGTTGTATAAGTTTGTTACGGGGTGAGATTTAGTGGTTATTTCCCTTGTCTGGACAATGTCCATTTTTTTTAATGTCCATATTAGGATATGTATTATTCTGTTGACCATATAGGGAGCGTTCTTGCACTGTTTTCGCGGAACGTTCTGGATTGTCCGTGGGTAAGCTCTACTCAGGGCTTACGCATGCGCAATGATTTGCGTGGGTGGAGAAGACTGTCTTTCTGGCAGAGTCGACTTGGGGTTTCCGAGCTGAGAAGTTCAGCGTTTGGTCTCTGACTGTTTTTCGGGGAATGGAGCCTTTTGTTAGAGGATATTTAAGTTTTCCCCAGTGATAATTCTGGCTTATGTCTGAAAAGCCATGGATGTGAAAATTGTGTTGTCTTATTCCTGGACGGCAGTCAGGTAAAGATACCTTTTGAATCTAATCTTGTAGCCCAGAACTTTGTTATTGAGGTGGCTTACTCCGAATGCGGAGATGTATTAAATATAGGAGACGGCTATTAGACATTTTGAAACCCCGCCATTTAAGAGGCGCTTATTTTGTAGCCAAGATCTACATGACCGGTTTGGTCACAAGAAGTCAGAGAACAGTAGTCTTTTGTAGCCCGCCATTCGTGCGGCTTATTTAGTAGCCAAGATCTACATGACCGGTTTGGTCACAAGAAGTCAGAGAACAGTAGTCTTTTGTAGCCCGCCATTCGTGCGGCTTATTTAGTAGCCAAGATCTACATGCAGAGTCTCCATGGTGTTGAATATTATGAGTTGATGCTATTTACATGATGTTAAATGTGCTCATATGACAGTGTAATTGTCTGATGTCAACGTATGTCACTATTGTCAAGTATTAAACTATGTGAAACGTCACCAGTCGTTTCCAACGTTTCATTGACTTCTGAGTGTGGTATGAACGGTGTATCTGCAAGTTCTACATGTTCTAGACGCCTGAGCCTTGAGTCATAAAGTTGTTGATCCTTTCAGCGTTGGATCTTCGTCTCGCTGAACTGTGTTTGTTGTTGTTCAAGGCCAGTTCCTGTGTCTTCATTGCTGCTATCTCGGAGGCCAGGAGATTTTTTTCGTCAGCTTAAGATAAGTGGCTGTTCGTTGTTGTAGACTGTGCCTATATATGTATCATAATTAAGCCTTCCCATATCTTTATGTTATATGGTTGTCTATTTTTTATGTTATATATATTATTTTTCAGTGTGTTCGGTTGGGCGGTGACTGTCGTAGGGTATTCCACTTTACCGAGGGCCTACATCAGCGTTGTTTAGGGACTACTGCAAATTTCCCACAGTGGAAATTGCAGGCGACTTTTGTTGCTGATATTTTTTGTTTAGCTGTGACGAGATGTGTTAGTGTCGTTTTCGTATATTTTTCTCCATTCTTTAGTTTTTGATTTGATTTGTTTGTATTTGTCTGCCTCCCCTTCCTATTGTTTATTTCTATACACCTTTTTGTTTATATATTGTGTTGTCATTGTCTTATTGTAATTATTCGCAGTTGTCATTACAATTTTTTGTAACATTTTGCTTTGGTTCTGCTGTATTGTTCTTTTGATTCCTGCGAACGTTTTCATTTGTTATTTGTATCCTGTGCTTGTCATGCTTGTTGTTATTATTCATTGTTATTATGCACTGTCAAGATTATATGCACAATAGATATAAAGGTCATTTATTGTATTATTGAGATTTAAATTAATTATACAAGCTCTTGGGCAAAGGCTTGTCACCCCACTGTGGTGAGATAAAGTGAGTTTCTCAGATACATACTTATACAAGGTGGTATACCATATTATTAGACATAATGTCTACATTGGATTACTTTATTGAGCAAGGGAAAGCCCTTGGTAAGACTGGAGATAAATTAGAGGAATTTGCACTTGCTCAACATGCCAAGGCACAGAAGGCGGAAGATAAAAAAATGCAAATGGAAGCTGAACAAAAGAGATTAGAAAGAGAGGCTGAAGATAAAAAAAATACAAATGCAAATGCAAATAGAAGCTGAAAAACAGAAGCTAGAAGCTGGAAAACAGAAGCTAGAAGCTGGAGAAAGAAAAGAAAAACAGAAAATGGAACACGAGGAAAAAATGTTAGCTCTGGAGTTGGAGAAAATAAAGTTGGCGAATATGGGTAATTCGCAAAATGATTCAAATAATCAAACATCTTCTAATAAGATAAATGCTGGTTCTTATAAAGTCAAATTACCACCTTTCAATTCTACCTGTGACGATATAACGTTCTATCTAAATAGATTTGAACTTTCATGCGAAACCCATAAGGTAGACAAGACGCAATATGTTGCACAACTGATGGAAATACTTAGAGGTGAAGCATTGACTATAAGTATGGTAGAGGGACCTGACAAGTTCAACTATGATGCTGCCAGAGCGGCCTTATTAAAGAAATATCAGCTTAATGAAGACGGTTACCGTCTTCGCTTTAAGACTATGCTATCAGAAACTGGGGTAGAATTTTCAGATTTTATCTCAAAGATACGTCTAACGTTTTCACGTTGGGTCGAACTTTCAAAGACTGAACATACATATGAAGCCCTTATGGACTTATTGTTTCGTGACAAAGTCATGTCATCAGTTAATGAGTCTTTTCTTGCCTTTTTTACATGAGCGTAAGCCTAAGAAATTAAAAGATATTGAAGAATATTGTTGCCAGTATGTCACTGCACACCCAAATGCAACTGTTAGCAATTCTAAAGTCAAAGAAGGTTTACCGGTGGCTTCAGCAGCACCATATGGTCCTAATTTTCGTCGTAAATATCAAGGTGCTCAGCGCAACTTTGATAGGAGTAATCATGATTTTGGACAGAACCAAGGGGGTCCATCACGGAATGATTCTTCTTCTGGGAATTGCTGGCAATCTAATAGTCCTCAATATTTTGGTCCTAATAATTATAGGAACTTTAGAAGAGGTTACTATAATAGAGGTTATCGAACAAATAATAACTTTTCAGGGAGACAACAAAACCCATCTAAGAGATATTCTGATCAATGTGAAAATGATAATCGCTACTATGGAAACTGGGGTTCAAATCAGAACAATAGTCTCAGTAGAACAGGTAACAATCATTTCAAAAGAAATAATAGTCGCGGTAGATCGCAACATAACAATAATAGATCATGTCACCATGCTAACTCTGCTCAACAAGAGTCACAAGGAGTTGGTAATCAAGTGAACAATAATAATGGTACCTCTAGTGCTATCGCTTGCTCTGCTTTCGATTTTGAGAGAGCATCTCAGTGCCCGGAGTGCACAACTTTGTTCATACCTACTACTATATCTACCTTGAGATGCGGTCATCCTCTACCCACTCTTCCGGCAGCAGCTGCGCATGACGAAAGAGGGTCTCTTACTCTACATAAAGGATTGGTGAATAATATTCCAGTCTCAGTTCTATTTGATTCTGGATGCACGACTGTTGGGATTCGACAGTCTTTAGTTCATCCATCTTGCGCAACTGGTAATGTAGTGGAATGTGTGACATTCGCTGGGACAGTTGAGACTTTTCCGACTGCCATAGTCCCCATTACCACACCGTTTTTCACTGGTTATATACACGCATGTTTGCTCAGAGCACCTATCGCCGACCTTACTGTCGGACAGATACATGGTGTAAAAATCTGTACGCCGGTAGAAATTGCTGCTTGGGAACGGCAACATAATCTTACTGACGCCACTATGCCAAAATCTTATCACCAAGTACTTTCTGCTAACGTCATACATTTTGCTAACTTTGGACAATCTTGTAGTATTGATGATACAATTGTTCATCATGCTAATTTTGGTGCTTCTTTTAGCCCAGTTCGACATACCTCAGTACGTCGCAAATCTAACTTTGATTCTTCTTTAACTACTATCGTAGAAGAAGATCCTTCGATTTGGTCTGACACATTCACTAACTTTAGTACTACGACTGAATCTACATCCAGTCACATTTATTGCAACTTCTTTACCAAGACTAGTGTTTTCTTTACCACATGTACGAACTTAATTGTTAGTACATATCTATACTGTGATGGGGCCGGGAAGACACCCGTCTTCCCCCTTCACGGAAAGACACCCTGGAGCCTCCCCCCCCCCTTCATTGTTCATGGCAGATTTATCGCCCGTATATTTTCGGTCAGCCCACGTGACTGTCAGCCCACGTGACGGCGCGAGCAAGCATTGCTGGGATGTAAAAAGTCTTCAAGAAGATATATTAGTTTAGACCATAATAAAGCCTAAGAATTAGTTGTGATGTGTTATATTTGGTAGTCGTGTGTTATATTTAATAGCGGTAGGTTTTATCTGTGTTTTCGTGCCTAATAAAGCAAATATCGCGAGTGTTATTTATGCGGCTAAATTAATGCGCGCAGCGCACTGAAGTTGAGTGATCAGCCATAGGGTCTATATAAGAAGTGCCTAGGCGGCGAACGGGCCTATTTTGCAAAAGCCGCCCAGACGAGAACGAAACGAAGTAAGACACCAGACTCTATCTGTAGATGCCTTGAGCACGTGAGTTAATTTAATTTAGCATTCGTGTTCTACAAGTGTTCTATAAGTCTGAAATTATATTCAGCACGAGTCTGTTTTAATGTTTAGTGAGTTAAATAGATAGATAGATGTGAAAGTTTAAGAGCGATTATTTCATTTATCAGAAAGGCAAATATGGTATGAAGCTATTTCACGTGAATTTAGATAATTTCAACCTGATAGCAAAAATATCAAGATGGCAGCCGGGAGGCCACGTGGTGATGACTTTAGTTCTAGTTGTTAATACAAGAATAATTTTATTTTGTTCTTTAATGTAAGAGTAATTGAGTGTATTTCACGATTATTGATATTTCTACTGTATATCTTTAGTGGGTTACTTTGAGTGAGGTGAGAATATGTATTTAGATTTCTGGAGAGCGCGAGGCCACTCCTTTGTTGAGACATGTGTTTCTCTGGTTGCTCCCGGTGGAGGATGGAAACACCAATGCAGCTGGTGTCCATTACAGGCCCACAAGAAGCATGTCTATGCTATTACGAGGGTTGTTTCTGTAACAATGTGTTTCATGTGATGAGATTCCCAATCTCATCAGGGGTCATATACGACACGCTTGTTGCCAGGCGCACCAGTCGTCACTTATGACATGTTCAGATGCAGTAATGAGTATTGAGATGGATCAGTTGCGGGGTGGTGGTTTATTCTCACTATTGAGAGTATTTGTTGTACAGATAGTTGAATATTATTTTATGTCCATTTTATTATTATTTAAGTATGGTGATGTGTAGAATGGTTTGTGAGAGCACGTGGGCTCACTTGGAGATATACATTTCTCTTCTCCGCTCCTGAGGGAGCATGGGGCCACCAGTGTGGTTTGCCTCCGTATGAAGCGTTCAGATGCTCGTGCAGGAGTAGTTTCGGTAGCAATCTGTGTTACATGGTGAGATTGCCAGCCTCATGCACAACACCATACTAGTCTCATTGGTCGACATGCATGAGTGTGTGTGTGTTTGTGATAGCTGAGTGTGTGCTCTTGCAGTAGTGGTTTTGGAAGCAATCTGTGTTACACGGTGAGGTTGCCAGCCTCATGCACAACACCGTACCAGTCTCATTGGACGACATGCATGAGTGTGTGTGCGTATGATAGCTGAGTGTGTGCTCTTGCAATAGTGGTTTCGGTAGCAATCTATGTTACATGGTGAGATTGCCAGCCTCATGCACAACACCTTACTAGTCGCATTGGATGACACGCATGAGTGTGTGCGTGTGTGATAGTTGAGGGTGTCAGGTGGCGTGGAAGGACAGTTTGGCAGGTGAGAGTATCGTTATTCAACTATGACTTTAACTAGCCCGTGCTGTTTGCGTTTCAGGATTAGGAACTGAGCACTGGCTGGGTGTTTGTTTGTTTGGTGTTTCGTTTAATGTTTGTTTCAGTGTGCTCTTAGTCACTGAATGGGTTGTAAAAATAAATGCAGCCCCTGCCTTAAGAATCAAAGTTTTATTGTTGAATCGGGTCGGTTGCGAGTGTGAAAAGAGAGTGATCAAATATCACAATACCATCATCATCATTCTCGCCCACCCTTTCACAATACCTTCTGAGTTGTTTTACTTTTCTTACCGAACGGGCCAAACCTCTTACTGCTTTCTCTACACCTAGGGGTTTGTTCCAATGGAACTTCATGCCTTTCGGTCTCATGAATGCCACAGCTTCTTTCGTATGCATGATGCGTCGTATCCTTTCTTATCGTTCTGATGTCATTGCGTACTTGGACGATATTTGTCTCTTTAGTGATTCCTGGGAAGTTCACTATCAAGGTCTTGTTGACCTTTTGTCTACTCTACGCTCGCATAATTTGACGGCCAAACCGTCAAAAGCCTTTGTTGGCTTTAGCGAGATTTCTTTTTTGGGTCATCGTGTTGGTCATGGTCTCTTGCGGACGGAGGACGACAACACCTCTAAAATTCTCAATATCACTATTCCTAAAACAAAGAAGCAAGTCCGTAGCCTCTTAGGCTTAATACAATTCTACGGTAGATTTATTGCTAATCTATCATCTATCACTGCACCTATCTCTACTCTATTGAAGAAGGGGTCACCTAATACGGTACGCTGGTCTCAAGAATGCCAATCCTCATTAGATATGATTAAGGATCTGTTTTCTTCTCATCATATCCTAAGACTACCCACTGCAGATAAGACTTATGTTCTTCGCAGTGATGCATCTTCCATAGGAATTGGGGCCGCGTTGATGCAAGAGTATTCTGAAACTCTGCATCCGGTGATGTATGTGTAAAGTGCAATCTTTACTATCTTGCAATATAATACATTTATATACTTATTATGTTCGCAAATATTTTGTAAACAAAGTATTTCCTTTTTTAAGTGCTTAAGGAGAAGTCATTTTTGAGTTACTTCCCTTGAAAGGAGTTCCGTCATCTTCGATCGGACTCCGCGGACGGATCTAGGCCTACTGCGATTTATTCTTTGGCTGGGTAGGAATAGATTGTTCTTGCTTCAGTATATCTATGGCCTGAATTTATACGTAGTGTTTGTATGAGTAGGACGAGTCTGTCTTATATATGGATATCTTTACATTTCTAAGTCGAACTATGTTGGTTGTCGCTAGAAAAGGTCAAAGGCTATGCAGCGGAAGTATCGCTAGCAGGGGGGTGATTCATGGCTGTCATCCTGTCGGGATGTCGAATTTTGTTGTAGCTGGCTTATCGCCGAAAAGTGATCTATAAGTAGATGGGGAAAAGTGATAGTCATTTAGACATGTTGTATGTACTTTACCCCAGTGTTTATTCTCTTTTGCCAAGGAATGGCAAAGTTATATTTCGCATAGAAAGGTAAAACCACAATCTATTATGAACTTGGGCTTCGCCATCGTTGTCGATAAGCAGATGCACAGTGGTACTTTTGAAAAGAATATTTATTCAAAGGAAGATGACATTCCTATGTATCAGCACTAGATTATATGATATTATTCAATTACCTCTATGATAGAAGCTATGAAGAAATGAGGACATTTAACGAATGACCAATTTTGGTCTGTATCCAATAGTGAGTGAAGCTCACGAGAGAAGCACAGCCATGTTGAAATCCATATACTTTGTATTTATCGAGTGAGAAAAAGGGATGCCTGTACTATCGCTCGATGAACCAAGAGATCACTGCTACATGTGAGAACCCATGTCTGGGATTCCTATATCTTTATGAAAAATATATATATTGAACTTTACGTGAAGGGATATTCGCTAGACGAGGTTAAGTCTAGGAGCCTTCCTATATATTGGTTATGGTCTGACGTGCCCAGTCAGTAAAGCCAGATGATTTACATGATGGGACTCTGAATGCTTATTTACGAATGCTCCATTATGATATTTGCCAAGCATGAATGCTAACTTAAGATGATATTCCTGTGATCAACATTATGCTGTCTATGTCGACATTCGTTCCTGTAACCATACACATACTGTCCAAGTGTGCGTCTCATTAAATGTTATAAAAAGACCACCGTAGTTCCAGTACTTCTTGAATTCGAACAGTGTGAGTATGAGTGATGTACTACCAACCTGTCAACTCTATCGAATCATTCTACCATTCGCGTTCTGACATTCATATACACACTCATTGTCTACACTCACATTCTTGTCGGAGCCTCATCACGTTCCAGGACAAGATGACCTGTATGACCAAAACTGTGCTGGGTTTAATGAGTTGACAATCGTTACACTTTACCACACACGTCCCAACATCTACATTTATCAACTGGTGGACATTCACGGCATTTAACAAATAAAGCGTGATTTAACAACTACTGGCCAGTATGAGTTTAACAGTATGTCTCTAGGAAGCTAAATGCGGCAGAACGGAATTACTCTGTACTAGACCGAGAATTATTAGCTATGGTCTGGGCGATTCTTAAACTTCAGAGATTCCTTCTTGGTGCGCATTTTATTGTAGAAACCGACCAAAAGGCCCTCACAGCAATACAAAGTAAGGATCTGAAGAGCTCAAGATCCGCTAGATATGCTATTGCTCTTCAACCTTTTCACTTTTCAGCGCGAGCTATCCGTGGTTCGGATAATGTAATGGCAGATATACTGTCCCAGTGCCCACATGATTCTACGTAACTCTCATTTCCTAGACCTCTTTATAGATTTCAGGGTTAACTAGATACCGTGGTTATAGATTAACACTCGAGTAGTACATTTCTATGATCCTGTTAAGTTAAGACTCTAGAATAGTCTGTACTACTTTCTCTCTGCTATTGTTGTAGAGTAGCGGAGGAAGGTTTGGTTATATCCATACATAGGCCAAAAGTTTACATAGCCACATTTTATAAATAAAGATGTAGGATTGACTGTTGTACATAGTGAAATCCTACAGTTATCAAACATAGTGTATCATTTGTATTTTCTCACAGCGAATCTGTGCTGTTAAATGAGGAGTCTCAACTGTTTGCCAGCTATGTTAAGATGTGACATCCTTACTTATCATGTGACATTGGATGCTTCGTCAGATGTCGGTGGTACCCACTTCTGTACTTTATGTTCCGGAACTCCTGCAAACATCGAGGATTCCTACTTGTTAATTTACACTATTATACATTGCAATATGATATTATGTTAATATGAAATGATAACCTTTCGAGGATATATATATCGGTGTCTCTATATTGCTGTACATTGATGCATAAAGGATAATATGGTAATGACACCTCTATTTTTGTAAATCATCATTGCGAGATATGGCTATACTGTAATATTTTTTGGGATATATGAAGTCATATTTATGTAATTTCCCTAGCACTTCATTGTGCGATTGTGAGAACATGGTTTCTCTAAGGTTGTGAGATTTTTTTGTTCTCACCCGACACTCTATTGTGCGTCAGTATTGCCTTATGTTATGGCGATATATGTGTTGATGCCCTCTAGTTGCGCTTCATTTATGCATGGTGGGCCGGTTATCTAGATTATCATGTTTTTGTTTTGGTGTCTATATTAATTTAGTTTGTCATGTACGCGGTTATATTATTATTATATGCATTGCTTATTGTATATTGATTACCATGTCTTAATTTTACTGTCTTCTTCTTTTCTCCCTCTTTTCATATCCCATCTTGTCTTTGTTTACTCGTCGTCCTTTTCTACTTTTTCTTAGTACTATTTATACGCTTGTGTTTATGACTTTATATACTTGTAGGTACATATACCTTTGCTAACGCCCCTCCTTTGTTTTTCCAGTCATTGTAATTTTGTTTTTAAAAAAAAAATGATGTTAACATTTTTTTCCCCCGGGGGGTGCGGTAAACTGTTACAGTTAGTTTAAGATAAGGATTTTGTACTTTTGTATTCTGTGGTCTAAGGGAAACCACTGGTTGTATAAGTTTGTTACGGGGTGAGATTTAGTGGTTATTTCCCTTGTCTGGACAATGTCCATGTTTTTGGATGTTCGTAGTAGGATATGTATTATTCTGTTGGCCATATAGGGAGCGTTCTTGCACTGTTTTCGCGGAACATTCTGGATTGTCCGAGGGTAAGCTCTACTCAGGGCTTACGCATGCGCAATGATTTGCGTGGGTGGAGAAGACTGTCTTTCCGGCAGAGTCGACTTGGGGTTTCCGAGCTGAGAAGTTCAGCGTTTGGTCTCTGACTGTTTTTCGGGGAATGGAGCCTTTTGTTAGAGGATATTTAAGTTTTCCCCAGTGATAATTCTGGCTTATGTCTGAAAAGCCATGGATGTGAAAATTGTGGTGTGTCTTATTCCTGGACGGCAGTCAGGTAAAGATACCTTTTGAATCTAATCTTGTAGCCCAGAACTTTGTTATTGAGGTGGCTTACTCCGAATGCGGAGATGTATTAAATATAGGAGACGGTTATTAGACATTTTGAAACCCCGCCATTTAGGAGGCGCTTATTTTGTAGCCAAGATCTACATGACCGGTTTGGTCACAAGAAGTCAGAGAACAGTAGTCTTTTGTAGCCCGCCATTCGTGCGGCTTATTTAGTAGCCAAGATCTACATGACCGGTTTGGTCACAAGAAGTCAGAGAACAGTAGTCTTTTGTAGCCCGCCATTCGTGCGGCTTATTTAGTAGCCAAGATCTACATGCAGAGTCTCCATGGTGTTGAATATTATGAGTTGATGCTATTTACATGATGTTAAATGTGCTCATATGACAGTGTAATTGTCTGATGTCAACGTATGTCACTATTGTCCAGTATTAAACTATGTGAAACGTCACCAGTCGTTTCCAACGTTTCATTGACTTCTGAGTGTGGTATGTACGGTGTATCGTGCTATGAAATAACCACCCACACTCCTACATATAACAACTTTAACAACCTTGACAACTGGTAGCCTGTGTGGCGTTTAGAGAAAGCTTTGACCTCTACATTGATGCCAGGCTACACATATGAGAGTTTAACAAAGAGCACTACACAAAAGGAATGCTTAACAGCAGGAACAAGCATTTAACATAGAGCATCCAGGTCACACACAAAATGATGCATACTACCAGCTCAACAGAAAAGAACAAGTGGTAATCTTCAGACTCCGCACTGGCCACAACAGATTGAGATACCATCTATTCAACAAGCTACAGATAGGAACTACCGATCAGGGTAACTGTGGTACTTATAAAATGACTGCTGAACATCTGCTTCAAAGATGCCCAACATATGTGGAACAGAGAAGGCGCAAATGATAACCTCAAACTGACTACTTCTTTCTTTGAAAATATTCAAGTGGACGTCTGAGCGTACGATGAAGAAGATATCATAACTCAAGGAGCCGATTTCTGGTGTGATTGAGAGTGTTTACAAAAATTATTGTTAATATGGATCAGATTTGATTACTTACTTACTTCTTCTTCTTAAATAGTTTTGCCTTTTTTTTTCTTTTTTGGCGAGGCGTTTAACCTAGACACATGGTCCGTCGATTATATTATGGTTCAGGTCCAAAAATAAAAGACCTTGTGGTCTATTGGTCATTCTGAATACTTACGAAGTCTGAATCTTCCGAACAAATCAACGAATTATGAGAAACGTTTTTTTTTTTTTTGTTTTTTTTTTTTAAATAACGTACGCCCGCTATTACTCGAGGCGAGAATCTCCGGTTAGTATATATAGTATCTAACTTGACACTGATTTTTACGTGAGTATCCATTTTTTCCCGGTACACTGACAGGTGTCCACTCGCCATTCAGGCAGATACTCGCCGTCTTCGGAGGGTACCCATTAGAGCTGGGTCGGCTCAGGAGCCGCCAGTCCCTGGTCGACGACATTCTTTCGAATGTCTTCGCCAGGGCACGAATTAATCCAGTCCAAGTCCCGGTCGACGACACACATTCAAATGTACTTGCCTGGGCTTGAACCTGGATCACCCGATCGCCAGCGCAGTGTGGTAACCATTACACCAGCGCGGCTCCCAAACGTTTTTCTAACAGTCCGTAACAATGTTTATAGTATATTTTCAAAAACTGCACATCGTAGCGCATCTCTTAGAAATGTAGCGCTTTTATAAACTAAGTTGCTTCCCTGTATGTGATAAATTACATCCCCTTCACAAATATGCCTCATTGGGTGCTTCTTGTCACGTGTAATTCCCGGGAGCCTCTGAGCGACAAGAACAGAATAGGAGTATTGCTCCATCATGCATATTGTAAACGGCGACTTATATGAGGTTGTGAATGGGGCTGGCAACCTCAACATATAAAATAAACTGTTATTAAATCCACTGTTGCAAGAATAAATGTTTTGGTGTTGGCTGCTTCAAAGGAGTCGTCTGCTGTGGTTCATAAGGCGCGAAAAGGGAAATAACTGTGGTAATGTTTCAGAATAAGCATTTAGAAGTCTTGTAACTATTCAAAATCGGACAAATATTGATATAAGCTATTATTGATCGATTTATTTATTGTTCTCAGAACGACACCAAAATACCCTTTGTATATTTCCATAAATCACTATTTATATTTGTGTTCAAGTAATGGAATATGTTGGTAAACCATTGTGTTAATCATCTGAGTTTCTTTTCTCCGTCCCTTCTACCGCCTTCTATGAACACGCTTTGAAGGGCAAGCGTCGGATAGTGAATGATTATGTGCCTATTAAATCACCGTGTTTATTCACACAAGTAAGTCAGCGAGTGTCTTGTATTAAATACAGTTCTAGTAATAACCAACTTTCATGTGTGCTTTATATTGGATGCTTAAACTTAATCGGATAGAAGTAGACTATGAAGATAAAGGTTACAAAACCTATATTGTTCCGACGTCATTTATGAAAGAAGCGATCCTCGCTTGTAACGTTTTGTGTGATATCATGCGTGACGTCATATTGGATGACCCCGTTGTTGAACACATAATATTTGATTCTACAGTTGACGGCTCTCAGTCTGAAAATGGTCGATTCTTGGCAAGAAGTTGCACGCTTCTGTTATATCTCTTTATGTGTCTTCTCTACCATTTTTTCATTGACATACGTACACTAATAATATAACAGATTTCATAAATGGAAATATAAAAGAGTAGGAAAATCTCATAAAGTTTAATTGTGATAGTTCAAAGAATGTCGCTGTTGTAGTTCTGGACGTGACTACGAAAGTTGAAAATTGAGATATTGCTGTAGTATCATCATAATCATCATCGTCATCATCATCATCTCCATAATCTTTATCACCATTAGCATCATCATGATCATCATTGTCATCACCATCATCATTATAACCATCTTCCTCTCTATGAAGCAAAGGCCATCAACAAATTTACGCCAAACCTTCCTGTCTTGTGCTCCACGTTCAAGATATTTTCATGTCTTCTGTATATCTTTTAACACTGTCTTTAATTTCTTTCCTCGTGTACTTTTTGGGTAACCCTCTGTATTTCTGGGAATTTCAGAACAAGGGCTGCCTTGTATTGCTATAAATTGGATTAAAATTCATAGTTTCTGACTGCTGCTACCACCTGCGCAGTTTTTTCCTTGTTTGTTTAGAGATCGAACATTCTAGATGCCCAGTCTGGAAATTCCCCATATATCATCATCATCATCATCACCACCAACAGCTGTCATCTCCACATCAAAGGTCGGCTGCAACGGATCTCCAACGTTTTCTATCTCTTGTCTTGATGGTGCACTCTGATAGACTCTTCGCTGTCCATCTCTTGATGTTAACTGCCCACTTATAGCGCTGCCTTCATCGTGCACGTTTGCCTTCAACTCTTCATTCTATTATGGTTTTCAGTAAGATGTTATGTTTTTTTTTTTACATGGCCAAAATATTTTAGCTGTCTAATTTTGATTTTCTTCATTAATTCTCTTTTTATTCCTAGGTTTTCTAGTGTCATGTCCTAAGCAAATTCCCACCAACTCGCAATCTTTTTCGGCAATGACACATGGAAACTAAATAGCACGCTGTTTTAAATAACGCATTTCTTCCCATCTCTCAGTGGGTCCTGATGTTGTTATACTTTCCCCTGATCTCATGGGTAGTGAGATCGGATGTTTAAGGCGAAAAATAGTAGACCCCGTGTGCAAGTTGCGCTCGCTAAAAATCCCCCGGCAGTTGGGAATCTTAAAGGATAGGCCATACTGCCGATGCCCTGGCAAAATTTTTAAAACTAGGAAAACCTACCCACCACAAAAATATTTATACATTGTGTGATTTCTGTATACACACATAGGGATTCTCGCTGGTGCTACGGAGTTCGTGCACTGTGCTGAGATTCTCCTTGTGCGATCCAAGGGAGGAGATAGGAGCACTGATGGAGTTGCCCGTGTGCAATGAAGACCGTCCTTAAAATCAAACCAAATATCTCCATCTTATATATTTATCATATTTCGCCAGAGAAGCATTATAGCACATCATAGGCTTTACATGTCATTGATTTACTTCTGAAAAAAAAGGGAAATAACTGAAATGACCACGGGAGAATAGTGCCTTCATCGGGACATGGATCCGAAAGAGCACATTATAATTATTTCCCGCCATGTTTTGACGAGATACTTGCTCGTTGCATTAGAATTGTGATCACAATAATAATAATAAAGGTAGTCAAGCGTCCAGATCTCCTTTGACATTCTCTGCGCTCTCTGTGTCATAAGCTTCGTTGAAAGAGAACCTTCTTCCTTCTTTGATGGCTGAGATGAGCTACTTGCTTTAGTTGACTTAATAACATTTTTACCAGATGGAGTAGCCGTGAGTTGTCGTCAAGTTTTCCCTTACAAGTCTCAAGTCAAGTCTCAAGTCTCTTAGTACAAGTTTCAAGTCCCTAACAGTAGCTTTCAAGTCGAGTCTCACGTCGAGTCTTAAGTCCATAACTAGTTTGTTAAGTCGAATCTCAGTTATGATGCAAATTGTTTATAGTTATAGTTAGTAGTCCCTTCAGTCATGACTGACTATGAGAAAGCGCCCCTGAGGTGATAGACCTCAGTTATTTTTTTTGCCTGGTGTTATTTACGACGTATTCTTTTCTCGTCTGCTTGCAGTGAGAGTTTCTTTTCGCCCAGTCTAAGGTGGCGCCGTATATAGCATTGCCACTTGGAGCTGCATCCTCCCAGGTTGCAGGATTTATGTCTAGTGCCTTCATGTCTCTCTTGCACACATCTCTGAACTTCAGCTGCGGTCGCCCATATCATCTTTTGCCGTCTGCCAGCTGTCCGTAGAAAATATCTTTAGGGATTCACCCATCTTTCATGCGGCGGACATTGCCAAGCCAGCGTAATCTGCGCTTTCTAAGCAGTGTATACATGCTTTGAAGGCCAGCACGTGAAAGCACGTGTCTATACACTGTTTATAGTTACAATCGCTTTTATTCGAACAATCACATCAAATATTAATAAGCAATAATGAAAAATAATAATCCCTATTTAAAGTGTTGTTTGTTTGTTGTTTTGAAGAGGTGATGGGTGGAGAGCGGGCACTTAACAGCTGACCGTAATTGCCTCTTCTCGTTCCATCTTGGTCTACCCTGTTCAACCTGAAAATTGGTTATAATTGGGGTATTTAGTGTCATTTTATTTACTAATTTTGTATTCATTTAAAATAACTATTGTCTTTTGCAGTTGCTGATTTCAATTTATATTAGTATTTGTCCATTTTATTTTCTCTTTTGTATTGTTTATAGATAACTATTGTCCTTTACACTTGGTTTTACTTTGTATTAGTATTTGTTCTTTTTGAGTTGTTTTTTTTTTTTAAACCTCGTTGTCTTTCCTTGTCCTATGAGCAGTTAGTAAGTTTTTAGTTGTTTTCCGTTGTTTGTTTTTTTTTTTTAAAGATTTGTTAGTTCTTGTTGCTTAATTTTTATTTGGTTGAATGTTTTTTTCTGAAGTACTAGCCTTATATGTTTTCCTTTGTTTTATGTATATATCTTTTTGTATTGATTGGGCTTCTCCTGGGGCATCTATACTTAAAACCTTATCACCTGTCATGTCTATATTGTGATTTCTATAGTAAGTTTTTAATTCAAGCCTTTGTTGTTCGTACTTTTTACAGTGGATCAGGTAGTTGTCTATGTCATTCTCTTCCTGACATTCTTGGCAGTGTGGTTCTTCTATCATAAAGTATGCTGCACCGAGACGGAGACGCCATAGTTTTTTGTTCGATGGTATCTTTAATTCTTCTCTGACCTGGCACGTCCTTGTTGGTTCTTTCAGCAGTTTGAACTTTTCTACTGTTCTTCCATGTTGTCTTCCATACCTCGTTTATAGTTATCTTCACTTGGCTCTTGATCTCCGACCTTCCCAGTCCTGCTCTTATATTGTTATTACTCATTCTTCCATTCTTGGCGTTCTGGTCTGCCAACTCGTTACCAGCTATACCTATGTGTGCTGGAACCCACACTAGCCTCACACTACATCCTCTGTTCCCTAGTGTGTAGTGATTTAAAGTGTTTTATTTACCAACTGCTTTTATAATATCGATTTAACCGAACATCGACAAGGGGCGCTATGTTTTATTGTGCCACCTTAATGAAAGTTAAAATTAGTCGATAGCTCTAGATTACTATCCTATTTTAAATATCAGCATAGTCTTTTCCTATTTACCTGCAGCTCTTTCAAGTTCAAACTGTTCATAAAATGTTCTTTCGGTCTGTTTGTTTCTCTCTCTCTCTTGCTCTCTCTCTCTCTCCATCCCTGCCTCTCTCTATTTATATTACACACCCGTACATAATGTTTCCTTTGTGTGTATGACAATTCTCTTTCTGTGTATAGGAACAAATTCTCCCTCTGTGTATATGACATAATTCTCCCTGTGTGTACAGCACTAAATTATCCCTCTGTGTGCATGACATAATTCTCCCCCTGCGTAAAGGACTAAATTCTTCCTTTGTGTATATGACATAATTCTCCTCCTGTATTAAGGATTAAATTCTCCCTTTGCGTAAATGACATAATTCTCCTCCAGAGTATAGGGCTAAATTCTCCCTCTGTGTATATGACATAATTCTCCCTCTGTGTATAAGACTAAATTCTCCCTCTGCGTATATGACATAATTCTACCCCTGCATATAGGACAAAATTCTCCCTCTCCGTATATGACATAATTCTCCCCCTGCGTATAGGACTAAATTCTCCCTCTGTGTATATGACATACTTTTTCCTATGTGTATTTCACATAATTTATCCATTTGCACGCATATGTATATCTGTTTGCTTGTGTTATACCTAGGTATTCATATATGTACTATAGGCAGAGAAGACTATTTGCACGCATATGTATATCTGTTTGCTTGTGTTATACCTAGGTATTCATATAGGTGCTATAGGCAGAGAAGACTATTTGAACTGACATTGTTTTTCTTCTCGCTTTTCCTACTTTCAGCTCCCCTAGGAGCATAGACCTTCAATGCCGTGAAATAAATGACGAGCTTTTTTTTTTTTTTTAAATTATTCTTCAAAGAATTGATTGGAAAACTCATGAATACAAAATTAATGTTCCTCAAGTCATAATTACCTCTCTAATCTTTATATATTTACACACAAGCTTGGTTTTATAATATTCATGTACGTACATTAGTACATTCTGGCTTCTTAGCTCAGTGGTCTATGGTTCGATCCCCAGATGAGGTGGGATTTTTTTAGGCCGCAAACGGCTCATGGGTTGACCCAGCCCCAGTTGGGTACCAGAGCAACCCCGGGAAGGTTAAGGCGGCCGGCGTGATGTTGACCACGTCACCCCTAGCGTGCCGATGGTCAAGAAAATATGGGCCTAAACACCATATTCCCAATATGCCTCAATGGGCGTGTAACGGGATCCTTGACCTTTACCTTTTACATAAGTACATACTGGTACGTACGTACGTACGTAAATACACACATTAAAACATACATACATACAATTTAAAAGTGTACTGTTGTCAATTGCTCGGGTTACAGATGTTTTACAAATCCGTGTGGATCTGGCAGACGAGGGCAAGCAATGTATGTGAAAGATGAACTCCCTCATGCACGGCTAGATACAAGTTTCCATTCTAGTGAGGATGCAGAATTACAGGGGCTTGTACTGCATATAAGCGGTCAAGAATAGCAAGTCTTCAATTTGTATGCCCAAGTGGATCGCCTTTTGGAAGAAGGTAGCTGGGAGTTCTTGACAAAATTTCCGAAGAACCTAACAAGAAGTGCTTTATTGCCGGCAATTTTAATGCTAGATCTATGGAGTGGGGGCTCCACGGAAAATAGACAGGATGTTGCCTTGAGTCAGGCCTTGCTCAGCTCAAACCTATCCATTTTAAATGATGGACGCCCAACAAGACTGGCATCTAGACCAGGGGATACTGATGGTGTCATCGATCTGGCATTGATTTCTAGTGCTGCCGCCACCTCTGCACGTAGAGATGTATTGCAAGCTCAAAAAAGCGATCACCTACCCTGTGTAGTCCTCAGTGCGAACGGAAAAACCAGCAGACACAGGAAACCGAAACAGACTTTCCAGTATCATACAGGCCCACGTGACAGTAGTAGCCCTGTGCAGATATTGCGTCAAATTGCAAAACAAAAGACAACTCGTTCACCTTTTACACAACCGCCCTGGTGGAATGATACAGTAGAGACAGCATGGCGGGAAAAGGAAAGAGCGACAAAGTTATGGCAAATAGCACGGAAGAGAAGGATAATGAATTATGAAGAAGTGGAAGATTTTAAGGAGAAAAAGCAAAGAGCTATCAATAATTTCTAGGGCTTGGTAAGAGAAGCCAAAGACACAGTGTGGGAGGGCATTGTGACACAGGTGGGCACTGACAAATAATAATAATAATAAATTCTTTAAGCGCCAAACACGGCGCATAAGGCAGAAACCAGTGCTCTCCAGGTTGTTCGTTGTGACGCCACTCCTCTTAGCTCTTGCACATTATTTAGGCCCAACGTTCTTCCTTCTCTTATTATTGTTCTTCTGAGTGTTTCTTTTGGTCTTCCTTTTTTCCGCTTACCCTCAGGAACCCAAGTGAGCGCCTGTAGTGGTATTCTGTTGTTTTGCATTCGTAGGACATGACCGATATATGACCATCGTCTTTTCCTTATATAGTCGGAGACATATTTCTGCCTAGAGTCTTCTCTTATTTGTCGATTAGTCTTGAATTCTTTCCAACTGATGTTCATGAGTTTTCTAAGACATTTGTTCTCGAATGTATTCAGCTTGTTCTCCAATGATTTGTTATTTTCCAACTCTCACAGCCGTATGTTAACACTGAGATAACATTTGAATTAAACAGACGAAGCTTGGTATGTATATTCAATGATCGTAATTTCCAAATGTTAGATAATCTATTGAAGGCGCTAGCTGCCAAAGCAATTCTAGTATGGATTTTCTCTTGTTGTGTCACCATCCTGAGTCATTTTACTGCCTAAATAATTGAAACTTTCAACTTTCTGTAGTTTTTCCCCCGTTCAAGATGATATCAAAGGTCTCGTTAGAAAAGTTCATAGCTTTAGTTTTAGAGGCATTTATTTGGAGACCAATTTTAACCGAGAGATGACACAAATTATTTATTGCTTCTTGGGATTGTCTTGGTGTTGAACTTAAGAATGCTACATCATCTGCGAAATCCAGGTCCCCAGGAATTTTCCATTTGTCCATTTTATACCCAATTGTTCATTGTGGGTATAGTTTCTCATAACCCAATCAATAGCTATTCCAAAAAGTAGTGGTGACATAATACAGCCTTGTTTCACCCCTGTTTCTACTGTAAACCATTCTGTATTCCCTTTATTTGTTCTAACACACATCTTGCATTGTCATATAGCGCTTTGATTATATTCACATATTTTGTTGGAAAACCATAGATTGTAAGTATCTTCCACAATGATGGGCGGTGTAGACTATCAAAGGCTTTTTGAAAATCGACGAAGGTGATAATAAGTGGCGATTGCCTTTCTACTGATTCTTCTATAATTGTTCTTAGTGTGAATATTTGATCAATACATGATCGTTTCGGCCTGAAACCCGCTTGTTCTTCTTCTCTGATCTTTTCGTCAGCATGCAATTTAAGTCTTTCTAACATCATGCAACATAATAATTTTCCAGGTACTGATAATAGAGATATACCACGCCAGTTATTACAGTCTGATAGATCACCTTTCTTCGGTAACTTTACAATAATACTGTCCTTTCCATTGTTGTGGTGGTTGTTCTTCTCTCCATACTTCATTTATAATATCTAAAATTCTCAAGAGGTTGTTGTCATTAACTGCTTTAATCATTTCCCCTGAAATTTCGTCAACTCCAGCAGCTTTAAAATTTTTTAATCTTTTAACGGCTTGTTTGATCTCGTCCAGCGTGAATTCATCGCAAGTTTATTGGCAAAGTGGTTGTGGATGTTTCATTATTAAAATCAGGTGTTACTGTTGGTGGTGGTCTGTTTAGCACCTCCATGAAGTGCTCAGCCCATCTCTTCATTTTTCTTTTTCTGTTGGTATTGAATTCCCTAATTTACCTTTAACAGGTGTTTCCATAGCAGTAGGCTGGTGACATAGTTGTTTTGTAATTTGATAAAGGCACCTACTATTACCAGTTCTTGCAGCATTTTCAGCTTCTACGGCCAGTTCATTGATGAAATGTCTTTTATCTCTTCGAGTTTTTGTCTTCACTTCTTTATTTAACAAGTTATAAGTTAGTTTGCAAGATTCAACTGCATTATGTGTACTTGCCGCTAGTAGTTTAAGTTTTGCTGTTTTCCTTTCTTGTATTTTATCCCAAGTATCTTCTCTCATCCATTTTTTCTTTTTATGTACTAGGTATCCGGTGGTCGCTACAGCTGCTTCTGTCATTGCTGTTCTCAGTTGTTCCCATTTAGTATCGATTGTCTTGGTGGTGATATCGTTGTCAATTTTGCCTAAAGCATCGAAATAGTTGTTCATTTTGACATTATATTCCTTCTTTATATCATTTGATTGCAGTCTGTGTACATCTATTCTTCTATTTTTATTCGGTTGGTATAACACTGACAAAACACTACAGAAATTCTAGTCCTTACATCGCAGAATGAGTAGGAAAGGTACAGGTCAACCAATTCCTAATATTCTCAGCTCGACAAGAATAAGAATGATGGCGAAAAGAGACATGCATTACTCGAGCGTTATATTACTCAGACAGATAAAGGTGATAAAGCTGCCCGCCAAGAAATTAAAAACCGTATCCTGGAAAGCGGCAGAAGAGGTGACATATTTTTCGACCTCATATCCAAAGAAGACGTTATGTGCACTTTAGAATCCAGTAGGAACACTGCTCCAGGTCCTGATGGTGTACAGTATCACCACATTAAGCAGCTCGATGACACAGGCATTAAGAATGTGGTGAGTGATTTCAACAACAGCATACAGAATGCTGTGGTGCCAGAAGACTGGCTGCATAGCTACCTACGGCCACTTCCTAAACCCGGTAAAGACCCCACACTTCTCAACAGCTATAGAATTATCATAATGCAGAATGCCTACGGTAAACTACTAGAAAAGAAAGTAGCACGAGAAATAATGAATCACCTCGAAAATGCACAGATCCTACCTGATACTCTAGGCAGCTATAGGCCCATGAAAATAACATGGAGTAACGCTGGAACTTTTGTTTGCTTATGATGTGTACTAGGGGTTCCAGGATAAGCGAGAAACGGTTGCTGTAGCAACTGACCTAGAGGATGCTTATAACAGTGTGAACTTTGCAACATTAATAAACTGTGTCATGGCTTGCGGTGTTAACCCATGGCTAACGAGATGGATAGCAGCTGCCTAAACTGAGAGAGCAGTGGCATTTCGCTTAGGAACAAAGACATCAGACTCAATGCCCATTTGCCCAGGGTTCTCCACTATCACCGGTGCTGTTTAATATCTATACCGCAAAAGTAGCAACCATTCAGCCAACTGGTTTGGGACGAACATTGACTTTTGCTGATGATATACTAATTTACAGAACTGGCTCTGGCCGACAAGAAATGGTTAATAGCATACATGGTACACTACAGGAGGTGTCTAAATGGTGCTAGGAAACTGGCTCTAAAGTCAATCCCAACAAGGCCTGCGTGATGTGGTGCTCCTTGAACAACTCCATTATGAAAACAGACCGTCCAGATATTACTCTTAATGGACAGAAAACTGAAAGGCACGAAAAGCTGAAATACCTTGGAGTTACATTCGATCTCGGGCTCTCGTATATGTACCATGTTGAACAAATCACACAGAAATGCAGGAGAGAGCTAGAAGCCCTGAAAATAATGGCCGCGGCGTGTCTGGAGCTGATATTACTATTTCTTCTTTACCATCAGCTAGTCATATCGGTTATTGAGTGTGGGCTGGGAATGCTCACGCTGTCAGTAACACAATGTGAACGACAAGAACGCATTCAAAATGAAGGGATGCGTATAGTCTTGGGCTGTACGCGAGATACCCCCATTGTGACAATGAGGTACATGCTTGGAGTGCTGTCGATTAGATCCAGATATGTTATGGCCCAAGCAAAAGCATATATGCGAGTAACCACAAACAAACGGCACCCCCTGCAATGTAACATAGCTGACATTAAGGGAGCAAGAATAAAGATAGGGATGTCATGGGTGACACAGGCAGAGACAACAATCAAGCAGGTGGCCACAGTTGACAATATATTCAAAGGGGAAGAGTGGAGTATGTCAGATGAGAACTCGATTAACTACCAGCAAGTCATCATCAGCCTTGGCAGAGAGTGTAGAACTTGGGGCAATGGAAAAGCAGAACTGGAAATTAATCAGCTGATGCATGATCATGCCGGGGATAAGGATGCCATTGTGTATACAGACGGGTCTGTGATCCGTGATGAGAAATCAGGTTGGGACTTCTCTGATTTTTTTTTTTTTTTTTTTTTTTTTTTTTTTTTTTTTTACTCGAGGGCTAAATCTCATGTTTTCGTACGCCCTGTTACTGCAGCCTTAAGGTGGCTAACTGAAACTTCATTAACAAAGGCATTCATTGTGTCAGACTCTCAGTCCATGCTTCGTGTGACGAAATAAGTTGTGCACTTTTCATAACTGTCGTTCTCTCCGGCAGTATCACTTCATTTCTTCATTTTCTTCACTCATCGTCCTAATATTTGGCATATTTTATGCACTTACATTTTTGCTCCGACCACTCCCTAGATTTATTTGCGTATCACCAGGTGAACAGTAGTATTATCGGGCTAGTTAGACAGGTCACTGTTTACAGGCCTCAGGTTTCCCGTCCTTATGTGTTATAAATGTTTATACAATACCAAAAACCTACCCTCTGTTCTATACTTACTGTTCTTAAGTCTACTATCATTTACTAGACACCGTATTAAGGTCTTTGTCTTGTGTGGACTGACCTATACTGAATAATAGGGGAACAACAGAAATGATTGCGTCATTAATATTCTGGGCTGCCCATTGTAAACTTCCGGTGTTGTGTCTTGCGGTTCGCACTAATGACCAGTCATCGAAGCATCATTTTTTGGTGATGCCTAGATGGCCGGGAGGATAGTGTGATTCGCTTGCATAGCAAGGCGGTGTTGTCGCACGGAAGGTCCGGGGTTCGAGTCCTGTGTAAGCCACTCGCGTCTGTTTTTCTATTGTCTAGTGTTATACTTCTTTATTTCTTACGAGTGCCTGAAAACATACATTTATGTTTGTCTAATATTTATTTACTGTTTACAGGCCTCAGGTTTCCCTTTCTTATGTGGCCTTTTCTCCATTTACTTATTGGATTAAAGTAGTCTTCTTTTGGCTTACACGTCTCCAAGTTCCGTTGTGAACAGGACGCGCCACAGAGACTAACTGACATTTTAAAGAGTAAAGTAACTGGACTACAATCACCAGAAAGTATCTATTCAATTTTATCAGCCCATTGTGGAGTATACCAATAACAGTTCTCCCGACTTCTGATAGTCGTATCCAAGTGGATTTGTATCCAGAAGAGTTACGCTATTTCAGAATCGGCACTCACCAGAGCCAGCCGGTAGGATTTACCATCATCATCAAGCAACAATAATTAACAGTTTGTTAGCCATCAGATGTTTTCCTACTGTTTACCTAAACACCAGATAGCGCAGAGTTGCGGCATTAACTATCAAGGTGACATTGTGTATCCAGGAATCAACCACCAAATTAGGCGTCCCCCTTATAATGTTTAATTACTGAAAGGAGGGACTGGGGCCCAATTCGGAATACAAAAACTGGACCTTAAATACATATTCATGGATTATACATCCAACGGATTGTTTCACCAAGAATAGGGTAAGAAGCGAGATTGTGTGGCCACGTATGACAGAGTGAGAGAGAGTGAAATATTTTCTTTAGTACAGGAAACATTGTATCATCTGAACTCTGTTTGACTATTGTTTAATTTTATTGATATAACGTTTAGTGGGAACTGTGTTCTTTCTTTACTGTCTATACTGTAATCTAGTGCTAAACCTTTAACCTTTGGGGTCATTAACTTGTTGGGTTCCTATCTTCTCAAGGAGGGGAGGGCACAGGTATTCTGTTAATTCTCTATATATGTAATTCTGATTTTATTTGATTTCTTTTAGATATTCGATGTTGTAAAGTTTAATGACAATAAACAACAAAAGAACTAAACTTTGTGTGTTGGTCAGACCCATCCCCAATTAACCGTAGTTCTTTCACGTTTGTGTGTCTTGTTGTCACATAGCTGTGTGTGTATGTGTTTAGTAAACTTATATTTCTCAATATAGGGGAGAGAAAGAGAAAGATTGTCTTATACTAAAATATAGTCGCATAGATAGGCTGGACTAGAGAAACTACTCAGTCCAGAGACAGATCTTCTCCTTAAACTATCCACTAGTGAAAATTCTATTTCTTACACCTTTACTTCTCACGTATTATCACCATCTCCTATACTCAGGCGGGACCATACATAACTTTAACACCTATCTAAACGCGACAAGTATCATTTTGTGAGATATATGTACATTGTTAAGTGTAATTCAGGCAGGCCATTGCCCTTGCGCTGTCCAGACACATTTTCCCCATTTAAGTGACCAGAAGAATAACGGTGGCTTCTAATCATATTGGGAGCCGAGGTAGCGCAGTGGTTAGTGCACTGGCTTCCTAGCTCGGTGGTCCATGGTTCGATCCCCAGTTTAGGTGGGATTTTTTAGACCGCAAACGGCTCCGGGGTCGACCCAGCCTCATGAATTGGGTACCAGAACATCTCTGGGAAGGTTAAGGCGGCCGGCGTGATGCTGACCACATCACCCCTAGTGTGCCGATGGTCAAGAAAATACGGGCCTAACACCGTATTCCCAATATGTCTCAATAGGCGTGTAACGGGATATTGGTGGTTGGACTTTTACCTCAAATAATTAGCAGAGGCATTAACTCTTTTATTTTGTCTAAAGTTCGTGGTACTATATATATATATATATATATATATATATATATATATATATATATATATATATATATATATATATATATATATATATATACACATCTAGACATTTAGCAACTAACTATACAATAATTTCGCTGGATTTACACCAGGTGGGGGTTTGAAAGGGCTAAAACCATTGCTTAATTCTTCACGAAAGACAATGGATCAGATATAAGTTAATAGTGCTCTGCCCTATGCAGCATTGTTCTTGACTTCTGAAAACATCTTGTGAAACTTCCTTGAAATAGAAGCATCATTATCCTTCTATTTACAACTCTGCCAAGAGTAAACTTGTGCGAAGGTGGACACCTTTGAAGACCCATATTAGATACTCTTGAGTGTTGGCCAGTGTTGGACCACTACTGCAGAACTAAGGGGAGGCAATCCATGACACTTCGAAAGGTTTAAAGTGATTGGTTGCGGCATGAATAGAAAACATTAATAGAAGCTTCGAGTCTACAAGAGCTGGTGTGGATCTACTGTCCTGGTCATACAGGGGTACGTGGTAATGAGAGAGCTGACAGACTAGCATCAAGAGCACCTACAGTGTGGACACTGAATGTAGATAAGGCACGGCTGTTTGTGCCCTATACCAGAGCGCTCTTTTAGTTTCGGTGATAGGAATTCTGACACCGGGTATAAAATTTTGTGTGCACCGTAAAAGACTATTTAAGTTTTTGGCGGGGAAAATCAGCTGATGTGTGAGTAAAATCAGTAAAATATAAATCATTACACACTCGTTCTGGATAAACACAGCGCTAAAATTCTTTTGTGTACTATAACTTTGTTCTGTGTTCTATTTTTGATTGCATTTTTATTTGTTTGAAATTAGTTTTGACGGAGTTACAGACTTTTGAAAACAGCGTCATCATTTAAGGAAATTCATAAAATAAGTAATCTTTTTATTAATTTAATATCTAAAAATCGGCCCATTCGCTTGAGTTTATAATTATAAAGACTTCTCGAAGGGAAGCTAAAGATTATTTCCACATACTTTTTTTTTTTTTGGTTTCATATCTTGAGAATGTGTGGTATGTGAGTGTGGCATTACAAGAACAAGCATATTGTCACCAGATTTTATAGCATTTAAATCCCTTTAAACGCATTCCTGATACTCACAAATCTTAAATAAGGTAGTAAAAAAATAACTTTTTGTAAAGCACCATCTGTTTTTGCATTTTCATTCATTTATAATGATATTTAGCTACGTATATAAGCGTCAGAAAACATGTAAAGCTATAGATAGATTACTTCCACATAATTTGATCTATCTTTCAAGTCTTGTTAATCTTCTATTTATAATATGAATTTTTTTTTTTTTATTGTGTGTGAGATAAGGACTGTTCCATTAGTGTTCTTTGGTAGACAATCCTGTGCACACGACGGCTGCCAAAGAATTCTAAGTAACTGTTTGTATATCTTCTTTCATTCAAAGTTACAATGCAGGTAGTAAATTTAGAGAAACCAAATTCTAAATCTAATACCATCCTTTTATCAATGGCTAGAGTCAGAGATACATATGATAATTTAGAAATATTTATGAATGGCATGAAAGCTCAGATAGAGTCACTAAAAGATTTAGAGTGGGATGGTAAAAAAGTTGTTGTTTTCTTATTCGGGGATTATGACTTTTTGATGAAAATGTTTTGCTGGAGACACCACAGACATGGGTATATTCCTTGAGCTCCAGACAAACCAAACATTTTCATCAAAGACATCCAGAGAGCATACAACTTGCAAACCAAGAAGTTTGGCCATGTTGATAAGAGATTACAATAGATATATGAAATATGGGAAAGGGAATAAAAGGCAAGTGGCACATTACCATAATTGTTTACACAAACCAATGTTAGAGATTGAAATTGAAAATGTAGCTCCTCCTTACCTTCATATTTTATTAGGCATTGTTTTGAAACACCACAGACTTCTAGAACAGGTAGCTGATACAATAGACGCAAAGATATTTGAGAATTCGCAAGAGATACATGCAAACATTAGTACTTTTAAGAACTTGAAGAGATTTAGTAGGAACTGGAAATAGGCAGAAGAATTAGGAGCTAAAATTGAATTTTTTTCAGGTAGGTATTGAACTTTGTGAGGATAAGGAGGAGACAGATAATTTTAAAGTTAGACTTGAAAATGCACAAGATGCGCTGGCCAAACTTCAGTTTCAAGATCTGTGTACTAGGTCTGGTCCAGTTTGCTCACACATGGACAAGGTACTAGCCAAACACAAAATCATACAACAGGCTTATAATAGCAGAGCATTTATAGGGAATCACTGCCACAGATATCTCACACAAAAAGTTTATAAAGATCTTACAAGAGCAATCATTACACAAACACTGAAAATTACAGACAAACAAGATATAACTAACATAGCTTTTATTGCCCAAGAACAATTCAACTCACTGAAAGAAGCATTTGAGAAAGTACACAACAAAATATCACACAGTAAACCAATTAGTAAAGAATCAATAACAGCATCGATAGAGACTTATATGTCTTTGTTCAGAAAGCTATTCCCTAGTAAGACAATTCATAAACAGCACATATTAGAAAAATGTGCGCAGACTGGATCAGAACTCATGATGTATGATTGAGATAATTGTTAGCTTCGTGTTCTGGGGACACATTGGGTGTGTTATTTTAAGGTTATAAATGTGGACATGCAATTTAAACTTTCAATAATTAATGTTTGACGCATGAAACCAAAACAAAACTTTGATATCCATTTTCTGCAGGTTTTCTACTTTTGATTTCTGTAATTTGTTATGCATGTTGATTGTGACCACATTAGTGTAAATTGAATTAGAAACAAACCATAACAAAATGTAAAAAAACGTAAATTTACACTATTTCAGACTATTACCATCTTCTGTATTAATTGTGAAAAATGTTTTTCTTGTTCTAAAAATTTACTCTAACATTTCAAGTCTAGCTTTACGCAAAATAAATCCGGTATTTATAATAATAAACAGTAGCATAAAAGCAATTCAAACATGTTTTAAGGATGATTGGCCCCGTTATTTTAAGGTAATAACTGTGGACTTGCAATTTAAACTTTCAATAATTAATGTTTGACGCATGAAACCAAAACAAATCTTTGATATCCATTTTCTGCAGGTTTTCTACTTTGATTTATGTAATTTGTTATGCATGTTGATTGTGACCGATTTAAAAAATTGCATTAACCTAAGACAAAAAACAAGAACTCTAAAAAATTAAAACAAATTATGCAAATTGAAAAAAAAAATCAGGACTAGCAATCTTCTGTTCTAATTATGATATAATAGTTTGAAAATATTCTCAAAACCACGTACACATTCTATTCCGCCATGGCCTCCTAAAAGCATACAGCCCTATCAAAAGTACTCATTAGGAAGCGACTGTCGTAGATTGCTCGCTGCAGTGATAGCTCTTGAGAAATACAGAAATAGATCTTTCCACGAGTGCAGTTGTAGCGAATCAATAGAACGGTCCCCTGGAAAAGACAAGATTCTTCTCTCTCTCTCTCTCTCAGGCCTATCTTCTACGACACTTATGTAAGAGTCGAACAGACTATTGACAACATATGCTAATATGTAATGAACATACCACTCACGTGCACACACACCAGTGACAACAGGTAGACACACAGACGTGGGAAGACTATCAAAATGATTACATATATATATTCTGAACGAGCTGACCAACACGCTGCTTTTAGTTTCAAAGGGAAGTTTTTATTTATCAGCTAAAAATTTCCTCACAACACATAAAATTCATCAAGAAAAGAAAATAAACATATACACGTGGTCAAAACAATAATCAATGAAATTGCTACAAGAAATGATAGACCCCAATGTGATCTCATCCCCTCAAGATAAGCCCACAGCCCCGTTATGAGTAAAGTGAAAGCCAGGAGATTCAATGATACATATGAGTTTGTCTAATAATTTTTCTTTCTTTCCTCGTAAACAAATATGAACCGACTTAGATGTAGTAGGTTTTAACCTGAGGGAAGTCAAAAAAATATTCTTGCATTGACAACAAGTTTCATAAATGGAATTACAAACATGGGTGAAATTCACATACCTCACACCGTCTACTTTCACTCGGTTCTTTCATCAGGGCCCTGTACTAATTACATACGTGATGTAGCTTGCCGTCTGGCGCAACCTTGGTAACATTCACACCCTTTGTCTGTTCTGTCGTTCACTGAAGCGGATCCCAGCTCTACAGAGTGGTTTTAAACTGGTTTTGTTTTTTTTTCTCAGAAATTTCTCCGGGGAGCATCAGCTTCAGGCGTCAGCTATTTCAGACTAAAGTTAGTGTATCTTGACTCACGAAGTAAGAATTAGGGTTAAGCGAGCACACAATGTCAGAACACGAGTTTCCCTAAATTAGGAAAATGACCGGTGGACAGCTTCTCTCAACAGATAATCAGGGTTCACCACACATTTGGTCAAAAAAAGATGTCGGCAAGTTTAATGCTATGAATAATGTTACTTGCCACAAAGGCTGTACTTTAGAATATCGTTTCTGGAAGGACTAATTCAGGCACACTGGGCCCGTTATTTCAGTTCACGTTAAAGTTCTTGAAAAGCTTACGACCAAGTCTTTAAGGGAAAAGTTTTTTTTTTTTAGTCTTCACAGGATAGGTTCATCAGTACGTAACGCTGGTATAGTTAGGTTACCACAGAAATCTCTCAAACACAGAATTCCTAAGAACTAAACCACTTCGATCAAACTAAAGGCCATCTCTTTTAACAGAGATTTTTTAGAAATCGAACGAGGCTTGTTCTAGTCTTGACTGCGAAGTTACTGAGTGATAATGAAATCTAGCTCATTCTAGCATATATGAAAACCCAGACAAAGAGATGAACGTTTATTTCGCAAAAACGAAATAATCTCCCCTTTCTCATAACAACTACGTAACTAGAAGAGGCTGTCGTAAACTGCCACTTTCTGCGTGTCAGTTGCGAAATCTCAGACAACCTGTCTCCAATGCAGGGCAGTTTTCACACTACAGCTGACCATGGCCCACAGTGAGCGCCGTGTCAGTTTGGGATTTTTCAGACAAATGTCTGAATACTGACCGGTGCAGATGTAAAGTATCACACCTCACCGGGACTTATGCCGAGAAGAAGCTCGCGCGCTCGGTGAGAATGTAGACGATTGTCTACGTCCTATGTTCAGCGAACCGACTTATCACGCCTTCTGACGCCCTGCAGCCCTGACATCTACGTAATATCGTCCTAGCGCGATTCTCAGTGTTGAGAAAGAAACAGGTAAAGTTTAAAAATACTGAAGAAAATATTTTTCGCAACCGAGTGATGCGAAAAATACAGGAAAAACAAGTATGGAAAGAATATAAATGAAAGGATTAAGGTGAGAGAATAGGAAGAAGATGTAGGTAATTTAATGACATAAAGACCTACGTGACAGGACGTCCCCCCTTAAGATATGGAAGCACTCCATGTCTACGTTATGGAATTAAATTTCCTATAACCGTAGCTTCGGGGTGTCTGTCTTCTTCCCTCTCATCTTCCCCCTCCATCTCTCTCCAATTCCTACTCGAGTCTACTCCCCAAAGTTTCCTTCCTCTGGAATGTCTCCCATGCGCGCTTGAAAGAGCGTCGCCGCTTCTGACATTTTTGAAAGATTTCTTGTGATAGCGGTGGAATATCCCTGCCACTATCATCATCTTCGTCAGCTCTGGCGATCGTCAGGAGATGGTCGGAGGTTGGCACTGGTCTTTCCAAGTATCTCTTTAAGAGATTTAAATGGAAAACCTTCTCCTTTCCTTGAATAGAGATCTGGTAGTTAGCCTTAGAAATCTTTTTCAGGACGGTAAACGGCCCTTGCCATCCGATCTTCAGTTGGTTGTTCTCGGTAGGGAGTAACACCAAAACTTTCTCTCCTGTTTCCAGTTCTCTCTCTTTCGCGACTTTCCTGTATCGGTTAGCGTGCTTGGTGCGTGCTCGCTTAAAGTTAGTCGTTGCTAGGTCCCACCCTAGTTTCAACCTTTCCTTTAAAACCGACACATATTTACTTGCTGAGACAACTGTCTCATCCGCCTTCTCGTCTGTCAGAGACTGAAGTAAGGCTTCAAGCGGGCCCTTAATGGGTCTGCCGAATAAGAGCGTAGCTGGCGGAAATCCTGTGGAAGTATGAGGAGATTCTCTGTAGCCAAATAATGCTGCAGGAATACAAAGATCCCAATCTTCAGGTTTCACTTGTGCCAGTTTACTTAGCATCATGTTGAGGTTTCCATTAGCACGTTCCACGAGCCCATTTCCGGCCGGAGTATATGGCTTAGTGTGGATGTGCTGGGTCCTCAAGATCTTCACGATCTCATCCATCAACAGGTTTCGGTATGGGGATCCGTTATCCGTCAACACTTGTTGAGGGAATCCCAACCGAGTGAAAATCTGCACGAGGGCTTCTGCGACATGCTTGGCATCTGCGCATGTTAGCGGGATAGCTTCTGCCCATAAAGTGCATGTATCGACTAAGGTCAGGATAAACCTGTTCCTTCTTTTAGTCCTTTCTAAGGGTCCTAAAATGTCGATCACAACCCGTTCGAATGGTGTTCCCATTATTGGCATTTCACCCATGTGGACTGGGGGTGTCCGTTGCTTGGGTGGTACACGTTGGCACTGGGCACAGGATTTGACATATCTGATAATATCAGTATTTACTCCTGGCCACCAATAATGAGTGGTTATACGTTGGTTTGTGGCGTTCTGTCCCATATGTCCGCTGAAGGGAAGAGAGTGCCCCATTTCTAGGATTTGGCTTCTGTACTGTTTCGGTACTAGGAGCTGGTTGTAACCTTGGTCAGGCTTGCCCGTTCTCCGATAAAGTACGCCATCCTTAGAAAAAATGTCCCCGTGCTGTTTGGGTTCCTTAGCCATGGGCAGTTTCCTAAAGCAGGGTGCCAAAGTAGGATCCTTGTATTGCGCTTCTTTAAGTTCCATAGGTAACAAATTAGGCGCAGGCTCCCGTTCCTTCTTGGTTTGCCCTCTTGTAGTTACTGCTGCCACAATCGGCTCTTCCGGTTTCCCAATACACACGTATCTCCCGCCAAGTATGACTGGGTAGATGGGATCATCCATAACAGCCGCTTTGATCACACCTCTGACAAAGTCAGAGTGGATCTCCACCAATGCGATGGGAAGCGCTGTAGGTGCATCACTCTTACGAACTCCACAAAATTGGACGGTCTCTGCTGTCTCTTGACCGGGTTTGACCAGGTTTCTGGCAACAATGCAATCATAAGAAAGCCCCGTGTCAAATAAGCAAGAAGTTTGAGAACCGTTCAATGTAACAATACCTCGCGTTGAGGGTCTATCCCCAACAGGTTGGGAATCACTGTCAATAATTCCGCCTTGCGAGACTGTCAATAAGCATCCGATGCGTTTCGGCTCGGTGTGCTCGGTCTGATCATATGTCCCGTGCTCCAGGGTTCTCCCTTTGCCACCTTGTCCTTTCTGGCTACGCTGCCGTGTAGGGCGGTCGGGTTGATCAGACTGTTTGGGGTGGTTGGGGTACTTGTTCTTGTAGAACTTGGATTTTTCAGGAGGGGGGTTTTGAGGTCCAGTTTCTCTGTGGTTATTTTGGTTAGAAGCCTGAGAAGATTGCTCTAGGTTAGGTTTTCGAAAATGCTCCTCTGTCGGTTTCCGCTTTGTGGCCGGTAGTTCAGCCAGCGCATTGTGATAACGCTCAGACTTTTCCAAAATGTCTTCAAGTTTTTCTGCCCCCTGCTCAGCTAGAAATCTCCGGGTATCAGCAGACAAAGTGTTCTTTATTTGTTCTGTTAAAACAAATTCCTCAAGACCTTCATAGGTAGAGGGGAGCTGCGAGAGCTCAAGGCACTTTGTCAAATATCCCTTTAACCGGGAAGAGAACTGGTGAAAAGATTCAGAATTCTCCTTTCTGCTGTTGCGAAACAGTTGCAAAAATTTGCGAGCGTTCATTTCAAAGCGCTCCAGTAACGCTTTCTTCAACACATCATAATCGTCTTGTTGGCTACTTTCCAGCTTAGAATAAACATCATAAGCAGAACCTTTTAGGGCCTGGGAAAGTTTCATATTCCAACGCGACCTCTCTAACCCCTACAGAGTTGCAATTTTCTCAAATTTTTCTAACCATGTGTCAATCTTCTCATTTGGACAAGGAAAAGATTCTAGAGTGAAAGACATGGCGTTTAGTTGAAGAGATTGAGTGTTAGAAGGATCAGTTAAGGAGGAATGAGGAGAAGATTCTCCATTGCTGGAGGTAGAGGCAGCACCACGACTTTGGAGTTCTAGAGCTTTAAGCGCCAGCTCATGCTGTCGTCGTTGCTCATTTTTCTCTTTTTCTGTCTCGTGCTGCATCCTGCGAATTTCCATTTCCTCGTCCATCTTCTTCTGCTGCAAAGCTTCGGCTGCTTCTTCTTTCCTCCTTAGTTCTTCTTTTTCCTCTTTAGCTTCAGCTGCTTTTCTCTCCGCGTCATATCTCTCGAGTTCGTCTCTGACAAATGCTTTCGCTTCCTCTCCTTCCAGTCCCTCCTCTCTCGCTTCGTCCCTGAGGAGTTGTCTAAGCTTTGCCCTCTCGGCCATATTATGTCAGTGACTGAGACACGTGGAGATAGAAAATAGGAAAGAGAATAACCTGGTTCCTAACACTTAGGAGAAAAAAAAAACCAAAAATCCGAAAGATGATATCCTTAACCCTGGGATACCTCCTCCAAAATAAAATCTAACTATCGCTGCTATTATCGGCAATAAAGCACTTAATGCAAAACACGACTACGCCAACTAAATGGTAGTTAAGATTACTTCTGAAAAATAAGTTGCTACAGTGGAAAAGCAAAATAATTATTGCAAAAATTAAAGAGAAAAATAATCCCTTAATTATAAAATCCACTCTAAGTTCGCCCCTGAAGTCAGATAGGGTAAGGGAGGCAATTAATCTGGACAAATAGTCCGAAACGCACTCCTTAGCTTTTGCTCAAACACCTACTTCTTCAGAACCCTTGTGAATGTTATACACTCACAAAACTTTACCAGCGTGTAGTATTACAATCAACATTAATTAACATGTATTCCGAATAAATCAACCTGTAAACCAAATGTATAATGCTTCTTAATGCTGTGGAAAAAAACTTATCAGTTTGTGTGGTCAGCACGCTCGTACACAGATCGTTAGTCTAGGGGATACATTATTTAAAGATATAACAACTCACAAGATATCACACTCTTACTCTATTACAGAATAAAAATCTTTAAAGACGAGCTGATATTAGTCGTCTCGTCTTCCTATTCTAAGTTCAAAAATCCGTCGGGCGAGACCCCATTTGTCGTAGATTTTTTGATAGGAAATTAAGACTTTGGTTGGTCCCTTCTGAATAGATAGAATCAGTGATAGCTGCAGTGAGAGTTAATACAGAAATAGATCTTTCCACGAGTGCAGTGGTAGCGAATCAATAGAACGGTCCCCTGGAAAAAGACAAGATTCTTCTCTCTCTCTCTCAGGCCTATCTTCTACGACACTTATGTAAGAGTCGGACAGACTATTGACAACATATGCTAATATGTAATGAACATACCACTCACGTGCACACACACCAGTGACAACAGGTAGACACACAGACGTGGGAAGACTATCAAAATGATTACATATATATATTCTGAACGAGCTGACCAACACGCTGCTTTTTAGTTTCAAAGGGAAGTTTTTATTTATCAGCTAAAAAATTTCCTCACAACACATAAAATTCATCAAGAAAAGAAAATAAACATATACACGTGGTCAAAACAATAATCAATGAAATTGCTACAAGAAATGATAGACCCCAATATGATCTCATCCCCTCAAGATAAGCCCACAGTCCCGTTATGAGTAAAGTGAAAGCCAGGAGATTCAATGATACATATGAGTTTGTCTAATAATTTTTCTTTCTTTCCTCGTAAACAAATATGAACCGACTTAGATGTAGTAGGTTTTAACCTGAGGGAAGTCAAAAAAATATTCTTGCATTGACAACAAGTTTCATAAATGGAATTACAAACATGGGACTAATTACATACGTGATGTAGCTTGCCGTCTGGCGCAACCTTGGTAACATTCACACCCTTTGTCTGTTCTGTCGTTCACTGAAGCGGATCCCAGCTCTACAGAGTGGTTTGCTGGTTTTGTTTTTTTTTTCTCAGAAATTTCTCCGGGGAGCATCAGCTTCAGGCGTCAGCTATTTCAGACTAAAGTTAGTGTATCTTGACTCACGAAGTAAGAATTAGGGTTAAGCGAGCACACAATGTCAGAACACGAGGTTTCCCTAAATTAGGAAAATGACCGGTGGACAGCTTCTCTCAACAGATAATCAGGGTTCACCACACATTTGGTCAAAAAAAAGATGTCGGCAAGTTTAATGCTATGAATAATGTTACTTGCCACAAAGGCTGTACTTTAGAATATCGTTTCTGGAAGGACTAATTCAGGCACACTGGGCCCGTTATTTCAGTTCACGTTAAAGTTCTTGAAAAAGCTTACGACCAAGTCTTTAAGGGAAAAGTTTTTTTTTTTTTTGTCTTCACAGGATAGGTTCATCAGTACGTAACGCTGGTATAGTTAGGTTACCACAGAAATCTCTCAAACACAGAATTCCTAAGAACTAAACCACTTCGATCAAACTAAAGGCCATCTCTTTTAACAGAGATTTTTAGAAATCGAACGAGGCTTGTTCTAGTCTTGACTGCGAAGTTACTGAGTGATAATGAAATCTAGCTCATTCTAGTATATATGAAAACCCAGACAAAGAGATGAACGTTTATTTCGCAAAAACGAAATAATCTCCCCTTTCTCATAACAACTACGTAACTAGAAGAGGCTGTCGTAAACTGCCACTTTCTGCGTGTCAGTTGCGAAATCTCAGACAACCTGTCTCCAATGCAGGGCAGTTTTTCACACTACAGCTGACCATGGCCCACAGTGAGCGCCGTGTCAGTTTGGGATTTTTCAGACAAATGTCTGAATACTGACCGGTGCAGATGTAAAGTATCACACCTCACCGGGACTTATGCCGAGAAGAAGCTCGCGCGCTCGGTGAGAATGTAGACGATTGTCTACGTCCTATGTTCAGCGAACCGACTTATCACGCCTTCTGACGCCCTGCAGCCCTGACATCTACGTAATATCGTCCTAGCGCGATTCTCAGTGTTGAGAAAGAAACAGGTAAAGTTTAAAAATACTGAAGAAAATATTTTTCGCAACCGAGTGATGCGAAAAATACAGGAAAAACAAGTATGGAAAGAATATAAATGAAAGGATTAAGGTGAGAGAATAGGAAGAAGATGTAGGTAATTTAATGACATAAAGACCTACGTGACACTGACCACGTGACCTCTGTCAAGTGGGCTATAAATAGCGCGGTCGGGGAAAAAGGGGAAATAACTAAAAGATCGCTCGCAAACAGCCGTGAAGGGAGAGATACTGAGAACAATTAATGATCGCCTGTTAGAAAATGACAGTGCAAAAGATGAATCATCAAGGTTAAGACTGTTTGAATTTGACATCAAACGTATGGCTAGCAGAGATGGGCGTATGAGAGGATGCATCCGTCGTGTTTAAAACCAGCGAGCTACAAGAACAATTAGCATTCACACTCTTCGACATATACTGAGGGAGATTGAGCACCTATGGGTTTGCCCGGAGTGCAATGATGTCGATTCTGTTCAACAATAACAATACATACATACGTACGCGCTCTCATTGCTATAAAATTAACACAGTCTTTACAAATTCGTTTTTATTTTTATTATCACAATTAATTCTTGTCGTCTAACGGACTCCCATACTTCGTCAGATCTGCAGCAATGATGTCTCTCGATTCTTCCGCATCATCTTCGCTGGTTTTTTTCTCTGCCGCAAGTGGTGTGTGGTTAGGCGACTTCCTCGCAAGACACCGGAGAGGATTAGCATACAAGGTCAGATCGGCTGCTATCTGGAACTCTTCGTGTTTGACATCCGGTGTATCTTTCTTTTCCGTCTCATTTTGTTTTGTGTCATTCTGCGGTACATCCATGTTGGTATCGGCTGTTGAGACAAAATGATGGGCTATAGTTAGAAATGTGATAGCGTTCTTAATAAAGAAACAAAAAGCACGTTTGTTAACTTCACATTAAACGAAAGGGTAGCACAGCCGAACCGGGCGCAGACGTGGGGGAAGCGCCAAAATGTATTAAAATGTACTTGTCAGCTACTAAAATGTTTAAAAACTAAGAACCAGGGATCCAGACCTTCAGGACGACCCAAAGTTCGCTGGGAGGGCAACATTAGACCAATCCTTGAAGTACCGAGGACTAGACTGGAACCAGGCCAGGAGGAAGACAGCAGATAAGATAGTATGTCGCTCTCTCAGGCCAACCTCAACACGCCAGGGTAGAAGAAGATGAACGACTAAGTAATTAAGGAAAACGTTTAAAGAGCAATAAAGCTTAAATAGAAAAGTTCCAAGTAAAAAATTATTTGCCTATATGAAACAGATAGTCTCCCTTTGTGCATGTATTATTCTTTTAATTTATTTTTTTATTTCTTCAAAAACTGCGACTTCAGCGTCTTTCTGTAATCCAACATGAATAAACAAACACAAAAACACCTGCTATAAGGTTTTTTTCTTTTTAAGACAGATGTATTATGTTTTTGTAAAGTGCTTCAGTGAAAATCACTTTCACGAGTTACAGCATGATCCCACTCATTACAGACATACCTCGGAGATATTGCGGGTTCGGTTTCAGTCCACCGCAATAAAGCGAATATCGTAATAAAGCGGGTCACACCCATTTTTTGGGATTCCCAGTGCATGTAAAAGCCCAAAATCATATTTACACTATGTCTATTGAGTGCGCAAAAGCGCTAGGCCTAAAGAAAAAAAAAATTACCGTAAAATTAAAAATACTTTATTGCTAAAGAAAAATGCTAATCTTCATCATCTGAGCCTTCAGCGCACCCTAATCTTTTTGCTGGTGGAGAGCCAAAATCTATCGGAAGAAGAAGGCACGTTCTAATAAATAAACATGAATAATTTGAAAAAATGCGCAATATCTGCGAAGCGCAATAAAGTGAGGTATGGCTGTAGTATAAGACTGAGTCTCGTAAGAGTGCATACAGTACTGCACGTGGGAATGGCTTCACCGTCACGTGTTCTCGGACAACCTTGAACATTCTCTAGGGCCGGCTCTGAAAGGTTATCCCGTAGCAGATAACACTGACAAACAACATTTTTCTTTCTTATATAAGAATAAGTGTTCTTATGTCAATTTCTTGCGCTGATTTCAAATCTGAAATCCGTTTATCTCTATCACGTCGGGTTCTTAAGATATTTGTTAATAAATATATTTTTGGGAAACCGTTATTTGCTCCGTTTCATTTTTACTATATAACTTATTAAAAATTAATAAAAAGCAACATAATTCTACTTTTTATACTGCTAAAAGATGCATGACATATGTTACGCGATTTTTCAAATAGTTACTGTATTTTGAAATAATTCTGAGCAAAATATGGCTTCTAGAAGTTGTAGAAATTCGGCTGATCTGTTCTGTTACGTGTGCGGATATTTTACCGATCGTGTTGACCAGAAAAACTTTACACCATTACTAAAGATAGCATATGAACTTTATTTCGATTCGAAAGTTGATGATGCAAATAAATCTTGGAAGCCAAATGCGGTTTGTTCGATACATTGGCAGGTAGGTTACGAAAATCGCCGGAGCATAAGTCGATGCCTTTTGGAGTGCCAGTAATATGGCGTGAACATACAAATCACACTACTGATTGTTACTTCTGCTTGACAAATATCCATGGTTTCACTTTTAAAACTAGAAAGTCTGTGGTTTATCCAAATATTGAATCGGTTTCGAAACCAGTGCCTCATGATCCAATCACGTGTCCGATCCAAGTACCACCAGAACAATATCCGTTGGACGTAAATGAACCATCAGAAAGTGGTAGTTTACCTGATTTAGAAACTAATTCTGACTCAGATTACATACCGGTGAATGATGGTGTTTACTTAATTAACCATTCAGAACTTTCAGATCTAATACGTGATCTCGCTCTTACCAAAGGAGAAGCGGAATTACTCGGTTCGCGACTCAAAGAATGGAATCTTTTAGCGCCCAATACTCCGATATCTAAATTTCGTCACAGACACAGAGAACTTGTTCAATACTTTGAGATGGATGATGACATTTGCTATTGCAAAGATGTAAACGGTCATGAGCACATAGTCAACGAATGGCGATTTTTCATCGATTCTTCCAAGACTAGTCTAAAAGCCGTGTTATTGCATAACAGAATTTTTTTTTTCATCAATTCTAGTCGCCTACTCTGTTCATATGAAAGAAACTTATGACAATATGGCTATACGTTTGGAAAAAATAAAGTACAATGACTACCAATGGCGGATTTGTGGAGACCTAAAGGTCATTGCAATTCTCACGGGCATGCAGACTGGGTATACTAAATTTTGTTGCTTCCGATATGAATGGGACAGCCGCAACAGACAGGAACATTATGCAAGAAAGGTGTGGCCTATCCGGGATCGTATGCAGCTCGGGCATAAAAATGTAATACGCGAGCCATTAGTTAACAAAGACACCTTCATTTTACCACTGTTACATATAAAGTTGGGGCTCATGAAGATTTTTGTAAAAGCGTTAGATAAAACGAGCAAAGCTTTCACTTATCTTCGAGAAAAGTTTCCGCAAGTTAGCGATGCAAAGATAAAGGAAGGTATCTTTGTAGGACCTCAGATTAGGAAAGTTATTGCAGACAAACAATTCGAGAACTTGTTACATGGTAGTGAACTTCGCGCATGGATGGCATTCAAATCGATCGTCGATAACTTTCTGGAAAATCACAAATCTGTCGACTATGTTGCATATTGTTAAGCAGTGCATAGATGCATACATAATTATGGGCTGTAACATGTCCCTCAAAATCCTTTTGCTCGATTCGCATCTTAACTTTTCCCCTGACAACCTTGGCGAAGTCAACGATGAACATGGAGAATGATTCCATCAAGATATCGCCGTAATGGAGTCACGTTATCAAGGACGGTGGAGTGTGACCATGCTTGCCGATTATTGTTGGATGCTTCATTGCGATGTACCACATGCCATTCACCGACGAAAGTCGACTGCAAAGAAATTAAAGCCTACATAACTGTTATACTTCTTGTACGAATGATGTTGTAATACTGTATGTGTTGTTAAAAAACTTCAATTGCGTATTTCTAGAGATCCCGACCTGATAGAGAAAAACGGTTTGCAGATTTAAAAACAGCGCATTAAAATTGACCAGAAAAACATAGAAATGTTAGAGAAAGAAAAAAAAAGTTTTTTTTTGTTAGTCAGTGTAATCAATCAATCAATACCCTTTAGCTCCCCGAGGAGCATAGGCCTTCAACAAACACATGCCAAGTCTTCCTGTCCCGTGCCATCCGCTCAAGTTCTTTCCATGTTTTCCTCATCATTTTCACCTCTGTATCCAGTTCTCTTCTCCATGTGTTTTTTGGTCTACCTTTGCCTCTCTTTCCCTGTGGATTCCAGAACAGGGACTGCCTTGTAATGCTATCAACAGGTGTCCTCAATGTGTGTCCTATCCATCGCCATCGTCTTCTTCTCAACTCTTGTTCCACTGGCACTTGTCTCGTTCTTGTCATCAATTCCATTTTGTGACTTTGTCATACCATTTCAGTCCTTCTATTCTACGCAAGCACCCGTTTATAAAAGTCTAGCTTTTTGGTTGATGTTTTTGTTGTTCTCCATGTCTCAGAGCCATACAATAGGACTGACTTCACATTTGAGTTGAAGATTTTTATTTTCGTGTTGAACTTGAATGGTGCTCCTATGTCAGGTAGTCTCACCTGGATTTCTAAGATGACAAGTACAACAACTACGTTTGTTGTAAACTTTGTATCCCCTGCCCACTTTTGTGAGATAGATATTTGAGACAGACACACGTAGAAAACACATAACGAGCTGGTGACTGCTTTGTGCGGGTATCCTCACAAGAAACTAATAGCAGAGGTAGCCACATAACAAAGAAATAACATCAATCACATAAAATATACGCAACACATAAGACATCATAATCATTATCTTCATTTTCCTTTAGACTCCTAATGAGCATGGAGCCACAACAGTTGCTAGTGCCCTTTCAGGAAACCTACCCCAAGCATTCACATGCTTTTCCAGCAGTGGTTTCTGTGGTTACTTTTTATTTACATGATGAGGTTTCCAGATCCACAGACAGTCCTCATGTTAGTCGCCTTGTCCTGCATGCCTCAGAGTTCAGTAGTCCTATTCTTTATTTGTCCATTCAGAGAACCCAGGGAACTACTCGTGATGACATAGAAGACAGGAAGAGTAAAAAAGACTGTGGGAAGTGCGCTCAAGATAGATATACCTTCAGGCAGAAACTTGCAATCTACATACAAGCTCAAACAATCTACATACAAGCTCAAACAATGCAACTTTTATCTCTGTATTATTAAATAAATTAAACATCAAGAAACCCGAGGCCAGTGAACATTAAATCAATAATCCACATAAATAGGAATGTTGCAGGCACTCGTAAGAAGTAAAGAAGTAGAAGACAGAAAAAAAAAAAGCTTATCACTTTTGTAGTTTTTATTTTGTTCAACTAACCAACGGATTCTGTGTCAAGGTTACACAGGGAGCGCCTCACCAAAACGAGGCAAGATTTTACTTTAAGATTTTTTTTCTGTTGTCTAGTTCTCTACTTATTCATTTCTTATGAATGACTGCAAAATGCCTATTTATGTGTATTATCCATTTAACTTTTATATCTGCCGGAATGATCTGTTTCTTTCAGGTTCAACTACAGAGCTTGGTTAATTTAAACTAAGTAATATCTCATTGAATGTTAACTTCAATCATAATAAAAAATATAAAAAAATATGGCGTTACTATCCGATGTAGTTCGTGTTAGAAAGTTTTTAGTAAACTAGCTTTTGAGTGTTCAATGGGAGGCGGGAAATATATCTTAATATTTGGGGATAACCCCCTATAAATGATGGCGCGAGAGGGTTTGTCCAGTTTTTCACAAGCTTAAAAATTCTTTTTTTTTTCACACTCTGTCACCTGAAGATCTACCAGATAATCACCTACCATCTACCTATAGATCGTGATCGACCAGCTGCCGACGCCTGATACATATCAAGGGTAGACCAATCAGCGACATGTTGTAATAAATCGTCAAACACAAAATCCCACCCATTTCGAAAACTGCCATTATGCTTTCTCGATGAGAATTTTCGAATCAACGTTTTCCTCATTGGGTTCTTCAAGTTAAATCATTATCATCATACTTTTCTTTTCGCTCCTACTGGAGCATGCTGCCAGCGTAACAGCTGGTCCCCATATAGGAAGCCTACACCAATGCATTCATGTTCCCTTACAGCAGTAGTTTCTGTAGTCATTCGTTTGACATGGTGAGATTGCCAGATTCAAACACGAACTCATTTAAGTCACCTCTTACAATATGCGTGAGGTAACAGTAGCCCTTATCGTTATTTGGCTCATCAGAGTCCCCCGGGAACTGCTCAGGATCGGATCTCACAAAACGAACATGGAAGCTAAGCTTCAATGTACACCGGCTTTTCCACAAGGGTTTCGTCATTCGCTGATGCAAATATTCTGTAAACAATATTGCACTGATTAATTATTAATTTCAGAAATGGTTGTTTTGTGATGTAGGCAGAAGTCTGATAAATATGTGAGCAGCAGTAAATGGGGGAGCATGTTACAGCCATTTTCGGTGCTGTTATATAAAAGCGGTCAGGGCCGGCCTGTCCATTAGGCGAACCTAGGCCTAGGGCGCAAAAATCCTAGGGGTGTATCCCAACAAAATGTAATTTTTTTAGTGTTAAAAAATTATTATTATTTAAATTAAATAACCTAATAATTATTTCTAAATAAAGAAATAGCATTATCTAAATAACATTGATTTACAAAATAATTCTTTTTATAGTTTTATAGAATATTTGGGGTCAAATTTTTGAGGGAAACAAAAATAAAGGTAAGTAAAATTCACCTATTGTCTTATTAAATTTCTTTTCCAAAATTCTAGTCCTTTGTAATGTTAAATACAAAAACTAGCACTGGATGTTTAGTTGGGGTGGCGTCATCATGCCCAATCTATGGTTACAAAGTTCAGTGTCCTGGACATATGGACTGATGTTAATGTTTATATAACAAGATTTTATTTCTTTATTGATGGTGGACACAGTTTATGAATCTCCAGCAGGCCAGGTTTGCACTTATCTGGCCTGTGACGATGTAGTACAGAATTCTTGTGGCCCACTCCTCTCAGTAGCTGAGTAAAATGTTAGGCTGCACAGACCTCCGCTCTTGTACTTCTACAAAAGCATATGGCACAATCGTAGTGCCAGATCAGAAACTCACAATTCAGAATTGAGAACACAGTTACTTAGTACTAGCAAAACTCAGCTGAGCTGCTGGCTAGATTAGGGCGTCCCACTGATTTTTATTTAATAATTCCTGGAAATCACCTCTAGCAGTAACGTACTGTGTCAATGGACAGTCTTCTATACAATGGCACAAGCGTGCGTCTCTTTCTCAATAATATAAATGCTTTTGTCCAATCAGCGGACTTCCCCTCTAACTTTTTCAAATATTCAAACTAAAAGTCAAATTTCAGTCCAGTCTCAGTCTAGTATGTAGTATTTTTCCCAAAATTACACTTGTTTTTTGGACTAACTACATGAAAAAAACTACACAAACCTGCCCCACTAAGTTATTTTTAGCTACTATCCCCCGACTTTGCCCCTCGTTCATCTGCAGTTTGATTTTTGCATTTTTAGGCTCAAGGACGCCAAAATGTAACTTTAGTGAAAATATGCCCAAAAAACTGTTCGCTAGTCTGATTTGAACAATACAGTCTTTCGTCAATATCTTCCGTGTTATCTGTCTGTCTGTGTAATTAAAAGTATATTATTTGTCAGCTTAAGATGGGCTATCAAACTAGCTAGGTTTTATTTTCATAACTTTATTATTAAAGAAAAACCTACTTTTCTCAAGGTTAGTTTTTGAAATTTGTTTTTGAACCTTCGTCCACGGCGTTTGCCGCTATATTCAAACAAAACAACTAATTACGGTAAAACGTCTAAGATACGTCTGTTTCTAATAAGAGCTAAGGTCGTTTTTCTACCAATTCCTTACATTGTGTCAACTAGTGGCGTAATTTTTCCATTAAACTACAAATTGCGTCTTTTTGCCTTTTTAGATTCAAACACGTGTTCAGACCGTTATAATTTTTTCCTTTTATCTCCGTTTCCCTCCCGTCTAAAAGGGTAAACCGTTTAGTCTGCATGTTCCAACTAGTTAGTTTCAATGGCGGTAGAAAGCGCTGGCGTAGGTGAAGAAGCCTCGGCATATCTTGCCTATATTTTTATCCCTACGTGTTATTTTACCCGTTATCTTTATAGTCTAATTGGAGATATTTTAACGTTGTATCACTGTATTTTTCACCACAGTGATCCCTATTAGCTGTATCTTTCAGCGAGTTAAATAGAACATTGTAGCTATGTCCGTGCCAATGAATTTGATGACCATGGAAGAGAGGGTGGAAAAGGAGGAATGGAGAACTACAAAAGTTTATTTTGTGATGATGTTCCATGTCGTAATCGCGCACTGTATTGTTATTATCACATCACACAATAAATCAATAGATCGTCTGATTGGCAGAGTAGTTAGAGCGATGGTCTCTCGCCACAAAGGCGCCGGGTTCGAATCACGATACCGACACGCTCCAGTCTACCCAGCTGCAAATGGGTACCTGGCTGAGTTAGGGAAGGAAAAGGCAGCGAGGAAGGGAACTGGTCACCCCCATCTCTCGATGCTGGACCTGGTATGGTGAAGTCTCTAACACGTCACTCCCCTACGGCAGTATCTGTACATTTTTTTAAAATAAATCATAATAATATACAACAAAGGTAACAGAAAAAGGATCCCGTTACACGCCCATTGAGGTACATTGGGGATATGGTGTTAGGCCCATATTTTCTTGACCATCGGCACACTAGGGGTGATGTGGTCAGCATCACGCCGGCTGCCTTAACCTTCCCAGAGTTTCTATGGTACCTAATTCATGAGGCTGGGTCGACCCCGGAGCTGTTTGCGATCTAAAAAATCTCACCTTAACTGGGGATCAAACCATGGACCACCGAGCTAGGAAGCCAGTGCACTAATCACTGTGCTACCGCGGCTCCTAGATGAATAAATAGACAGATGACTGTCACGAAGTGGTTTTAATTTTATAGAGTGTGCCTGAATGAAAGCAAGACCCTAGTATGAGAAAGTCTGAGAAGATAGAATTTAGATGGAAAATGACATGCCTGTGGACAGACGCGACTATTGGCTCAAGGGATAGAACCAGGATTTGAATCTCCCCTTGCCGCTTCGTGACTTTAGACTGGCTATAGTCTCGCCCTCCTCTGACTTCCTTTAAATACAAGGAGATAAGGTGTATAAATACGACCACGAACACCACTATACAGACAACATAGAGTAAGTATAGTAAAGAATAGAAGCTGATCCAGTAAATAATATATGTATATATTTATTTACATACAAGAAAAACATAAAATGGCATATTACGTCATCAAGTCAGTCGATAGCGTGCACTGTTGCACGGCCTGGAAAAACCAAAGTAACAATTAAATTGAGAGACACTCAACAAAAAAAACCTCAATCACATTCACTCCTCCTGTCACCCTGCTGAGGAACAATAAAAATGGTTAGTGCTTTAAACCAAATCTAATTTGGTGGGGCTGTCAACTTTTAGCCTCCACTCTCTAACACTAATAAATTTCTACTGTCTTAGTCCTGGTGACTCTTCCTCAACGAACGGCTACACAGCTTTTTACTTGTTGGGCGATATGCGCCGATAACTACACCACAAGAAATGCTAAAATAATAGACTTGGTTTTTCGAACGCAGACTCAGTGTCTATCCGTCAAATGGATACTGAACAGACCCTACTGGTCCTGTCTATTTTCTCCCTCCTTCTCTATCTTTCTCTCTTGATCTCAGTGTCTCTCTAACACTCGAGGGCTGATGATGCGGCGTCTCCGTTACTCTCTTCTCGATTTCTATCAGGACCTAGGTATGGTAACCCTGTCACCTGTTCCTGATTTTGGTGATGACGATGTTCGGATATCAAGCATGAGGGACTTGATTAACTGTAGACAAATCTTCTCTGCTGCTGAGCAAACTTTTCCCTTTTCTCCCACTCCGGATGTAGAGGAAGACACAGCCTTGATTTCTGGCTGTATGAAATTGAAACCAGTCTCCCGGCCACCTGCCGTTGCTAGAGACTATAATAGCGACGCTCTTGGCTGTATGATAATTAAACCTCGGTCCAGCTGAAGCATAGGGACTTCCCTGCCAGAGACCATAGGGTAATTTTCTTTTGCTCCTGACGATACTCGAGTACACTGACCCTGAGATATGTCTTTTGCCGTGGATAATTTTATTTGACAAAATTATGCTCCCCACTGTTTCGCCGAAACTCGCTGAAATTAAAAAGAAACAGCGACTCATGTACACCCTCCGTCTAAGCAGTAAAATTCACTCACAACGTAAATCTGAACCCTCCGACAATATTTCTCACATTTTTCAGGCTCAGAAAAATTAACGAACACACCAGGGATTTCCCCATAAAATTACATTAGTAAATACACAGAAATAAATGGTGGTTTTACATAACATTCTACAAATATGGGCACACGTGTTCCTCACAACTTCACACACTCCTATCTACTGCCAAAATCATAGAAAGAATAAGCACACTGTTGCATTTACGTCGTTCTTCAAAAATTGATAATGGATGGCACTATCGTTAAAAACTTTAAGTTTTAATGTCCCCGAAGAATTAACTACGGGCGAATTTCTCAAAGAACCCTCTAATGAATAAAACGATAATAAGATAAAATCCTACATACCAATTCATCGCTGGTTTTTCCCACAGTGGAGAACGATAAATTACGTAGTCTGACGGCTGGCACTTATTTTTCATAGAGACCGAATCCCCGTTTTCTGTCCCATTATATACAAGAGAAAACACCCACGCGAATTCCCGTCCTACGCAAATCCCGGACCAATGGGAGCGCTAGAAAAATCAATACTATCAACCCACGCAAACCCCGCGTGCTTAAAATTGCGTCACGTTACCTGACGGCCCCGTGCTTCCGGCCGCGTGCTTCCGGCCTCGTCATATCGCGTGCCGGAAATGGCGATTATTTTCGTAAACAACGAATCTACGGGAATCGCGAAAAATTAGAAGAAAGTAAACTGATGCTAGAATAAAATAAACCTACCATCATAAACGAACCCATTTAATTTATCTACTCAAAAAAAAATACCAAACACGATATATATTCAAATGAGAAGAAATAAAATGGTGAAAAAGCGTGCCCGAAAATAGCGATTTCCGTAAACAACGGAAAATCGCGTGATCAGAAGAAAATAAAACTGGTAAAAATTCAAAATAGAACCACAGAATCGGGCCTGTTAAAAGTCAGAATTACAGTGTAGCGTCACAATGACTGGGTGAGATTAGGTAAGCTTGTTGGTAGGGTGATGGATAGACTGGCGGATAGATGGTACATAATACAACTGGGACGCAAATTTTAAATCCCGCCTAATGCGCATAAAGCCATTGCTCCGGCCCTGAAAGCGGTAAATTATTGATTCATCAACATTATAAATATGTGCCATGGTACAGGTCAGAAAGGCTTGCCATAAACTTGATGGAAGTTCTATACTCCTTAGGAAGCTAATGGATGATGATGATGACGGAGTTAAGTGTGATCAAACGGTCGAGCTATTTAAACAAAGTCTTTCATTAGCCGGACATGATACAGCCTCTTGAAAATATGGTTTGAAATTAATGCAGAAAATATCCAGCTAATCATCATCAGCATCATCTTTACAATTGAGCGCCAAAGGAGCATGTGCCTTCGATAAATGTATGCTAGGTTCTCCTGTCCTTTGCCATTTGTTCAAAATCCTTCCAAGTCTTTTTATCTCCTTGTATTCCGGTCTCCAGCTTTCTTCTTCTTGTGTTTTTCAGCCTTCCTCAACATCTTCCGGCCTCCCTCAACATCTCTACCAATAAACTGAAACGATACACTGAAAGTATGTATACTCCTGCTCCAAGACCTTCCAAAGGGGTCTCCGAAGAGACAACAAAATAAGCTGACCTCCGCCCCAGCCAGTCCTTTCCTCCGAGTTAACCACACCAAGGTTGCACGTGGAGCTGGCAACCCCATGATGCAGAACAGCTCGCCACAGAAACAACCCCTTTCAGATCTTGTGAAAATGAGTTCGCTCATATTATTTTGCAACATTTGTTACACTATCAGACTGATTTCCTTTTGTCCTAGAGATTTGATGAACAGTGGTTCTTGACTCACTGACTGCACAAGGACAGCGCCGCTAAAATTATTTTATAATAGTGATAACCCGTCAACATTGACAGGTTTTTAATTATAGTGTGTTGTTTCTGTTACATGTATTACAGACGCTACTATCACTACTGTGGTCATTTCATTGCAGGCGACCGTCATTAGATATTTGTAGTGAAAATTCAATGGATGTATTAAATATGAAGACATGGAGTAACCTTACCTAAATGACATGTTGAGCAGTGATAATGATCTTCTTCTTCTTCTTTGATCCTTAACCGCCGACAGTCAAAGCAGTCAGTGGCCATCACGCCTAGTGGCGTCTTGTAGGGCAACAACAAATTGATTCCACTTTGCTCGGTCGGTGGCCATCCTTCGTACAGTGCCCCAACTCTGGTTCATTCTTTGCATCTCAGCCTCCACAGTCCTCCGCCAAGTTGTTTTTGGTCGGCCTCTCGTTCGTTTTCCTTCAGGGGTCCAAAGCATAGCTGTTCTTGTGATGGCATCGGGGTCTCTTCTGAGGACATGGCCAACCCAGCTCCAGCGTCTGCCAGCTATGATGGTATGCATGTCCTCTTGCTTGCTTCGAGTAAGCAGATCTTGGTTGGTGATGGTATTCGGCCAAAAGATTCGGTGAATTTTTCTTAGGCATGTTCTGTGAAAAGAGGACAATTTCGACATTTCCTTCTCTGTAACTCTCCAGCATTCCGCACCATAGAGAAGCACAGAAAGCACACAGCTCTGATATAATCTTAATTTTATGCTTGTGCTGTACTGAGAGGACTTCCAGATGTTGTTTAGACTAAAAAAGGCTGTTCTTGCTTTGTTCATTCTGTTGTTGATGTCTTTGCTTGCTCCGTCGTCTGGTGTTACTATGCATCCTAGATATGTGAAGGTGTCTGTCTGTTCCAGTTGATAATTCCTTGCTGATATGGGCTCAGGGTTGCTCACATTGAGCGTCATGACCTCTGACTATTAAGTCTATCCGTTTTTTCCTGGATGTGTTGATGTGAATGTGCTAGTAGTGCAATGTCATCTGTATATTCCAGATCTTCCAATGTAGAAAAAGTAGTCCATCTTATTCCTCTTGGACTGCCCTCTGTTGTTTGGCGCATCACCCAGTCTATGACGATAATGATCTACTTACTTACTTACTTAGTCGTTCCCCTTCTACCGTGAGGTGTAGAGGTTTGGAAGAGAGAGCACCAGACTATCCTATCGGCTGTCTTCCTCCTGGCCTGGTTCCATTCTAGTCCTCGGTCCTTCAAAGATTGTCTAATGTTGTCTTCCCAGCGGACTCTGGGTCGTCCTGGAGGTCTGGATCCCTGGCTCTTAATGATCTAATGGACCGTAAATTGACTAAACATTTCTTTTATAACAACATGTCTCGTAATTGTTCGCGCATCTTTTAAATTCTTGCCATGGTCGACTTATCGCCTCTGAGAAGCCATGGTCGAATTACTGCCTCTGAGAACAACGTTTGAAGTTTGAAGAAACTCCAGTTCATGTACTGTTTATTAATTGTGTTATCGGCTTCTTTCCATAATCAAACTGTTCATGCACACCTTCATTTGCGCACTTTTTCTATTTTCGGGAGAGTACATATAGGGGGAAACAACACAATTATTGTCTAACTTTCAACCACAGTTGCACCCCCTTAGCTGTGGTTGAAATTAATATACTCTCTCGAAAATAGAAAAAGTGCGCAAATGACAGTGTGCAAAATATGAATGACCGACCGACCGACTTAAGTACTTACGGCGGGTATTATGGTATTGAACTTGTTAAATATAAATAAGACTGTTGCGCTATAGAAGTGGTTCTTAACCAAGGGTGCACGCACCATCCGGGGGTGCGAGAAGCTCCTTCTAGGGGTACGAGACTTAAGATAAAAAAAATATCACCATTGTACGCGTACATAAATTTCTATTTCGACAGCGATGAAAGCGTAATTTTCGTTCTTCATAGAGAATACATTTTTTATTTTTTTCATGGGGGTACGAGAACAAATCTTGAGAATTTAAGGGACACCGGAAGCCGAAAAGGTTAAGAACCACTGTGCTATAGCAATTGATGTTATGCGTCACGTATCCACTATTATCATCACAACAATTTCTTGACTACCACGTATGGTGGTGGCATCGTCTTGAGTCATTTCACGTCAGTTCTATTTAATTATTTGATTCATCTACATCTAAATCAGGTCTCCTGTCTTTAATTCTAAAAGGGCGGTGGCAGAGATAATAACTTTAACTCAGTCCATTCATTCTTTGCTTAAACCGGTAACAGTTGCCTTTTCTTGTAGCCCATCTATAATCGTCTATCAGGAATTTCACTCTTCTTTTACGAGCCAGTTTTTTAAGAAGAATTTCTGAAGAGTGTGGAAATATTGATTTTGCTTCATAATCTTAAACCTCTTCGAGACCTATATCTTATTCACCCATATCGCCATATAGTTTACAGGCCATCAAAGTCAGGTTCCTATATTTACCAGTCTAAAACATTCTGCTGCTCAACCACGTTAGAATATTCTACAGATATACCTACCTCCAGAAGCCTAGAAAATCCTCTCAAGCTAGTCTGGAACTAGATAAAAAGCTTATGCAAATATGAATGTGCACCACAATTAGCGCTTGTTTACTTGTCTTCTGGCAATCTCTTACATCAGCTCAACTGAAAACATTTCCCTTATCCATGCGTAAATGTAATATTCAATGCGCTATTTTCAGCTTCAGAATATTTCCCTCTTTCGTGACAGGGTCAAACACACTTTAAGCTTATCCTTTCATCAGGAGAAAGTGCTCGATCATATGTTATGGACAATCAATATAAACATGGCTTTTGCAGTAACTAAATTTATTCATGGTCATTACATTACAGGCCGTGCTTAGTGAACTGTAGGCCTGTCTGGTTGTCCACCTTTCTGTTCGTCTACCTGCCTACCTTGGTTATCCAAGATTACCTACTCGCATACCTTCTTGTCTACCTACCTAGTTATCTATCTATCTATCTATCTATCTATCTATCTATCTATCTATCTATCTATCTATCTATCTATCTATCTATCTATCTATCTATCTATCTATCTATCTGTCTGTCTGTCTGTCTGTCTGTCTGTCTGTCTGTCTGTCTGTCTGTCTGTCTATCTATCTATCTATCTGCCTGCGCGCATCGCCAAAACGAGAAAAACTCCTAATTAAACAAGAAAATAAAAGTACATACCCACTCTCACCCACTTTAACTCTTTCACTTATAACCACACACTGGACGTGCTGTCTACTCAGCTCTTACATAATCAGTCTGCCATTTCACTCACCTTTTTGTATGCATGCCTACAGCAAATCATTCATTCCACCCTCCCCACTTTTTTTTCTTTCGATTCGTTCTCCATTAAAACACCATATCGATTTTCCATCACACAATTGCCCATTGGAAACGTCTATAGAGAGCATTACTTGTTAACAGACATAATTAATTAAAACGTCATAAAGTTGGGACGACTTCACAAAGGTCAAAGTGTCATGCTAGTATGAGCACTTCAATTTACAAGAGCGCGTGATATTTAATTATTTTTATTGAGTCATTATTATTGTGGACATAATGCATCTGTGAAACTCGTGTCCAAAAGGTGAACAACTGTCACGGATTTGCCTCCCCTGCTTTGCAGTAGTGGTCCAACAGTGGCCAAAACTCAAGAGTATCTAATATGGGCCTTCAAAGGTGTCTACCTTCGCACAAGATTACTCTTGGCAGAGTTGTAGATAGAAGGATAATGATGCTTCTATCTCAAGGGAGTTTTCATAAGATATTTCCGAAGTCAAGAACAATGCTGCATTGGCAGGGCAATTGTTAACTTATATCGGTCCGCCGCCTTTTATGAAGAATTAAGCAATTATTAATTTTAGCTCGTTCAAGCCCCCACCCTGATTTACTCAGTGGAATTCTTATTATTATGGTATAGTTTTGTTTAGAGTGTATTTAGTAAATTGACTGAGATAAACATGCAGTATATTCAAAATGATTAAATCAACGTTAAATTTGTATATTTACAAATAACAGATTTAAGTCATTTAGGTTTTAACAAGGTTTTAAAGACATGAATACTTATTTATAAAAAAAAAAGTTTATCATCACTGTTGTGATGGGATAGAAATGTGTAAAGGAGGTCACTTGGAAGCTTTTATGTGTTACTTAGCTGTTAGTGACGGTTATGCTCCTTCTGATGGTTTGGTTCTTGGTAGACTGATCACGCTCGTCGCTGGTCAAGGTTGTAGGGCGCAGCATGTTCCCAGAAATGTCAGGGAGTGTCTACGAAGTTGGTCGGTCGTCTTTAAGCTCAGGCCACTTTTCCCTTCGTGTCCCAGAGATAGTATCCTCAACTGGTACCGCCAACAACTATGGTAAAAGAATAGAAACAAAACGCTCTCCTGAGTATTGCGTTTTCCGACACATAGTTATGGGTCCCTTTCTCCTATTCCACCATCCCATCTACCTCAGACTTTACCCTCGATGACAATTAAACTAAATCCATCGAGAGGAAACTTTCTTTACATTTAAATTGAATAGCTTTAGGGACCCAAGACGCATCAAAAGTGAGGAATACAGTAAGCAACCCATAGCTTGATTGCATGCGTCAGGGTCAGCGAACCAGAGCTGACCATGACCCTACTCCACCTCCACGTGGTGATCATGGAAACAGGCTGCATCACTGCAGTCTGGCTGAGGAGTAGGGATCGAAGAGGGATAGCAAACCCGGTCCCAAAAACGCCGTGCGGAAGTCGGATGTGTCGGCCGAAAGGCGCAAAACCGCAGCTTCGCTGTAAACGAACACAACCCGACCAACATCCTTTTCAGGACGAACGAGGAAGAAGAAGAATAGCTTTATATTTACTTTACATTCAAATGAAAAGGTTAATAGTATAGATATAATATGTTTACATTAACATCTACACTTATTGGAAAGCTTTGAAACTTTCATTCATTTTAAAGTGCATATGTTTAAATGGACATTTACACTGGTTTGAAAATGAAATATTATAGTTAGAATGTACTGTACATCAATACTTTGATCTTTCCCTCCCTGCTCCATATGGAACTTGGGACTACTTATGCTTTTTAACAAACTAGCGATAAAGTAGTCACCAGCCCTTGCAGTGGTGGTTCATGAAATCATCATTCTTTATGCTGAGGTTGCCAGCCTCAAATGACATGGACATCCACTAGCATTTTCCACATATTATTATTCACATGGCAATATATATGTGAGGAGTTACTGTGATTTTATTTTCCACAGGCCCCATTCTTTGTCTCCCTGTAATTTTGTCTTGTAATTACTTGAGTTTAGTCTTCTTCTCTTGGTAAATTATTGCGTTTTCAGGAAGGATGACTGTAGGGTTTAATTTTAAGATTTGCACCAGTCTTCTTTTCTATAAAGTAATTGCGATCTCGTAGGCTTTTCTTTGTTAAAATAATCGCGGTCATTTTATTGTATATCAGCGCGTGAGTATTATTTGGCTGGGTATAAATTTTCCGATGTTAAATAACCCCTACCCAGTAAATCGATGGGTGGGTGGTAAACCTCTACCCATGTACGTAAAAACTGGCGCTTCATCGAATCAAAGTTAATTCTGCTCACGCGGTCGGTGTAACGTTATTTAACCTGATGTAATTTAGATGTCTTAGAAAACTCATGAACATCAGTTGGAAAGAATTCAAGACTAATCGACAAATAAGAGAAGACTCTAGGCAGAAATATGTCTCCGACTATATAAGGAAAAGACGATGGTCATATATCGGTCATGTCCTACGAATGCAAAACAACAAACTAGAAAGTGCGCCTATATATTTCTGTGAATAAGTAGCTGTATCTCTGATTTGTGTACAGGCTTTTGAGATATTCATTGTGTAAGGTTAAGCGCTAAGATAAAACCCACTCGGTGATATGTAGTAAGTAGTTGCGACAAACGCAATTCAAATTCTGATAATTTACAAGTGTGTATATTCGAGAGCGTATTTATGTATTTTATTTCATTGAGTATTTAATTCTGATAATTTACAAGTGTATATTTACGCGAGCTTAGTTATGTATTTTATTTAATTGGGTATTCGGTTTAGTGAAGCAGTCGGATGGCAAGAGATGTAATTTATATTTCTAATAAGGGAATTTTTTTGTTATTACATAGAGATGTAATTAATATTACTGAGTTGGGATTTAACATTTCCTAGAACGGGGTGTTTATATTGCGAATCTGGTAACCTTCCCTGGTCAGTCGGGAAAAAGTAGGGCCTAGTATTGTGTACAAGGGAGTTCCTTCGGTGAACGAAATTGTTTTGACTAGCACAAAAGATTTAGGTCAGCTGCGTCTGGGTTTACCTAAACAGACTGTGTTGAAGCGGGGTAGTTTGACCTTTAGGCAGAAATAATTTGGTATCGCTGTGTATATTTGTGTAGGTGGAAGACGGGAGATGTTTTAATTAAGGAGTTAGTTGTTAGAGATGAGTTTAATTTGAAGTTGTGGTACATTAGTTGCATTTCTTTTGTTTACAGCAATTTTTCACGGCACACAGGGAGCAGTGCAAATTTGCCTTACAGCTTGCCAAGATGTTCGGCCATAGAAGGGTCGAGGCATCGCCAGAGGTGAAATAGAATTGGTGACGCGGTAGTTACCTGCGCCAAGTACATGTGCACCAGAAATAGATAGCAGTTCTTTCTCCAGAAAAGCCCCATGCTTCAGCGGGAACTCGTTTATCTACAAAATCCAGAGCTCTTAGCTTGTTATACCACTCCAAAAAGGCGCGTGGTCAGGAGGTTCGTTCTAATTCGTACACAGCCATAATAAAGCTGTTTGTCCTTAAACCCAAAGAGGGGTAACAGGACGAGCGAAATTAAATTTCGTCAGTAGTGAAGCAGCTACATTCCGAGTCAAGTATCCAGTCTAACAACCCAAGTCATCAGCTACAATATTCGTTTGGAGGAGATAGGGTCAAAATTCCTTCCAAAACAACTAGAGAGAGAAGGGGCGGAGCGAAGAAGCCTCTCAGTAGGAACCAGGAGTGTCAGACAGATACTGAACAGAGACAGAATTATAAATTAGTCATTCAGATTGTGTAGGACGTTTGAAAAGTTCAAATCAGTGCTTGTGAAGCAGTGGTTAGCATTGTAGGACATCAGATAATGAAATTATAGAGTGTAGACACTTAGTACGTCTGCAGCCAGACCGTGGTGTTAAAGTTATAGTTATATTAGGTTAGTTAGGAGTGGTGGTTCTTAAGCTAGAGACCCCCACATTGGAGTTTTGTTGAGTTAATCCTTAACTTCCTTCCATACAGGTTGCAAGAGAGTATGAAGGTGGTGGGGATATATTATCATTCATTTTAAATTGTTGTGTTCTTTTTCAGGTGTGCGACCACGCACATTATTATTTTGGATATGTACTTTATTCTATGGTGTAAATAAACTTTAAACAAAATACTGGATCATGTTTTTTCTATCAAACTATACTGTACGTATATATTTGTCTGTATAGTGTGTCTGTGGACTTAGTTAAACCTCATCTCCTTTTTTAAAGGTAGTCAGAGGGGGTGAGTCTATAGCTATTAGTGAAGTCACGAGTGGCGAGGGAGAGTCAATCTAGGTTCTCACACTCGAATCCAATAGTCTCATCTTTCCACATTCACTGCCATTTAAAATCAAAATCTATCTTCTCAGTCTTTCTCATACTAGGGTCTTGTCTTACACTCAGACATAACTCTATACTTAAATTCACGTCGTGACAATATACATATTAGTTCACATGTTAGTAGTGAAAATTATAGAATGTAAAATGCACAACTTACGCCAATCTTGACTCACAGACTGTTTCCTCAGATCCTGTATTTCGTTGTTTAAAATGATAGAGTCTTCCTGGCTAAAATTTCTCAAGATGCTCCAAAAAAGTGCGGCCTGATAAATGGAATTCTGAATTCTAACTTCTGGCAGTCTCGTGGTATTCGTGGCACGATTGAATTGTCACAGTGAACTAGACTTGAAAAAAAAGCCAGGATATATTCACTGACTTCCCCTGCATTTGTTTGTTACGAGGCTAATCAGAGCGCCAATCGTTTCAAACCTGCGTGTTTAATGGGGTAATTTCAAAATTATTTCCGCCTGATACAAAAGGTCACGTCTCAGCCGTTCCTTGCAAAGCAGGGAGAAACGGATAACCAAACAGACATGACAACTTATCAGTGAGAGGAGTGTAAGAATGTTTGAAAATACCAAATATCTGCTACATTTCAGAGAAAGAAAGAGGTGTCGACCATTTAAAAGCATGTAATTAGTCAGTACAACAAAAGTAACAGATTACTGCCGTAATGAAGCAGAGGTCGACCCAATAGTGTCACAATAACGAATAGTAACTTTGCAGCCTACCATGTAAGGAGCGACTAAGTGGGGTTGGGCATGTGACCGGCTGCCACATCCTGTAGACAGTTTAAGCCATAAATAACTTCAAAAAACTTGTCAATGAGCCCTATGTAATTACCGATGTCTCCGGGGAGACAATGAACAAGAATGGGACTACTGCCAGAGGCGAATAATTTGAGGCTGTGCATGAGGCTGGCAAGGTCATCTTGTAACGACAGTTGGTATAGTAACCGCCACTGCAAGAGTGTGGCAGAGATTTATGATTAATAAATTTCTACATTTTTTCTTTATTCTACACTTGTCTTTTACCTTCTTTCGCTCTTTTACCTTTTTTCGCATACGTTCGATTGTTAACGAATACTATCCCATTCAAACTTTTGTCTTTTCCTTTCTTATTTAGCAACGCATTTTATTGCTGTTAAGCTAAGTTTTTTTGATGAGAGAATCGAATCGTGTTAATTCATTCTCGACAGGGATAAGAAGGAAGACCGTCGTCTATCACTTTTCTCTGTACTGTTCGCCTATAGTTAATTATTCTCTGTGAAAGATTTGAGATGAAAGACATTGATCGCTGGGAATGGCCATATGAAGTAGAATGTGTGAAACGCACACTGGAAGTTTTATTGCCGATGTGTGATCAGATCGAGAGAAGTTACTGTAGGTGTTAAGTCTGGTTTCGGTTTCTGTGTGAGAAATCCCTCTGATTCGTAGAATTAGTAAGGTAATATGTAAATCTGGACGTAGGTGCTAACATCTGGTAAATGAGTCTGTTCGGGTTATAGATGTAACCTTCCTTTGATTTCAGAGATATATGCTCCAGAATTCTAACTTAATTCATCGAGTACTGCCAGAAAGACTAGAACCATCTAGCTTTCGATTCCTAAGATCTCTGTTAATAGAAGTATCATTTAGTTGGTCGATTGGAGATAGTTTTACTTCTCCGCTAGTGGTATATATATATATATATATATATATATATATATATATATATATATATATATATATATATATATATATATATATATATATATATATATATATATATATATATATATAGTAGTGTTGAGTGATTTAAGTGGTAGATCGTCTATTTCTTTTTCACTAGTTATTTCTGTGCAGAGTGATTAAATACTAAGTCAGTTAATTTCTCTAGTTTATTGTGTTACAGTGGATAGCAAAATAAATTATAATTTCTAGCTAAAACGCATTCAGCTATAATAAATTTAATTAAATTGCTAGTAACCATTCAGGGAATATTTTAGCTAACCGGTAAATGCACTGATTCATCGTTGAGTATTGACGAGATACGTATGTATTTCTAATTCATGATGATTGGTTTTTTAAATGACTAGAATTTATTTCACGGGAGTTTTAAACGATGAGACAAGCTCTAAGCTTATAGTTTCTGATTTAAGTTAAATAACCGAAGTGAATATTATATTTTATGCGAGGGTAGGAGGTGTGTAAAATATTATGATTAAGTTTCTGTATGTTTCTTTTTCTTTATACAGCATTTGGGTCAAGCCAAAAATCTACCAGCGGTTTTTTTCAGTATATAAGAGAATAACCTAGAAGAAACATTTAGTACTTAAAAGTGGGTTTACCAGTAAAACCTGTCTGGCATTGTGTTTGCATCCAGAAGGAGGCATAGTACCCATCTCACGAACTTTAAAACTAAATGCAGTAACTGGGCCTATCGAGCCAGATTATATTTCTTCCCTAAATCTCATGTACATTCAGCCCATGTGGCGAGAAAAATTACAAACAGTAACATTTCCGACGTTTGACTAATTGTGGTGTGACCAAGAATTTTTACATTTTGGGAGAAGTTACCAACCTGTCATTTCCTAAGTATTAAAAACCTCGAGATTCTGACATTGTGAGCCCGTTTAAACTTTCTTACCTGAACTGATGCAAGTGACATTAACAGTAATCTGAAAATATAGTTATAAAGAAAACGCTCCCCGGAACATTGGATGAAACCTGTATCTGCAGAGCTGGGATTCTCTTTATCAGAAGAATACAGACTTACTGTAGAGGTGTGTCCTAAAGTTTACGCCAGAAGGTGAAAAAACATCACGTTTGTAGGTAAGAAAGTACGTCAGGGGCCCCTGCTGAATGAATTGAGAGAAAGCAGAACGAGTGATTCTTTCATTATTATATTCATGCACCCACTTTGTAATTTCTTTATGCAAGTTTGTTGCTAATGGTGTTTTCCTCTTAGAATAGATTAATCTATCAACTCTGTTCTTAACTGTAGAGGGAAATCCTGGACCATAGTGTATAAATCTGTGACTCTTTGGGGCTATAACTTTTCTGCTAACGGGATCGTGGGCTCAACAGAGGGGGAAATGATTACACCTATGTGTCTATTCTTTTAGTAATTCCCTAACTTATGTGTATGTATATTTATATGCGATTGATATTCTAAATTTATGCTTGTGGTGAATTTTCTTATACTTGAATAAAATTTACATAAACTTATTCAAGTGTATCGGTCAGCTCGTCCCAAAAATATCTATATTCCATTATTGTAGTTTTCACGTCTGTGCGTCTAACTGTCGTCACTTATGTGTGTGTGTATGTTAGTATATGTGAGAATATATATATTAATATATATATTCTATTAGACTGTCTGACCAACTAAGTTATGTTGTAGAGATAGGCTGAAAGAGAGAAGATTCTCGATTTCAGGGACAGATTCTAATTAGTTTCCACCATCTCACTCGTGAAAATCTATTTTCTTTACATTACCTCTCACTGATCTATCACCTGTTCTAATCTATTCAGAAGGGACCAATCTATGTCTTAATTCCCCTATCAAAAATCTACGACAAAGAGAACATGGATACTTTGATGCAGGCTTCTTGCCAGGGGGAGCCAGCTGTAATAGTGGCTCCATGCTCTGTAAGGAGCAAACAGAAAAGGAGAAGAAGAATAAGTCTACGAGTGTCGAGTGGCAGGGTGGTTATAGTGCTTGCTTCTCGAGGCAAAAGTTACCGGGTTGGAAACCTTGCAGCGTCACGTTTCAGTCTAGCCAGCTGTAAGATGATTCTGCTCTTGAATTGGGGAATGCTAAGGCGGCGAGGATGGGAAACAGTCATCCCACTTCATGAAAGTGGTACCTAGTTTAGTAAAGTCTCTAGCACTTCATTGCCCTGCAGCAGTATCTGCTATGATACTACATTAACCTTTAATGTGGCTACAAATATGTCTGGATCGTTCAGATCTAAATTTCTGTGTTACTTGTTGTGTCAAGAAAGAGACTATCACAGCGATAGCATTTTTGTTTAAGGTGGAAAGAGAGGATGCTTAGCTGGCCGTATGTCTTAACACATTCACTCCTAGCAGCGAGGCGAAGGCGTCATTTGAATGGGCGTATATCGAATCTCCTGTGTGCCTATTACTTATCGTTCTTTAGTATATCTACCTCTTTCTTCCGTTATTTTATCGAAATGCCTATTATTTATTTATTTTCTTTATTTGATTGTTATTCTCATAAACAATTAAATCCCGGGTGTAAATAAAGTGATTGTGATAATGAAACTAGCGTCACCAACGTATATAAGCAAACATATTGACTGCGTACATATTCAAGTGTACCCTGGAACGAAAGATGAGAAAAAGATGCTGGCGATGGATAGAACACACATACTTTGCTGTGGTCTACTTTTTTTTTTTTTTTTTTTTTTTGCGTTCGCCCACTAATACTCCAGGCGAAATCTCAGGTTATTATTTTATGTCTAACCTGACATTGATTTTACGTGAGTATCCCTTTATTTCTTGTACAGAGACAGGTGTCCCTCGCCATTCAGGCAAATACTCGCCGATTTCGGAGGTACCCATTGCAGCGGGGTCGGCTCAGGAGCCGCCAGTCCCTGGTCGACGACACTCCTTCAAATGTCCTCGCCAGGTCTCGAGTTAATCCAGTCCAAATCCCGGTCGACGAAAAATCCTCAAATGCCGTCGCCCGGGTTTGATCCTGTATCACCCGGTCGCCAGAGCGGTGTTGTTACCACTACGCTAGCGCGGCTCCCTGCTGTGGTCTACTGCCTTCTTGCTTTCTTTCTTACAAGTGCATACGCTTGACCTAATTTCATGAATTATTTATTAGACACAAGCCTCCTGTTTCGTTCTTATTTGCATATTTCTGTTCAAACACACACACACACACACACACACACACACACACACACACACACACACACACACACACACACACACACACATTCGTTAGTTGAAATCAACCAATTCTATTTTTTATTATTTATTCTGTTAAGCGATCTAGTGCACGCAATTTTACTGACTGGGTTATTCGGCCTGAACTTTTGAATAGAAAAGTTATGAAGGTGATAGAGTCTACACAAATGTTTAAGTAGTTCCGGGTCCTGTATTCCATAGGTGTGTGCAGTGTCGTGACAGTGACTACTACTGGTGATGCACGTCTTTTTTGAGGAGCTTAATTTGTGTGTCATGTCACGGTTCACTCTCGCAGCTAGGCGACTGCGCTGTTTGGATGGTCCCTGGTTAGAACTCTTGGAGTGCCTGTTGCTTCTGGTCCTTGTTTGTGTAGTTTCCTTTTTCTTTCTTCCTTTCTTTCTTTCTTACTTACAGGCGTGTATTATTTAACTATTTTCGTTAATTATTTGCTTATCATCTAGCATGATGAAACTCTAAAAAGGGCAAGCCCCATTGGCGGACTGACAGTGGTCAGGACCCCTAGGCAATAAGTTATTGTTTAATTGACAGTTGATTAAGTTAGGTATAGGCTAGGGGAGAATGGGCCCCATTCTGCTGTGGGCCCTCGGGCACTGCTCGATTTCCCGACAGTTCAGTCCGCCGCTGGCAAGTCTTAAAAAACTCTGGGTCAGCCACGGGAGAGGGTTCAGATCAGACCCTGTGCCAACATTGGATCTCGAACATTTACTATTTCCGGACTAGACGGTACACTAAAGTGTTCCTCCCATTAATATGTCTATAAGGTGACATTATTTACGAGACTTGATGATAAGGTAAAATCTCTTAAGTAGTTAATTCGATTAGCGTTGCAAGCGAATTTACCTTAACGCTAATATCTCTGTTGTTATTTTCATCGACTGACGCTTCATGAGTTGCCATAGTAACCTTACCATTCCCGGTGCACTTTTGATGCATTATTTAATATCGATAAAGAAATTCTATCCAGGTTTTTTTTTCCTCGCAGGTTCACGAGACTTGTGAAATGTACGGCGTTGTCGGCAATAAACTTTAACTTGAGGCTAACGTGAAGTCAGGGGCGTGCTTAATGTATATGGCACCTGGGGCGGATCCTACCGTTGGTACCACCCTTCTATAAAGAAAGACATTTGCAAGTATATTTTTAACACTAAGTACAATCATAATACTGTCCGATGGTTCCACTTTCTTGGCTGTCACCCAGGGCGGACCGGCCCCATGCACCCTCTTAGGACGCCACTGCGTGTAGTTGTCTTCTTCTTTTCCCTTTTCGCTCCTTATGGAACATGGAGCCTGCGTCAAAGTATCCATGTACTCTTACAGCGGCGGTTTCTATAACAACTTATTTTACATGATGAGTTTTCCAACGCCGTGCGCAACCTTGTTAGTCGCACCTTACTGTGCACATTGAACAAGCAGGCAGAAACACGCATCGTTTTTAGATTCCTTACACCAGTTTTGGACCATGTTCTCCGAGACAGGGGAGCGGTACTATAAAAGTACTGTACTGATGTTTTAGTTGTCATATTCTTTCTTTGTCTCATCGGAAACTCCTGGGAACTACTTGGGCTTGTGAGATTGTATAACATAGAGAATATTTTAATGACTAGTGTAAAAGCCCGTCTTAAGACGGAAATTAAATTCAAAAGACCAATACCTAACGGGAGAGTACATAAGGGAAACAATACAATTAATGTCTAACTTTCAACCAAAGTTGCATCCCTTAACGTTACTGACAGAAAAATCTGGGATTTTATATATATTGATAATTTGTGTAATAAAAATAGAAGCTAACAAGATGAAGGGAGTAGTCGTCTGTGCAAATAGAGAAGACGATGAAAAATGAGAAGGATAAAAAGAAGATAGAACAGATGACAAAGGATCATTACAACAGCTGTTTGAAAATTAAGATCACTAAGTTCAATATCTGTAGCAACAACAACATTAATACCAATAAGTCAAATATCTGTAGCCAATGTGAAAGTTAGCAACAATAAATTCAGTATTTGTAGCAATAAGGACATTAACACAGGTAAATTCAATATCTGTAGCCGGAACTGGCTGTACGAATTTGTCAAGGTGGTGCGAGGTTTCATGATGGCGCCTACTTTCATATCAGCAAATAATTATTTACTGTTAAATTTTATATTTCATCTGTCCTGCTCTTTTAGAATTTTTATTATTTTTTAGTGCATTTCGGCGCTTCTCCCACGTTCGCGCCTGGTTCTTCAACATTAGTCTGCGCTTTCTGTATTGTCTTTAAACAGCAAACAAATATAACTACCAGTGAACAAGTACAATAAACATCTATGTGTTACCGAAAGGTAAGCAAAGTATAATAACACTGCAACATACCATGCATGTCGTAAAAACGCATTAGGAGGGTTGGCCCTGGGACCGGCTAACCCATTCTGTAGAACCTTTAAGCCCCACACAAGCACACCCACACACACACAAATCAACAAACAGCATGGACAAGTCAACAAAAGAGATGAGAAAAGCATGAAAAGACCTGGCCCTGATGTGGCACTCTACTGAGGACTTAGCATGTGTTTGTTGAAGGCCTACGCTCTTTGTTGGAACTGGATGATGATGAATGAATGAAATACAATAAAAAACCGACTGATCACAGCATGTGCATATTCATCATTTTCGTATTCCTTTACTTCCTTCAATGTCTCCAATTTTGACAACAACACGAATACAACAAGCAAAATCAATAGAGATAAATGATCGCTAGCTGACGCTGAGCTATTCAAGAATTCATGCTGAGTTTTCTGGCAGGAAAAAAGTATCATTTTCATGTGAATCAAAACACATGCAATACATGCTAAAGAACCTTCGATATATCGATTAAAATGACGCATTCTTTGTGAAAAAAACAATTTTTAAAACTCAAAAATTGAAACATCGATTCTTGATGTCTTTCACATAGCTGCATTGGATTCATTATATCTTGCTTCACTTAACACAGGAAGACATTTCAAAATGGTTTTAAAAATAATTAATTACAAAAAACATCCTTTTTGATCATGGTTGGGTTATTCATTCACCATCCCCAAGATCTTCAATAAAAGTATACGTCTTCAATAAAAGTATACGTCTTCAATAAAAGTATTCGTCTTCAATAAAAGTATACGTCTTCAATAAAAGTATACGTCTTCAATAAAAGTATTCGTCTTCAATAAAAGTATACGTCTTCAATAAAAGTATACGTCTTCAATAAAAGTATACGTCTTCAATAAAAGTATTCGTCTTCAATAAAAGTATACGTCTTCAATAAAAGTATTCGTCTTCAATAAAAGTATACGTCTTCAATAAAAGTATACGTCTTCAATAAAAGTATTCGTCTTCAATAAAAGTATTCGTCATCAATAAAAGTATATGTCTTCAATAAAAGTATTCGTGTTCAATAAAAGTATTCGTGTTCAATAAAAGTATACGTCTTCAATAAAAGTAAACCAAGTCTTCCTGTCACGTGCCGTCAGCTCTCGGCCTTTCCGTGTCTTCTTCATCCCCTTCCGTTCTGTCTCCAGTTTTCTTCTCCGTGTGTTTCCTGGCCTCTCTACCACTTTTACCGCGAGGATTACAGAACAAGCATTGTCTCGTAATGTTATAAACAGGTTTCCTCAACGTGTGTCCTGTCCGTCACCAGCGTCTTCTTCTCATCTCTTGTTCCACTGGCACTTGTCTTGTTTTTGTCATCGAGTCCACATAAGAGATCTTGTCACACCACTTCACACATTCTATTCTGCTCTATCATCATTACTTGTTTAGTGTTGTTGTTGTTCTCCGTGTTTCAGGGCCATTCTGATGGGTTATAATTAAGATGTATAACTACTAGTTGACTATGAGATTGATGCAAACTTGAGGCGATAGCTCTCAGCTACTTTTATTCGAAACTGGAGTGTCCTCTCCAGTGAGCGAGATCCAGTCGTTGCCCATGCAGCATATTCCCGCTATCCACGTAGCTGGTAGATCCAATGGAACGACAGAAGCCAATACAGTTTGGTACCAGCAATTAGGATATATAATGTCTATAATTTTAGATCGTGACTTCGGTCGTGTCTATTTGCTTATGACATTATCCCTCATGTGTCCCGTGTTTGCCCCGGGGTCTCTGGGGAGACAGATAATAAGACAACTGCACCTTCATGCATGTCCTCTAGGGCGACTAATGTGAGCCTGTGCGCATATAGGGCTGGCACTCATCGTGTAAAACAAACAGCTACAATAACCACCACTTCAGGAACATGTGAGGGTTTGGTGCAGGCTTCCTGTAAGGTGACCAGCTACGGCGGTGACTGCACGCTCGCTAAGGAACGCAAAGGCAAATAATCATGATAATGACGATCCTCCCTCTTGGTGAATAATTTTTTTAATTGCAAATTTCCAAATTGTGTATGTCAATGCAATTTGTTTATTTTGACTTTTCAAACCCGTGACGTAAGCATATATAAATAGATCTACGTGTTTGCGTAATGCTTTTCAAAGGTCGCCCTGTGCTTTTTAAATGAATTTATTTAATGTTAATGTTAATCAGAATCCACGTCATTGCACTCCGGGCAAACCCATAGATGCTCAGCCTACCTCAGCAAATGACGAAGAGTATGAATGCTAATTGTATTGTTCCTGTTGCGCACTGGTTACGTACACGCCGGATGCGTCCTCTCATACGTCCATACCTGCTGGTCTTACGTTTGATGCCAAATTCCAGCAGTCTTAGCCTTGATGATTCATCGATTGTAGTGTCATTCTCTAATAGCGATCATGAATTGCCCTCAGTATTTCTCTCTTATCATTGTTCAGTTCACCTTCTATGGGTGCTCTTGAAGCTAGTCTGTCAGCTAGTCTGTCAGCTTTTTCATTGCCGCGTACCCCTGCATGACCAGGACAGTAGATCCATATCAGTTCTTGAAGATTCGATGCTTCTATGGAGGTTTTCCATTTCTGTCGGAGCCATCCATTTTAGACCTTTCGAAGCATGGATTGTGAGTCCTGATACAATAACTGCCTTTGTTAATAAAGTCTCTGACAGCCATCTTAAGGCAGCAGTAACTGCCTTTACCTCCATTCTTGTAGCAAAGTTTGATTTGCTGGGGAGGTTATGATGGTATCCTATAAGAATGAAATCCGTGTCTGTATTAACCGTGTGAGGTCAAGCACATGTAGGCCCCTTACTCTATAAATGATGATGACGAATTATGTGCAGGGAACATAACGCTACCTCCCTAGATCTCACACGGTCACTATTTTGGCTCTAGTGTCTGGTGTATGATGTACCTAGTGTCTAGGGGAGAAATGAAATGATGGTACACAACACAAAAACACTTTAATTTTCTATGAGGAAGTGAATAAAACCAGTGGTTAAGTTTTTCTTTAAAAATGAATGTTTTTTTCTGTACAATTTAATCTGCCTGTCCAGTCATCTTTTTTGGACAGGTCTTTGAAAATGAGGACAAGATAGTTTACAGAAAAGATCAACTAAAATATCTGGACTCTTTGTCCACTAACTAAAAAGTTAATATATCTTTCCTGTTGGAATGTTCACAGCTTACACTTTATTCATCTAAGAGGGAGAGTCACTGTGTATGAGGGGCTGTAGTTTCATCATACCCCATAAACTTCCTGAGTATGATTTGAAATACCAGTGTTTATTAAACGAAAATGTCAGATATACCCAGAGGCTTAACTCATCACCTAGGATTCCTTGTAGGATAATAATACAGTATGAAGTTGCAGAAAATCTCGATCTCTCCAAATGCCCAAGCTCCTCCCGTTATCTTTTGACAGCATAAACGAATGGTCGGAGACTTGATGGCTTTATTCTCACTCAGCAGGTTTCCTGTTACCAGCTGGCAACAGGAAATAAAACCTCTGCAACAAAAAGACACCCTGGCCTTTTATATCTGATCACTTATTATGTTTATTATTTTCCTTCGGTGCTATGGGGTCAGCCTCGCGTGCATTACAGGTGCACTCGCCCCTAATTTTACATGACTCCCACCTTGCTGTGACCACACCTCAGGTCCCTAAAATGAATAGTTTTTGCTAATATTTATTAGCACTGGCCAATCGAAAGCTTGCGACTACCAGAATGCAAATGTAGTTTTTGAAAAACAAAAATAATTTCAAACAAACTCGGTGTCTGGTAGTCGATTGGCCAGCCTGCTTTAGTTATGCTAATACAAAAAGATGTTAGTTTTGGGTAACAATTTTCCTACCGCTCCCCTTTCCTCCTTATACTCTTTTTACTCAAGCGAATTTGAAACCACCTCAATGCCTCTTTCTAAGCTGGCGTCCCCACTAACGTTATGAAAAAAACAAGCAGGAACAACAGTCTGTCTGGTCGCGCGTCCGTAGACATTTAGTATTTTCTCAATAACTTGGTAAATACTTGTACTATCATATTATTTAAAACATATTCTTGCTCAGTGGACTTTAAGCTATACTACCATATGATTTTTATGACTAGATTCATTATGGTTTTGATTTTCAGTTTTGTCACTGACAGTCGTTAATTATAACTTTTTACATAAATCTACCACCCGTGTGTCACCGGGGCCCGAAAGGGGAGCAAAGAATAGTAACACTGTCCCCTGCCAGGCATGTCGTAGAAGGCGACTAAGGAGGGTTGGGCATGGGGCCGGTTACCCCATCCTGTAAAAAAAAAAATTTAAACCACAAAAAACTTCAACAAATATGGACAAGTCAAATAAAGGAAATAAAACACAGCCATCCAAGACAGGGGAAGGTCCTCTCGCGGGGAGGCGTATGATGCAACACAGAGAAAGCCGAAAGGAGTCTGTGTTGCTGACTAACCTTCTTTCTTCTAGGAGAACTTCCAGATTTGGCACCTGGAATGTTCGGACATTAAACGAACAAGGGAAAGTGGCGCAAGTAGCAGCAGAAATGAGGGAATACAAAATCGAGGTTCTGGGAATGTGTGAAACAAAGTGGAAGGGGGTAGACAGGAAGAAACTCATCACAGGTGAATTGGTGCTGTCCTCAGGACATGAAGACGAAACTTCACACCACAGTGAAGGGGTAGCTCTTATGTTATCTAAAGAAGCACAGAAAGCACTCATTGAATGGGAAGCTGTTGGACCCAGAATAATAACAGCTACTTTCAAAACAGCTAAAAAGAAAATTCATGTAAATGTCATCCAATGTTATGCACCAACTAATGACAAAGAAGAGTCTGTGAAAGAAGCATTTTATACTAAACTACAGGAAATTATGGATAAAGTAAAAAGAAGAGACATCACAATTTTGATGGGTGACATGAATGCAAAGATAGGTACAGTCAACACCGGATTTGAAGAAGTCATGGGAAAACATGGGCTAGGAGTAATGAATGAAAATGGAGGACTATTCGCAAACTTCTGTGCTTCAAATCAACTGGCTATAGGAGGAAGCATGTTTCCACATAAGAGAATACACAAAGCAACATGGATATCACCAGACCATAGAACAGAAAATCAGATCGATCATATATGCATAAAGAAGAAGTTTAGATCATCATTGCAGGATGTAAAGGTATATAGAGGAGCAGATGTGGCATCAGATCACCATCTTCTGATAGCCAAAATAAAAATGAAACTCAAGAGATATGCAACAATGCAAAACTATAGACAACAGTTTAATGTAGGACAGCTAAGAAATCAAGAAACAAGAGACAAATTTGCGGTCACAGTATCCAACAAATTCCAAGTGCTACAACAGCTGGAAGATGTAGAGAATACAGAAGACTATTGGCAGCAGGTCAAAACGGTATGGAAGGAGACATGTGAAGAAATACTGGGGAAAAGGGAAAGACAACAAAAAGCATGGATAACAACAGAAACCATCAATAAGATAAAAGACAGGAAAAACAAGAAAGCAGAGTTAAACACAAGCAAAACCAGAAGTTCCAAAGCCAAGGCTCAAGAAGTGTACACAGAAGCAAACAAAGAAGTAAAAAGAAGTATCAAAAGAGACAAGAGGAAGTATATTGAGGAGTTGGCAAGAGAGGCAGAAGATGCTGCAGCCAAAGGAAATATGAGAGAACTGTATAGCAGCACAAAGAAGTTAACAGGGAAATACAAGCAAACAAGTTGTCTCATAAAAGACAAGAATGGGAAACTGCTCAGCAATATACAAGAGCAAATGAAGAGGTGGACAGAATATTTTGGGGACCTTCTCAATAGACCAGCTCCACAAAACCCGCTGGACATCCAGCCAGCAGAAGAAGAGCTACAAATTAACGGTGAAAGACCAACGAAGGAAGAAATAAAGAAAGCCATAAAGCTTCTAAGAGATGGAAAAGCGTCTGGACCTGATGGCATTCCAGCAGAGGCCATCAAAGCAGATATCGACTCGGCTACAGAGATGTTATATAAATTACTTGGTAAAGTCTGGGAAAAGGAAGAGATACCAGCAGAATGGAAGGAAGGATATCTGGTTAAGTTGCCTAAGAAAGGAAATTTACAAGAGTGCACAAATTATAGAGGAATAATGTTACTATCAGTGCCAGGAAAAGTATTAAACAGGATTATCCTTGAGAGATTAAAAGAGTCGATAGACAAGAAATTGAGAGATGAACAAGCAGGTTTTCGACAAAACAGATCATGTACAGACCAGATAGCCACTTTGAGAATAATAGTTGAACAAAGTCTGGAATGGAATTCACCACTATACATCGGATTTGTGGACTATGAAAAGGCATTTGACAGTGTAGACAGAGAATCACTTTGGAAATTGATGAGGCATTATGGAGTTCCCCTGAAGATTATTAATTTAATAAAGAAAACATATGAAGACATGACATGCAGAGTTCTTCATGAAGGACAGCTTACAGAACCATTTGGGATAAGAACAGGAGTGCGACAGGGATGCCTCTTGTCTCCATTTCTTTTCTTGCTGGCAATAGATTGGGTTATGAGATCATCGACAACACACAACAGAAATGGAATCCAGTGGACTCTGACTAAGCAGTTGCATGATCTGGATTTTGCTGATGACTTGGCTCTTCTGTCCCATAACCGTAATCAGATGCAGGACAAATTGAAAACACTCGATGAGAGGTCACAGCAATTGGGTCTGAAAATACACAGGGAAAAGACAAAAATAATGAGAATAAATGCAGGTAATGATAATAGGGTTGAACTTGAAGAAACACCAATACAAGATGTAGAATCATATACGTATCTTGGCAGTAATATAGACAAAGTTGGAGGGACAGACAGCGATATCAAAATAAGAATACAAAAGGCAAGAGGAGCTTTCATTGCATTGGGAAATATATGGAGATCAAGAGAAATAGGATCCAACACGAAAATAAGAATCTTCAACTCAAATGTGAAGTCAGTCCTATTGTATAGCTCTGAGACATGGAGAACAACAAAGACAACAACCAAAAAGCTACAGACTTTCATAAATGGGTGCTTGCGTAGAATAGAGGGATTAAAATGGTATGACAAGGTTACCAACGTAGAACTGATGACAAGAACTAGACAAGTGCCAGTGGAACAAGAGATGAGAAGAAGACGATGGCGATGGATAGGACACACACTGAGGAAACCTGTTGATAGCATTACAAGGCAGTCCTTGTTCTGGAACCCGCAGGGCAAGAGAGGCAGAGGAAGACCAAGAAGTACATGGAGAAGAGAGTTGGAAACAGAGGTGAAAATGATGAGGAGAACATGGAAAGAACTTGAGATGATGGCACGTGACAGGAGGACTTGGCATGTGTTTGTTGAAGGCCTATGCTCCTTTGGGAGTGGAGGGTTATGAATGAACATAAATCTACCATCTTGTCCCCCTCCTTCTGTCTCACTTTTTAATTTTTCAAATAAACCAACTTGTTTTTGTGACGTCACACAGATCTGGCAAAATGTTAAATATTAGTAGTACGTTTTCGAAACCGAAACTAAAACGCGTGTTAGATTTTTACCGTGGGATCGGTCTATAAGCGTTAGCACTGCACAAAATTCAGCGCTATGCTGGCGTGTGAGAGTATCACCGTCAGACACAATAGGGCGGGTTTATTTATTATCATTTTATGACTAAAATCTTACTGAAATGAGCGATTATTCTCGCAGATTTTACTACAATTCTCATGCTGGAGGTTGTTATCATATAAGCCCCGCTATGTTGAGCGACGGTTCTGCCCTTTACTCCAGCAGTATTTATTTACATTTTAAAAATATTGTTTCGTTGTCTGAATGTTCTTACCGGCAGTTTTATATTCCCTGGTCTTTTCTATTATCAATTTCTTTCTCCTTTTTTTTTTTTTATTTCACCACAGCCTTTCCCCATAATCGACTGACGTTTATGAGTTCTTTTTCCGGTCAGGGCTTGACAATTTAATGTTCAGTAAACAAACACGCTGTATACCGGTTGCGTATTTGATATGTAGTGAGGTTTCCTGAGAAAGTGAAAGATTGTGCATACTTATTCACGGGACCTCTATGGTCAGTGGCGTAACTACCGCCCGGGAGGACCCACCATGTCCCGGAGGCCCCCAGCACCGAGTGGGCCCTGCAATGTATTGATCATAATAGACCCGAGCAGATGATGTTATAAATTATTTGATTCTTTATATTAATTTAAATAATTAATTTTTACTTTTTAAAAACTAATCATCATCAGCTGCCATCTCCATTGATGATCGGCTGCAACGGATCTTTAACGTCTTATGTCTCTTGCCGTGATGGTGCACTCTGACAGACTTTCCTATCCATCTCTTGATGCTATCTTTCCACTTATAGTGCCGTCTTCCTCTTGCACGCTTGTCTTAATTCTTCCTTCTAAAATGATCTTCGGCAAGGTGTCTTTTTACATGACCAAAATATTTTAGCTGTCAAGTTTGATCTCTTTCACTATTTCTCTTTTTATTCCTAGGTTTTTTTATGACCTTTTTATTTGTTTTCTTCTCTGTCCATGAGATGGGCCCCATTCTTATACCTTGTATATATATATATATATATATATATATATATATATATATATATATATATATATATATATATATATATATATATATATATATATATATATATATATATATATATATATATATATATATATATATATATCAAGGGCCTCAATTCTTTCTTCCTAATGCTTGTACAGTGTCCTTTTTTCTACACCAAACAATAATGAAAAATATATATATATTTACCGGGTACTGCATTTGATGATTCTCATTAATAATTTGTGAGTTAATTTTTAACTATATATACTGTTCAAAAAAAGAAACGCAACTTTTTTGCTGTTACTTTTATAAAAGATATTCGCTGATTTGACATCAGTCAACTTATCGACTGTGTCCACCTGGTCATTAACTTCTCGTGGTTACCTGAATTGTACTCACCTCATGATTCATGAGGTCATGAAAGAGGTCAAGGTCAAAACAACATTTTTGACAATAACTCGTGACAGGTTCATGAGAATCCCGTGAAACTTACTGAACACAAAACTCTTTGACCATATTATTGAATGCCTATAAAAGATTGACGCTCCTCGAATAAATTCAGTTGAAAATTCAATGCGCAAGTATGGCTCATCTCACTACAGATCAACGACTCATCATCATTGGACGTTTACAGACTGGACAGTCACAAAGTGTAGTGGCCAGACAATTTAATGTGGTTAGAAGCACCATTAGTCGCCTTTGGAGGCGATTTCAAGAAACTGGCTCAGTGGCAGACCGGCCGCGCAGTGGAAGACCCAGAGTCACAACTCCTGCCGAAGACCGCTTCATACGGCTGCGTCACCCCAGGAATCGACTTGCATCTGCGTCCTCCACAGTCCAGTCAATGTCAGCAGCTCGTCGAATTTCAGATCAAACGGTCAGGAACCGGCTGCACGACTCTGGTCTTTGGGCTAGAAGACCATACATAGGTCCTGTTCTTACGGACCGGCATCGCCAGAACCGACTGCAGTGGGCAAACCAGCATCGTCAATGGACCGTTGGGAATGACTGAAGACGGGTTTGGTTTAGTGATGAATCATTTTTTTGTGCTCCAGCGACACGATAGACGGAGAAGAGTTTACCGCAGAGCCCATGAGCGCTACGCCCAGAACAGCGTTGATGAGGCTCCTCCACATGGTGGTGGAGGTGTACTGATGTGGGGGGCGATCAACTTCATGGGAAGAAGTGACCTGGTGCAGATTGAAGGACGCCTGAATGCCCAACGATACGTCGCTGAAATTCTTCGTACTCATGTCCTTCCACTTCTGGCTGCACGTGAGTCGATTTTTCAGCAGGATAACGCTCGACCTCATGTGGCACAACTCACCACACAGTTCAGCGCTGACAACAACGTCCAGACCATTCCGTGGCCAGCCATGTAATCAGACATGAACCCCATAGAACACTTATGGGATGAACTCGACAGACGACTCCGCCAGCGAGACGTAGCTCCAGCCAATCTCCGACAGTAGTCTCTTGCACTGCGGGAAGAGTGGGCAGCCATCCCACAACAACAGATCCAACGGCTAATCGGATCCATGTCAAGGAGATGTCGTTCTCTGATAGAGGCCAGAGGAGGCCATACACCTTACTGAAACGGAGGCCTCAGTCGCAAAGAATAAAAGTCCAAACTAAATTTAATGAACATCCTTTCATTGTTCAAAGTCTGAAAGTTTCTTCATGCCAAGATTGAAACATTAATTCCGTAAAATAAAATTTTGATACAAGATTGAAATTTGGTGTCCATTACCACTGCAATAATGTTGCGTCTCTTTTTTTGAACAGTATATATATAATAGTAATTATTAAGTAAGTAGTATACATTTTTTAAATGTAGATTTGCCCGTATACTGATTTTGGTAGTTGAGGCCCTTAAATAAAGAGGGCCCTACTTAATTTGTGCTAGGGGACACCTTATACTTTAGTTACGCTACTGGGTACGGTAGCCATTGAAGCCACTATTCTCTGTTCACCTTGAAAACTCACGCCTTTTGGGACTCAACCCCCACGCCTTCTCCCCACTCCAACCTATTAACTTCATTATTAAACTTCTCTATGGATACTTTCCTTGTATTTTTGTTTTTGTTTTTTACATTTTTTATACCAGTTCTTCCTAGTCTCTGATTTCTCTTCCATCAGCTAGTTATCAAATAATCAATAGACAGACCGGAACATTCCAGAAAAACTCAACGAGATACCAGTTAAAGCACCCAACACATATTCTTCGCACGACCTGGCTTGGGCTTGCACGCGGTCTTGCTCACATTGGCCTGAATGAGAGACAGGTCAGTGCCGCATTAAAGAAAGCTTCAGTCTCCAGACTCATGAGTGGCTGAACCAGGACAGAGCAGTCATGCAGTCACAAATAGCATGCATCGATTCATATTCCGCGCACTCACTAATGAGTTCAATTGCATGCTATGTTGTCTCATGTGTAGTGTTTTTTTCCTTTTTAAACTCTTTCATAAAATACGAAAGAAAAGTTTTAATTTGCATTAGCCACTGTTATCGTCATTGTTGTCCTGTTTGATCCTTATGAGGCACGGAGCCACCATGTAAACAAGCAAGAAGCAAGTAGTTACCGGGGGTCTCTTATGAAACACGGAGCCACCATGCAAACAAGCAAGACGCAATTAGTTACCGGGGGGTCTCTTATGAAACACGGAGCCACCATGTAAACAAGCAAGAAGCAATTAGTTACCGGGGGGTCTCTTATGAAACACGGAGCCACCATGTAAACAAGCAAGAAGCAATTAGTTACCGGGGGGGTCTCTTATGAAACACGGAGCCACCATGCAAACAAGCAAGAAGCAAGTAGTTACCGGGGGGTCTCTTATGAAACACGGAGCCACCATGTAAACAAGCAAGAAGCAATTAGTTACCGGGGGGTCTCTTATGAAACACGGAGCCACCATGTAAACAAGCAAGAAGCAAGTAGTTACCGGGGTCTCTGAAGAGAGAAAGACAGATTAGGACTACTGCAACATCAGACATGTCGTTGTAGAAGTAGCCCCATTCAGTCATAACTGGCTTTTGGGAATGAGGGGGTGGACCTCAGTTGCTTTTTTTCTTGGTGTTCTTTTCTGCGTGTGTTTTTTTCTCTTCTGCTTGTTGTAAGAGTTTCTTTTTGCAAAGTCTGAGGTGGCGCCGTAGTGAGAACCTCCACTTGGTGCGATTCGCAGCTTCACCCTCCCATGCTGCTTAATTACGTCCAGTGCCTTCATGTCTCTCTTGCACACATATTTAAACATCAGCTGCTGTCGCCCGACTGTTGTTTTGTGTGTGTGTGTGTGCCATCTGCCAGTTGTCCATAGAAAATAGCTTTGTGGGTGCGACCATCTTCCATGCGGCGGACATCACCAAGCCAACGTAGTCTGCGCTGTCTAAGCAGTGCTTACACGCTTTGAAGGCCAACACGTTATAGCACCTCAACATTTACCACTTTGTCTTTCCACGAAATATCAAGGATGTGGCGTAGACACCGTAGGTTGTCACGAAATACGTTCGTTCTTTTTCTGGTCTTTTCTCCACTCCGGCATTATTATCTGCCACTCATTTTACGTGCTAATTCTTCCAGTATTTGAAGTTTACACTGTCATAGTTTTTCAAGGTTTTCTTATCATAGTTTGTCCAAATTTTCCACTCCTTACTTTTACATGATGGCGGGACCTATTTTTGACATAACATTGACTTTGTTTGTGCAGCGAAGTAGCCACATTGACGTTTTGCTTATCGCCGCTCCAGACGGAGTAAGAGTCTACACTGAGTGATATTCCTATTGTTAATGCACACTTCTTGTCTGGTAAGATACACGAAACTTGTTGCTCACAGTGTTCCAATATGGTTGGACAGACGTTATTTGGAGATAAGGCGTCAGTTAGCAAATATGCCGTGCCCAAAAACACGGTCGGTGACAATCTTGGTGAAGGTTAAGACACGGACAGTAAGATAACAAAGGTGATGTTGGAGCACGGAAAGCTATGTAATCGCTTCCGCACAGATTTTGTTGTAATGGATAATTTCGAGAAAGTGACATCTTGGAGGAGATTATCAGTAATAGATCTATGAAGTAGTGAGTTGAAAACATGATCAACACCCACAGAAGTAGCAAGACCTTATAAGGAAATGGAGTTTGAAAACAATATTGTATGTGTCATGTAGAATGTTCTACATGAGAGATGCGGTGGGAGATGAACCCCTACCAAAATCAGACAACTTTCTGCAATTGGTTTGGCATTTGAGATGCAAAGCTAGACTGCTCCTGATTGGACTTCTCTGTAGCGGAAGGTTTTGTAAGGGTTGATGATAGTGCTAGAGTAGAAATAGTTTTCTCTCCAGAATGTGTGAGGTCCCAGTGACAGAGAAGTACACTGGTGTCACTAGACAGTCACGGCTGTGAAAGAATCTGAAGCTAAAAAAAATATTCACAGACAATCAGACATTACAGCGCCACCTCCGCTATGTAACTATCTGTTATATTAATTCAATTTCAACAAACTCAACTTCAACAATAGTGAATGAATAAAGCAGTTGAACTAAAATTATACTCCTCTTTATTTACTTCTACATATTTGTGAATGATTATGGATGAATGTTGATGAATTTATGAAAGATTTATATTTACAAAAACCCAGTGGGTGAAGCAAATAAAATCTAACAAGTTAATACTAAACATGTCTTTGTAGAATCTTCCCAATGGTTGGTTAATAAACCTATTCAATGTCTTATTCACTGTCTTATTCTCTGTATTATTCACTGTATATCTATCCTGCAACTTTTCATCCTTAAACACTTATTGACTGTTATCACTGTTTTTGGGTGCACGATTTTCAACATATACCACTCAGCTTCTAGGATAGTTGAAATGTTCAATATGAGACGCACAGCTTCAGGTAGGTCTTGCTTCTACCAATGCAGACACTGCTGGGGCGACTAGTATTGATCTTCAAATACTTCTAGAATCAGTGATCTCCTGCTTTTGCGTGACAAGTACGAACCTGCAGATAGTGTAGGGTATGTGGCTATTGTGGATAAATAAGACCACAATCCTAGTGTAGGTGATATGATAGTGTTTTCATGTGTCTGCGTGGAAATGCATGATATATGGATCAGTGACAAGACAGGTGTCTACTGTGGAACATTTTTCTAAATAACAGAATATATCAATATATACATATGGTATGCTGGTTTATTCACCCGTGTTCCCTCTGCCTGATCAGTCAGCTCTGAAAAGTGCTAGGACTTTACGGCAGGGTGTACATGAACTCTGATTAGGACTGTATTTTAGTCCTGAAAAGGACTCAGTTTCTGTGTGGTTATAATTTTAGGTTATATCTTCAACAGTCATACCAAAATAATCAAATAATATGCATGATACTTTCATAACCTATCGATTTAACAAATCCTGGAATAAAAGTTGTAATTAATGTATTATTATACACAGTAAATTTACATACCCTCTTCAGGATCTAATTAAGATAAGTAAAGACTGGCTTTTGGTGGAGTACTAGTGCTGCCTGGCTACAAATGACAATGGCATCAGCCTTGACACGCGTCTATCTAGCCTTAGTCCTTCTGTCTCTCGCTGTACACGTGATTTTGAATCCGGCGTGACCGCCTTTTATTGGAAGCTTTCTATGTACGAGAGACAAGGCTCGCAACTCTGGTTGACTTTCCAAAAACAAAAATTCAACTCAGGGGGATTTTGTGCTATAATTGGTTCAAACTGTCGTAAGGAGTCCCTATTGTTATCGCTATTTTTAAAAATCTTCACCGCGCTCATAAAATCTTGGGAGACACCGTTCGAGCCACACAATTGTTAGGCTGTGTGCAGATAACCACGAATGCTCTCGTGACCGCGATATTTGAAGCCATTTAAAAGTACGGATTTTGGCTGGCAAATCATTTTCGCTTCACCAGACCCCAGTCATCTAGATCGAGAGCGGTGAGAATTTTCCCTTGTCCTAGAGTAGTCCTTGGCGTGGCTTGACAAGGGAATTCAACAGTGCGAGGTTTAACAGAATCGGGTACACGGCTTCTTCATCGCTAGAACCACTGTGTACCATCGGACAGAAAAAGACTGTACAGTCTGTGTACGTCCGGCCGATTTGTGTGACCTTGCCACCGCCAGATCACTAAACCCACGTGGCAGGCAGCGTGGTCGAGTCTTCATGCACTTAAGTATTTTATTTCTCAATATTGTGGGGCATTTCCATAAATGCTAATAGCCCTGAGCAAATCCACATCTATAAGCAGTTTATCCAGGTCCTGAGAAGTGAATTAATTTGTAGGCCTACTCAACGTCAGTATTCGAGGTGCACTCGTATCCAGATTAGCCCTCGATACTCGACAGTATAAGTAATATTATTGTGCTGTGAATCCGCTGCCCAGAGCAGATTAGGTAGTTCCAGGACAGCGTTAGATTATTGGCCAGTGCACTCCGGTTATTATCTACCCAGATTATCATTTCTTCACGGGAACCAGGAACAGTAGTTATTAATGCTTTATTGAAACCAGGAACTTTAGTAGAGCCAATATATACCATAGAGGAGGATGCTCCAGTTTACTTTATCAGAAACTTGTAGTTCTATAACTGCCCTTTTATGTTGTGTATCTAACCGGTAACTATCTGTTTAACTCGCTGTACCTACAGTATTCTCTATCCATCATCATCATCATCCTTCACTTAATATCTTGTTTCTTAATATACATATACTAACCATATTTACATAGAATAAATAGTCATCGTTGTGTGGTGTACCTTTACCACCGAGTTGAGTGAATTTATCACTAGTGCTGTATGTCTATCTGTCTAGTGATATAAATATATATTGTAATTCTTCCTTTGGGAGTGGGGGCTGGTCTATTAGAGATCACAGAGTGGACCTTGTCGCAAGAGTTCCAAGAATTCCCTCTCATCGTCGTCAGTGTGGTGGGTTTGATGTTAATACAGTTTGTTGTTAAGAAATCTTAGTGTACTGAATGAGGTCAGCTGTGAAGGTCCCTGAATATAATAAATATTAGAATAAATTTCCAGGACACCTTTCTACTACCACCAATATGATCTCATTCAGACTTATTCTAGATAGACTGTAAGATGACTACGTTTGGTGTCTAGGGTTATGAAATGTTAGTGTAAGGTTGCATTAACCAACTGAACATATAAACAATTACACAATTATTTTATTATCTAATACAACACAACAGTACCACGACAATCACATACGAACTACACTTTAAAAGACTATCTTTAGTAAGTCAGTGGTTGAAAGTTTGGTAAAGTTTATGTTTTTCAATTTATTGTCCTGAATCTGATTTATTTGGAATCAGGACTGACAATCAAAAGTGAAATCATAGAAATTAATTACATCAATCAATTTACACAATGGGTCTTCTGACCATAATACACATATTATTATATTAGGATGTAGTTGTATTGTCTAACTGAGGTGACTTCTAGTATACACTGGTTGATTGTTTATTATCATCATCTCTGCATGTTGTTTGTAAGTTTTTGTGGACACTGATGGAATGTTTATATCACTATTCCCAGTCTCTTATTTTTAATATAATGTTAGTTGAGCGATCAGGTGCCGAACATACACCTATCTTTGTAATATGATGTAGGACTCTTCCTGCACTTCGCTGAACGACAACCTTCAGCTCCCACTTCTTCAAGAATGAGGGTGGTTTACAGTTGTCTCCGAAAAAGGCAAGACTGTGGCATGAATATATCGGCCCACTGTAGTCTGGCACCAGTTATTGACATCAACCAAAACCCTCACAGATGCAAGGAAATAACACAATTAACGATGACTAGGCAATAGAATATGGCACATTTTCGATCTGCCCTATGTCCAGGCTTTTCCTATGTTAGAAAATTTCTCCGCCTGCTCTCATCGATCTTGCTTTACACAAAATTTACTTGAAATGGCAGTGAACAGTCCCCGTTTACTGCTTTGTCCAATGGGACCATGTTTACATTTATTTTTGAATCTATCGTTTCAAATAACAACTCCCAATATGTTTCCTAACTATGTCACCAGCCTACTGCTATGGAAACACCTGTTAAAGGTAAATTAGGGAATTCAATACCAACAGAAAAAGAACAAATGAAGAGATGGGCTGAGCACTTCATGGAGGTGCTAAACAGACCACCACCAACAGTAACACCTGATTTTAATAATGAAACATCCACAACCACTTTGCCAATAACTTGCGATGAATTCACGCTGGACGAGATCAAACAAGCCGTTAAAAGATTAAAAAATTTTAAAGCTGCTGGAGTTGACGAAATTTCAGGGGAAATGATTAAAGCAGTTAATGACAACAACCTCTTGAGAATTTTAGATATTATAAATGAAGTATGGAGAGAAGAACAACCACCACAACAATGGAAAGACAGTATTATTGTAAAGTTACCGAAGAAAGGTGATCTATCAGACTGTAATAACTGGCGTGGTATATCTCTATTATCAGTACCTGGAAAATTATTATGTTGCATGATGTTAGAAAGACTTAAATTGCATGCTGACGAAAAGATCAGAGAAGAACAAGCGGGTTTCAGGCCGAAACGATCATGTATTGATCAAATATTCACACTAAGAACAATTATAGAAGAATCAGTGGAAAGGCAATCGCCACTTATTATCACCTTCGTCGATTTTCAAAAAGCCTTTGATAGTCTACACCGCCCATCATTGTGGAAGATACTTACAATCTATGGTTTTCCAACAAAATATGTGAATATAATCAAAGCGCTATATGACAATGCAAGATGTTGTGTTAGAACAAATAAAGGGAATACAGAATGGTTTACAGTAGAAACAGGGGTGAAACAAGGCTGTATTATGTCACCACTACTTTTTGGAATAGCTATTGATTGGGTTATGAGAAACTATACCCACAATGAACAATTGGGTATAAAATGGACAAATGGAAAATTCCTGGGGGACCTGGATTTCGCAGATGATGTAGCATTCTTAAGTTCAACACACAAGACAATCCCAAGAAGCAATAAATAATTTGTGTCATCTCTCGGTTAAAATTGGTCTCCAAATAAATGCCTCTAAAACTAAAGCTATGAACTTTTCTAACGAGACCTTTGATATCATCTTGAACGGGGAAAAAAAAAAACTACAGAAAGTTGAAAGTTTCAATTATTTAGGCAGTAAAATGACTCAGGATGGTGACACAACAAGAGAAATCCATACTAGAATTGCTTTGGCAGCTAGCGCCTTCAATAGATTATCTAACATTTGGAAATTACGATCATTGAATATACATACCAAGCTTCGTCTGTTTAATTCAAATGTTATCTCAGTGTTAACATACGGCTGTGAGAGTTGGAAAATAACAAAATCATTGGAGAACAAGCTGAATACATTCGAGAACAAATGTCTTAGAAAACTCATGAACATCAGTTGGAAAGAATTCAAGACTAATCGACAAATAAGAGAAGACTCTAGGCAGAAATATGTCTCCGACTATATAAGGAAAAGACGATGGTCATATATCGGTCATGTCCTACGAATGCAAAACAACAGAATACCACTACAGGCGCTCACTTGGGTTCCTGAGGGTAAGCGGAAAAAAGGAAGACCAAAAGAAACACTCAGAAGAACAATAATAAGAGAAGGAAGAACGTTGGGCCTAAATAATGTGCAAGAGCTAAGAGGAGTGGCGTCACAACGAACAACCTGGAGAGCACTGGTTTCTGCCTTATGCGCCGTGTTTGGCGCTTAAAGAATTTATTATTATTATTATTATTAATATGTTTCCAAGGCAAATATATTTTTAGTTTTAGGTCAATCAATCATACTTCGCCTTCCTTCAAAATCCACCCAATCAAATATCCCGTACCTTTTAACCTCATTTACCCAAAGTCGTTTTTTCAAAACATGCCATAAAAATTATAAGCAGGCATGATCTTTACTTGACAGTCTGGTCGGATCCACTATAGTATTATGGCTATAATTAGTTAATTAATGGACTATTTGCGTAACTATTACCATATTCTTTGTCAACAAATCCTAAGGTACACGAATATACAATTTATATGGGACTAGTTGGCTTGGTTCAGAAGTACACAGTTTTTTTTTTCTATGTTAGTGTTTTTTATTTTTAGTCTACTACACGTTAAATTCTTTTCCATGTGCTGTCTTCTCTATTTACGTGATAATTACGTCCTTTGAAATAAGAGCTAAGGTTGTTTTTGTGACACGAGTTGTCTACATGTTCTAACTGTTTCCTCGTATTTTGGGGAAACCCCTAAGGCAAGGCTTGCCCGTGTGCTGGTATTGGCTTTTAGTTTAAAATCAATGCGAAACGAATTAGCATTTCATCTATCCTTTCCCCTCCTCGTTCCACAATGCATTTTAGGCAAATATTTTCTTAGAACAAGGAAAAGTGATTATGTCAAGGACGAATTTGAAAAATTGGGTACCGTTTTGTTCGGCTATTCGTTAGCAAATAATAATCTGAAGGCGTAGGCGATACCAACAGTTCTAGTAGAAAATTCTTTTGCACTTTCTTATCTTTTCCTTTATGCCCTATATTGTTATATATTAATTTAGATATTGTATTTAGAAATTCACTACAGTCAGGATTACTTCCTTAGAGAGGATTCGCTTTCTCTGAACCACCTCTGTATCTTATGTAGGTGTCTCTGTCACGAGCCAATTCTGAGAACCTATGTTATTTGACTCATTACTCTGTCAAAAGTCTGTTTGACTTAAACTTTGCTGCGACACAAACCCTGGTCTCGTGCATCGCACCTTTCCTAGTTCAAGCCGTTATAGTTATATTCTTTCATTCACAGTAAGTTGATCTTTATATATATATATATATATATATATATATATATATATATATATATATATATATATATATATATATATATATATATATATATATATATATATATATATATATATGTAGTTTTCCATTTTCTGTCATGTTGACTATTTTATAATGAATTTTTAACAAGAAAACCACAGGTTTCTCAATAAACTGACACTCTTTCTAGTAAAAATCTTCATTTGTACTTCATTCCTCCAAATATCCTTGTACCTACACATACATGAGAGTGTCCTCTCTAAAAGGAGACCATTTTCGTCCTTGTCCGATCTTTTGTTCTTTTACACCATCCCTAAACCTAACATATATATTCGACACTTTCCTTCATACTGCTTGCTCGAAGAAATATCGATCATCTTGTATGCATTCCTGACCAGCGATTGGCAAGGTTTCTCATACCCACCGAAAAAACAGTATTGCCTTTTTGAAGCTTGTATACCTCGTACCTTGGCATAATTTCAAGTCGTATTGTATTAACTAAGCAGCGGGTTTACAACGTACGACACCCTCTTCAAAGTAGCAATATGGGGTATAAGTGAAAATATTCGTTTTAACCTAACGCCTTGTAAGCCTACTTCACTGACTTCAGATTTCTTCAAGGGGGAATCATAAACAGCCAGAATATTAGGACCCAAATAAAGGACAGGTCAGAGGACTGGGCGTGGATTCTATGATTTGAAGAGAGTAACCCCGGAGAAATCATTTTGCGCCTTAAGTTCTAGGATCCTACTTCAAGTGATCTAAGTTAGATACTTAACTCATCTGAAGAAGACGGCATCTTAAATCAATTGCCCGACAATATTCGGACGTTTACTGTGCAAAAAGTCTGTTTAATTAACCCGAAAAACGCGAGGTAAGTTGTATATATACATTTTATCATTTCATATTTCGCATATTTGACATGTATAAATTGCTTGTGGATGTTCAGTGGTATATGAGGCTGGCAACCTCATCACTGTAGATAACTTGACACATGAATCATCACTGCAAGAGATGGCGACTGCTTCGTGCGGGTTTCCTCATACAGAACCAGCAGCAGAGGTGGCCCCAGACTCCACTGAGAGCAGGTGGTGGATGATGATATCATGGATTACATATTTATTGTGCAAGCTCCTCACTGTCTTCCGTTATACAAAAGCACTTTCATCCGACTTACGGGGGGTAAACTTAACACTCAGTCACGCAGGGAGAGTAAAATATTCCGAGGAAGTTGGAAGTGGTTGATGGAAGGAGAGGGTGCCTGACATTCATATCAGTGACCCAATACTCAAAAGACGCATGTGTTTTTCTCTTAGTTTGTGGTACAAGTTGCTAGCAGACGACGCTAGACACCAGCATTTGACGGGTCTTTAAAATATTTGATTTGACAACCTAAGCAGTTACCTCGGTCGTTTGCAAGAGACGTGCTGCGGTCACAATTTTTGACTTCTGTGGGAACCAAAAGTGGTTGAAAAAGACGGCAAACGACCTCTCACAGAAGCTAAGTACCATAACAGCTCACCCAATGGACATTTCAAATCTTTTCACAAAGTCTACCACAGTTTAAATCATCCGATGATGATCAATATCATCATTTCTTTTTCTCTAAGCAACGTTATCTTAAATCTTGTGATTATCAGACCTTTTTATCTGTAACTTTAAAGTTATATTTGGATTAATCATTATTGGGTGAATTGTATGCCTATACCCGTATGACTCATATGGTGTTAAATATATAAACATATAGAGCTATAAAATTAATAGTTGCTGAATCATCTTCAGCTGCGGGCTCAGAAAACACGAGTCAATAATACCTCATAGAAGGGGCGGGAGAATAATAAGTTCATGACAGCTTAGATGCTCTCAGTTGTTATGCTTGCTTTTTTTAACATCCTATAAGGCTCCCTAAAGTAGAAGCATTATTTTTCTATTTATATCTCTGCCAAGCGTAATCTTGAGCGAATATGATACCTTTGAATACCTTCATCATTATACTCTAAGTTTGGCCATTGTTAGATGCAGAGCAGGTTAGGCGATCACGCCACATAGATGGAAGGTATTGATCCTTATTTCATGCTTAACGTAGGTTGTCAGTCACATGGTACACCTCGGCTAATATACGTTTGTGCATGAGGTTGGCAAACTCGTCATGTAAAACAAATTGCCACACAAGCCACCGCTGCAAGAACATGTGAATGATTGGTCCAGGCTTCTACGGTAGTACCTCCATGCTCCATACGGAGCGCAAAAGAAAGTGATGATAATACAAGACTTACAACAAATCTAAATAATAGCCAGTCATTTTGCAAAAATTGTCATATTATATTCTTAGATATTTTCTCATAAATATTCGTTTAAGGCTTCTTTTAAAACAGCACCCGTGTAAACAAAATATAATTAGCATCAACTGGAGACAGGAGTGAAAGTCATGATGAAAACGTAGAAAGAGATTGAGCTGATGGCACGTGACAGGAGGATTTGTTATGTGTTTGTTGAGGGCGTATGCTCCTTATGGTATTGATTGATAGATTGAATTTTGTGCCTGAATAAAAACTACATATGATAGAAAGAGTTATATATATATATATATATATATATATATATATATATATATATATATATATATATATATATATATATATATATATATATATATATATATATATATATATATATATATATATATATATATATCATGAAGAAACATGGTATTCAATTCATTCAATACCCTTTAGCTCGCCAAGGAGCATAGGCCTTCAACAAACACATGCCAAGTCTTCCTGTCCTGTGCCATCCGCTCAAGTTCTTTCCATGTTCTTTATTTGACTTGTCCATGTTTGTTGAAGTTTTTGTGGTAAAAAGTATTTTTACGGGATGGGGTAACCAGCCCCATGCCCAACCCACCTTAGTCGCTTTTTACGACATGCCTGGTAGGGTACAGTGTTACTATTCTTTGCTCCCCTTTCGGGCCCCGGAAACACACGGGTGAAACATGGTATGACGCTCGCCAAATCCTCACACACTCACACAATGTCAAACACTACGTCTCTCCATTACTTAGCGATATATAATTAAAAAAACAATGCAAGTGGGTAAGTCAGGGGGTCGGCGTAAGATAGATCCACGAAACAAAATAGATTTCAAGGTAACGCAGTGGAAAAAGAAAAATAATTTTAAAGACAGAGAAATAGTAGACTTGCCCTCTCACGCCGGCATTCAATAGCACAGACTTCCCATGATTAACTCTATTTGTTTCATATAAACTTTACAAGCATCGAGAGCATTCAACATTCTCAATTTTCATATAAATTTACTAATCCCTAAAAAGGGGTTTCAATAACGGAAAAAAAACACTCACCCACACACACCCATACTTTTACACACAACGAATAGTGAGAGGAAGGAAAAAGTGTGAAGGGAGCAATGAATGGAAGGCAGGGATAAAGTGAAGAAGGAAATTATGACGGAGGAGGGAAGATTGGGTGTAAGAAATGGAAAGGATAGAGAAGGGAAAAGACGGAGGAAGGTAGATATAAAAAAAGAGGGAGGATGGGAAAAAAGCATAGAAAACAGACAGAGAAGAGAGGGAGTAAGGTAGATAGGAATAAAGGATGGAGGATGGAAGAAAAGAATAGAAAACAGACACGAAATGGATGGCAAGCGGAAAACAGGGAAAAGAGAATTTAAAAAAGAAAGATGAGTAGGGAGGCTTGGTGAGTAAAAGGAAAGGAGTAAGGAAGGAAAGGCAAAAAACAAACAAGGGAGGAATAAGGGAGTGAGCTTTATTCAACTGAAAACAGAATCTTGCAGTGAGTACGTTGTTTATTTGCCAAATTGTTTCCCTTGAACCGAAGTACCTCCCCTTACAAAGTGGAGATAATTTTGGAAATCATTACGTAAATTTATCTTATATGTAAGTAGTGTCTGTGAGTCTGTTATGAAACGTCACGATTATCTGTGTGTGAGAAGTGTCTGTTATGTAATGTTACGCATTTTTTCTGCACGTACGATAAGTACGATACAGTGAATGTATAAATACTACTTTACTGGACAAAAGTATCGTCCACAAAGTAACACAATATCTGTTTTGATATATGGAAAACAAACAAGAAACATTACGTAAAAGAACGGACTTGCAGGTGTAATTAAAGAAATGGTAAATAATAACAATTAAAATTGGAAGTATTATTAACCGGTTTGAAATTTTTTGTAAACAATATACTAAAAAAATTTTTTTTTAAGACTTTTACGAGAAATGTGTTATAAATCTTCCGCAAGAACTTGACCAGTGACTCAAGTGATTGATCGCTCAGACCAGAAAAAGTAATCTATGTTCATATAAGTAAGTACTGTGTGATCAGGGTGAAACAATTAAATAAAGATATTACTTCTAACTGTGTGATTCTCGTCAAACATAGAGGTCCACACGGTCTTAAATTATACAGTACTGTACGAGTGTCTGTTAAAGAGTTGTGAAATGTATCGACGCTGAAGAGTTGGAATAACACGGTGGGGATTAAAAGATTCAGGAAGATACAAAATTGTGACTTTGATTTCCCTTTCTAACAGCTTCACCAGGAGCGACTTTCAGGCATGCAGTTTGTATAACGAGGTAATTCATTCACTCCAGCTTCAACAGGTCTTGTTAGGATGATGTACGTAAACAATCAAGATAATCTGCTTGTATGGATCCTATACCGGTCATCGAAGCATCATTTATTTGGTGATGCCTAGCTGGCCGGGAGGATAGTATGATTCGCTTGCATAGCTAGGCGGTGTTGTCGCACGGAAGGTCCGGGGTTCGAATCCTAGGTAAGCCACTCACGTCTGTTGTTTTTCTGTTGTCTAGTGCCCTACTTCTTTATTTCTTACGAGTGCCTGAAAACATACCTTTATGTTTGTCTAATATTTATTTACTGTTTACAGGCCTCGGGTTTCCCTTCCTTATGTGTTATAAATGTTTATACAATACCAGAAACCCACCCTCTGTTCTATACTACTGTTCTTAAGTCTTCTATCATTTACTAGACACAGTATCAAGGTCTTTGTCTTGTGTGGACTGACCTATACTGTATAATAGGGGAACGACAGAAGTGATTGCGTCATTAATAGGCTAGGCTGCCCATTGTAAACTTCCAGTGTTGTGTCTTGCGTTTCGCACTAATGACCGGTCATCGAAGCATCATTTATTTGGTGATGCCTAGCTAGCCTGGAGGATAGTGTGATTCGCTTGCATAGCTAGGCGGTGTTGTCGCACGGAAGGTCCGGGGTTCGAATCCTGGGTAAGCCACTCACGTCTGTTTTTTTACTGTTGTCTGGTGTTCTACTTCTTTATTTCTTACGAGTGCCTGAAAACATACCGTTATGTTTGTCTAATATGTATTTACTATCACCATAATAACACGTGTCCTGGGTTTCATAATGTTGACATCATTCTAGATCGTGCAAGTCGACAATAAACTTATGGTATTATAAAGGAAAACATCGGTAAAATAACCCCAACTGTAGTGCGTTTCACAATGTTTGTCGCTGTTTAATATTAGGAAGTACGCTAGTGGAAGAAACGTCATTTGCGAGAAGCCGCACTTAGTATCTATGAGAAGTAAATATTTACGTGAATGTGGTGAAGTGGGATGTTATAAATATTTATAGGGGACTTAGTGTACTGACTGAGATCAGCTGTGAAGGTATCTATATCTTTTTTTTTTTTTTTTTTTTCTTAACCAGCGGCACTTAGGCTTTCAGCCCTTCGGCCCAATGACATGTCATTGCGAGGCAGAATTATTCTGGAATAGTGTGATGACTACGTTATGTGTCTAGGGTATGTGTATGATGAAGTGTAAGTCACAACAACAGACAGATAAACAATTTAATTTAATCCACTACTCTTGACAACACTGTGACACTCACATACATATAACACTCTATGAGAATATCTTAAGGAGTCACTGATAACTTTTCAAATAACAATATGTATTCATGGTTATCATAAAGGTATATGTGTCCTGATTCAAATACAAAGGAACCAGGAATCACAATCAATTTTAATTACAAGTATATGTACAGACTTTATCAATATGAATATTGTAGTGACATATATTATTAAAAATATCCTATGTGTGTCAGTTGTGTAGTGGTAATATGAGGTAATACTGGTTTTGTTTTGTTCAAGCTCTGTTGGTATTTGTCATCATGACTTCAATAGTTTGTCTTTTGGGACTAGTATTGGAGATGTTCTCAGTTCCTGATATTAAGACAATTAAATTCCCCTCTGAATGTTATTTTTACAAAGTCATTTCAAGATGAGGGGACATAATGTTGAGCTCAGCTGGCCAAATCAGCTTATCTTGCGTGATGGCGGCAGGAAAGGACTCCTCTGCTCGAATTCTTCCCTGGGCTCTGGAGACACCTCACTGATAGCTAAAAAGACCAAGGAGTATGCTGTCCGACTCTGGATTCAGCAAAGCTCTGACCAGGTGCTGCTCAGTACCATCAAGACCACGGTCCCTGAAAACAAGAAGGATGTACCTTCTACTTCATAACTAATTGATACTCTAGTTCTACACTGAGCACAATACAACACAAACATTGAGTTCAGAGCGTTAGGCCAACTGTCAGCTTCATCTGAAATACTTTATATCAGCATTACCCTCCTTAATGGTCACTACGCCTCTGCACTTCCAGCATTATTTCTGTCTAATCAATCATCCAGGTGTCAGTGTACTATTTGGCCATTCCATGCCGTTTTACTTCCCTCCGACACCCTCTGTTCAGGCTGGAGCATTATAGGCTTTATCTCCTGTTTGCCACTGAACTACACATATATATACAGGCATAAATTAACAATTTACATTCAATTTTCATTAAAAGATACTGAATGGTTCAAGCTTACCACAATTTCATGGAAATAAACACAGATACGTTGATTAGCAATGAATTCTGGCACAATTACTGGCACAAATTCCCATCTGCTTATGTTCCAGGCTTTTATTTAACACAAATATGAGCTGGCTTCAACGCACTGTTGCTTTATCAAGATTATTTGCACTAGTGGTCTCGAACTAACGCTCCTAAGTGAGTATATCAGCGAGTCTAGCCAATGAGGCCACGTTTCGACAAGTGTTTGAAAAAATGTTACCTTTTCACGTCTCCCCTAACAACGAAAGATAGTATTTATAGCCCGACCAATCGTGGTTAGTCTTTCATTTGTTGCGCTCCAATCAATTTGGAGTTTACATGGTAGGCTAATTCTGTAACGTAAGATTTTTTTCAAACACGTTATAAAAAAATTTTATGAGCAGAAATGATTCCATGCTGTCAGGCATCCCCACTATTTTATTTTGGGTATAATTTATTAATTCCTGGACTATTTGCGTAACGTTTTACATATTCTTTGTCAGCAAGCCCTAAGGAACCCAAATATCCAAATTTAAAAGAGCTACGTGGCTGCGTTCAAAATATGTATTTTCTACCTCCTGTTTCGAAGATGTGCTGTCTGGGTACTGTTATGTTTTCAACCGTAAACCCATCTAATGTTATCTTTTCTAATAAGAGTTTTTTTAGGTTTATAAATCCTAACTCTGGGATGGGTAATGTATTTTATCACTGTCCGTCTGAAAAAAAGTTAGTGCATGTAGTCTTACACGCGTGATGGCAGCATTTGTGTATCGCGCGAAGCGTGTTTAGTGTTCGGCTTTCTGCCTCTCCCTTCTCGCTATCCTTTTGTCCATCTGTCTTTTGATCTTGGTAACATAGTGTAGAAAAAGACATGAATGGAATTTAAAATTTAGGTCAACTTGCATATTTCAAGGTTTTTTTTAGAAAGGCAGCACATTTTATTGTGTGTTTGGGAAACGCGTGTATGTTGCAGAAGGCCTTTAATATCAACGTGAAACGTTACAATTTGCATACGCAGTAGAAAACAAGGGGATTTCGAGTACAGTCATTGTGACAGCACTGTTCTTTACCATTCTTCTTCCTTTATTTATTATATGTATTTATTAGGCTTTATATTTACTTGATAATTTATATATGTGGATTAGAATATTCCACGACACCTCCCCTCTTAAAACAGACATTATATGTCAGTCCTTTATTCTATATTCACATAGAGAAATTTATTATTATTTCTGGGGTTTACGGTGATTCTCATCACACGGATGGCGGCTTAAAAAATCCGCTCCCAAATTGGTTTTTCCAGATATATACTCAATGCTAAAATTATATGGAGCCAAAAGTAAAGACCATCGGAGTAACCTGGAGTTCTCATGCCTAGCCTGTGCTAGAAACGATAACGGTTTGTGGTCTGTTTGCAACTTAAATGCCTTCCCATATAGATAAATATTGAATTTCTTTATCGCCCATATTACTGCAAGACATTCTTTTTCGCTAGTTGAGTAGTTGATTTCAGCTTTATTCAACTTTCTGCTAGCATATGCCACTGGGCTTAATTCCCCATCCAATGCATCTGATTTCTGTAGTAGAGTTGCACCTAACCCAATATTACTTGCATCCGTCCTTACTATGAATTCTTGACTTAAGTCAGGTAATTTTAAAATGGGTTTACTTGTGAGCTTTTCCTTCAATTCTTGGTAAGTCATTTCACATTGTGGTGTCCATGTAATGCGATCTGGATGTCCTTTACGTGTCAATTCAGTTAACGGTGCACATATGGAATTAAAGTTTTTGATATACTTCTGGTAGAAACCACATAATGAGACAAAGGATCTCACGTCCTTCTTGGTTTGTGGTCTCGGGGCTTTCTGTAGTTTCTCTAAATTCTTTGGGTCAGGGGTCATGTTTCCCTGATAAACTGTGTGTCCCAAAAATTCCAATTCTTTACATCCAACGCAACATTTGGTTGGTCGGGCTGTTAAATTTGCCTCCCTAAGTCGATCAAACAGCATGTTCAGAGAGTCAATGTGTTCCTCAAATGTTTCTGTTGCTATAAGGATATCATCCATAAAATTTGTTATACAGGGATTATTCAGAGGATCCAATAATTTTCTCATCATTCTAGAGAAGACACTAGGCGCATTCTTCAATCCAAATGGCAATCTATTAAACTCATAGTGTCCTTCTGAGGTACTAAAAGCTAGGTATGGTCTAACCTCAGGCTTCACTGGAATCTGATAGTATCCTTTACTCAGATCCACTTTTGAGAAATATTTAGCTTTATTTAGTCTGGCAAACAGCTGATTTGTATCCGGCAATGGATCCACCTGTCCTTCTGTAATAGCATTCAGTCTCCTGTAATCTATACAGAGTCTATGTTCTCCAGAGGGTTTCCTTAAGAGTACAACACCGGAACTATACGAAGACTCACTGTGCGAAATAATTCCTTCCTTCAATAGATAGTCTATCTCTTCCTTCAAAGCTTTCTCCTTAGCAAACGGAATCGAATATGGTTTCATACAGACAGGTGTGGAGTCTATTAGTTTCATATCATATTCCAATAGGTTTGTATGCCCTGGTCGGTCTGTTAACACCTCTGCATGATTATTTAGAACCTGTTGCACTCTCTCTTTCTGAGTTTTCGTTAAATGTGTACTGATTTTCACCTGTGCTGCTGTCTCACAGGGGTGTAATGGATATTCAAATGATGAAAGTGGTTCCTTTTTCATCTCCATGGCGATGGACAAGGTCAACAAGTGTGTCTCTTCCTGATGTTCTCTTTCCAAATATTTCTTCAGGAGATTCACATGATAGATTTTTTCTTTCCCCTTCTTATCTATCTTATAATTTGTTCTAGACACCTTCTCTAGAACTGTATATGGACCCTGCCATCCAATTTGTAACTTATTCTGACTCCCAGGCAAAAGAAGCAGTACTTTCTCTCCCACAGCCAAATCTCTGTCTTTCGCCTTCCTGTTATAATAGGCAGCATGTTTCTTCCTGGCTTGTTTCAAATTTTCATTGGCAAGTTTCCAGCCAGTTTTTAACCGAGTGGTCAGCTCATTCACATATTGGTATGAAGATGTAATGTTTTCCTCTGCCTTTTCATCAGTCCACGTTCTTAACAAAGCTACATATGGACCTTTAATTGTGTGGACCTATTTGTCCATGCACCGGTATGGTCTCTTCCACTCGAAGCTTTATAGTGATGATTTTTCCTCCCAGAATTTGCGTGCACAAAACGACCGCTACCAATTTTTCTTTTGGGGCTTTCTCCCCACTTAAAATTCTTGATGAGAGATTTCCTCTCTACATCCTCTTCCTCCAGTTTGTTTAAGTCCGATTGAGGGATTGCCGGCTTATCCTGGGGTAAGACATCCTTTTGCACTCTCCGCATAGTGGCCTTTGTAAAACAGTTAAGTGAAGCTTGTCCGTGAAAAGGGGCTTCCCATTCCATTTGGTCCACTTTATCAAATCTATTTTTCTTTTTATTATCAGGCCTAATTTTGCCCCGTGGCGTGTCCAGGTCCTGATCCATGTTCCCACTTGTGGGTGTTCCCTCATGTGCTATGCTACACCTTTCTACAAAATTTTCAATGTCCCATCTTGCTTTGGGCCAATAATAATTGTGAGCCACCTTTTGAATGATGGTACCTATCTTCTCATGGTCCCCATCTGGTTTCACATGTAGGCTCCTTATTAAGTCTGCCCTATATCTTTTAGGAAGTACCAGTTGTCCCTGACCTTTGGATCTAGCTCCAGTCTTCCTATACATCAACTTGTTTTTCATGTAAAAATCTCCCTTGCCTGGAGTTGTATGACAAGTTGACAATTTTCTGAAACAAGGCTTGAGTGTTTTATCCCCAGCCTGTGCCTTCCTCATCTCTTCTGGAGTGGTATCCAACATAATATCCTCCTCCTGTCTTGAGGTCGACCTGACCTGAAGGGTTGCCATATACACAGGTTTCCTTCTGCAACGGTCAGTGTCATGATTGTTCATCTTACAATTTTTACACCACCTTTTTCCTTGGTTGAAAGATTTTCTTTCATCATATTTCCTTTCATCGAATTGTGGGAATTTATTTTTATTGTCATACCGTGGCCTATCAAATTGGTGCTTACCTTTATTTTGATCCCTAGGATCAAATTGATTAAAGTTCTGTGGTGCCCTAAAGTTATCCACTTGTTTCTTTTTATTACCTGTTACCTCTGCTTGAGCTGCTTGATACCTTTCAGCAACATTTAGCAACTCATCCAGCCTCTCTGCACCTTGTTCCATGAGAAACTTTCTCAGGTCTGGAGCCATGGACTCTCTTAATTGCTCTATAAGGACCATTTCCTTAAGATCTTGGGTTTTCCCCAGAGAAGTCCATTTCTCCAAGTATGTCTCTATTCGTGCAGAGAACTGGTGATAGGTTTCACCTGACAGTAGTTTAGCATTCCTAAATTTTTTCCTATAAAATTCAGCATTCTTTTCATATCTTAACAAAAGAGCCTGCTTTAGCATATCATAATTTTCCTGATCACCTCTGCTCATTTTTGCAAAAACTTCATAAGCTGCCCCACGAAGTCCCTGAGATAACTTTAAGCTCCACCTTTCTCTCTCTAACCCATACGTGGTAGCTAATAGTTCATACCTATTTAGGTAGCTCTCTATATCATCGTCTTTCTCAACAAAATGATCTAAATGAAAATTCATAGCTGAGGTTGAGGCTCCTTGGCTAGCAGTGACATCAGAGGCAAAGGGACTGGCACCATTTTCAGGAGCATGGCCCTGAAACTCAAACTCCCTTAGTCGTAATTCATGTTCCCTTTGTAATCTTTTCTCCTCCTTTTCTGCTTCCCTCTCTGCAGCTAATTTCTTCTCTTCCCTTTCTGCAGCTAATCTTTTGTCTTCTCTTTCTGCTTCCAATTTCTTAGCCTCTTTGTCAGCCTCAATCTGCAACCTCTTAGTCTCAGCCTCAGCTTGCAACCTCTTAGTCTCAGCCTCTAACTTTCTTTCGGCCTCTTTTTCTAATCTTCTTTCTTCGCGTTCAATAAATTTGTCACATTCCGTAGTGACATAGGCAACCATAACTTGCCCATCTAATCCTAACTCTTTTGCAGTCTGTACAGCAGCAGATCGAAACTTGGCCAGGTCCGCCATTGTCTATCAGGTAAATTTCTACAATGTCTAACCAACAATTTAATCTCTAAATATATCTAATGGACAACACAGGCACCGTGAGCTCAACCTTATTTAATTCCACCCAAGGATACCTTTTAATTCTTATATTCCCTGAAGTGAATTACCCCCAATATTTTTAATAGGGAAAGATTCAAAATCCCAAGAGCGAGACCCCAATATATGTGGTGAAGTGGGATGTTATAAATATTTATAGGGGACTTAGTGTACTGACTGAGATCAGCTGTGAAGGTATCTATATCTATTAAGAGTAGTGTATTATAGATAACCTTACTTGCTACCACATATCTATATATCTCAGTCAGAATTATTCTGGAATAGTGTGATGACTACGTTATGTGTCTAGGGTATGTGTATGATGAAGTGTAAGTCACAACAACAGACAGATAAACAATTTAATTTAATCCACTACTCTTGACAACACTGTGACACTCACATACATATAACACTCTATGAGAATATCTTAAGGAGTCACTGATAACTTTTCAAATAACAATATGTATTCATGGTTATCATAAAGGTATATGTGTCCTGATTCAAATACAAAGGAACCAGGAATCACAATCAATTTTAATTACAAGTATATGTACAGACTTTATCAATATGAATATTGTAGTGACATATATTATTAAAAATATCCTATGTGTGTCAGTTGTGTAGTGGTAATATGAGGTAATACTGGTTTTGTTTTGTTCAAGCTCTGTTGGTATTTGTCATCATGACTTCAATAGTTTGTCTTTTGGGACTAGTATTGGAGATGTTCTCAGTTCCTGATATTAAGACAATTAAATTACCCTCTGAATGTTATTTTTACAAAGTCATTTCAAGATGAGGGGACATAATGTTGAGCTCAGCTGGCCAAATCAGCTTATCTTGCGTGATGGCGGCAGGGAAGGACTCCTCTGCTCGAATTCTCCTCTGGGCTCTGGAGACACCTCACTGATAGCTAAAAAGACCAAGGAGTATGCTGTCCGACTCTGGATTCAGCAAAGCTCTGACCAGGTGCTGCTCAGTACCATCAAGACCACGGTCCCTGAAAACAAGAAGGATGTACCTTCTACTTCATAACTAATTGATACTCTAGTTCTACACTGAGCACAATACAACACAAACATTGAGTTCAGAGCGTTAGGCCAACTGTCAGCTTCATCTGAAATACTTTATATCAGCATTACCCTCCTTAATGGTCACTACGCCTCTGCACTTCCAGCATTATTTCTGTCTAATCAATCATCCAGGTGTCAGTGTACTATTTGGCCATTCCATGCCGTTTTACTTCCCTCCGACACCCTCTGTTCAGGCTGGAGCATTATAGGCTTTATCTCCTGTTTGCCACTGAACTACACATATATATACAGGCATAAATTAACAATTTACATTCAATTTTCATTAAAAGATACTGAATGGTTCAAGCTTACCACAATTTCATGGAAATAAACACAGATACGTTGATTAGCAATGAATTCTGGCACAATTACTGGCACAAATTCCCATCTGCTTATGTTCCAGGCTTTTATTTAACACAAACATGAGCTGGCTTCAACGCACTGTTGCTTTATCAAGATTATTTGCACTAGTGGTCTCGAACTAACGCTCCTAAGTGAGTATATCAGCGAGTCTAGCCAATGAGGCCACGTTTCGACAAGTGTTTGAAAAAATGTTACCTTTTCACGTCTCCCCTAACAACGAAAGATAGTATTTATAGCCCGACCAATCGTGCCTAGTCTTTCATTTGTTGCGCTCCAATCAATTTGGAGTTTACATGGTAGGCTAATTCTGTAACGTAAGATTTTTTTCAAACACGTTATAAAAAAATTTTATGAGCAGAAATGATTCCATGCTGTCAGGCATCCCCACTATTTTATTTTGGGTATAATTTATTAATTCCTGGACTATTTGCGTAACGTTTTACATATTCTTTGTCAGCAAGCCCTAAGGAACCCAAATATCCAAATTTAAAAGAGCTACGTGGCTGCGTTCAAAATATGTATTTTCTACCTCCTGTTTCGAAGATGTGCTGTCTGGGTACTGTTATGTTTTCAACCGTAAACCCATCTAATGTTATCTTTTCTAATAAGAGTTTTTCAGGATTTATAAACCTAACTCTGGGATGGGTAATGTATTTTATCACTGTCCGTCTGAAAAAAAGTTAGTGCATGTAGTCTTACACGCGTGATGGCAGCATTTGTGTATCGCGCGAAGCGTGTTTAGTGTTCGGCTTTCTGCCTCTCCCTTCTCGCTATCCTTTTGTCCATCTGTCTTTTTATCTTGGTAACATAGTGTAGAAAAAGACATGAATGGAATTTAAAATTTAGGTCAACTTGCATATTTCAAGGTTTTTTTTAGAAAGGCAGCACATTTTATTGTGTGTTTGGGAAACGCGTGTATGTTGCAGAAGGCCTTTAATATCAACGTGAAACGTTACAATTTGCATACGCAGTAGAAAACAAGGGGATTTCGAGTACAGTCATTGTGACAGCACTGTTCTTTACCATTCTTCTTCCTTTATTTATTATATGTATTTATTAGGCTTTATATTTACTTGATAATTTATATATGTGGATTAGAATATTCCACGACAGTGAAGTACGGGAAATGCGTAATAAAGATTATGATATTGTGTATGTGGATGAAACTTGGATCAATGCTCACCACACAAGGGAAAAGGAATGGCAGTTATCAGATGGAACGATTAAAAGATGTGTACCCAGTGGAAAAAGGACAACGTCTGATAATGGACAACGCATCATACCACAACGCTGTGGCAGAAGAAGACAAAATCCCGACATCTTCGAGTACAAAAGATGCTATAAAGATTTGGCTCAAAAAATAAGACATTCCATTTAACGAGGGGTTTCTGAAACCTGAATTACTGTCCATTGTTAAGAAATCCCAAAAGACCGAGATCTTCCATATAGACAAGTTGATTCAACATCATGGTCATACGTGTTTGAGACTGCCACCTTATCATTCACATTTAAACCCAATTGAACTCGTTTGGGCAAAAGTTAAAGGACAGGTGGCAGCTGAAAATAAAACTTTCAAACTATGCAATATGAAAGAACTAACATATGCCGCCCTCTCGCAGATAGACAAAGATTATTGGTGTAAATGTGAAGACCATGTCTTAAAAGAGGAAAATGACTATTGGAAAAAAGATGGACTGTCGTTCGTTCAGCTGAGAATAGTCATCAATATGTTAGACTCGTCTGACTCGGAATAAGTGTGTAAATACCTTATATGTTTTATATGTTTTTTCCTCCATCTATGTGTATATGTAAATCAATTCATTCCCTTTTTATCTCCGCGATTTCACTACTATACTTAACATACACAGTACTTTCACCTCTTCATGCATCCATTCACTGTTTAGTATAAAAAGTCACATTTACAACAAATAGGCGTTATTTTTCTCTCAAATATTTCGAAGACATTTACGGTAAATTATTTTCTTCCAGGACAAAATAATTACTTCGTTCAAAAAGATCAAAGGAATTAGCCGTTGCAAGAAAAGCACACTACCTACAACATTTAATTTTATAAAACCTTTGGGACATTGAAAATTTAAGACTACATGCAAAAAATCATGTTTATCAGTGCAAGGAATATGGAGATATTTGAAGTCAATCGTCGACCGACCTTTTTGAAACGCACTATAACATCTTCTTCTTCTTCTTCTTCTCGTTCGCTGTTGTTTAGAAATGTCTACACAAGAAGTCCGGTTCTCTGGATGTATGTTGCTGTGGTTGAAAGTTCTTCTTTACCGATGTATTTTACGTCGGTCGGTCTCACTCAAAATAGTAACTCGCGCCAGAAAAAAAGTGCGCAACGCACGGTGTGCAACTTGCGCGGCGTGGGTGTTATATAAAACAAATACTTTGGTTTTATTTTTTTATTCTTTCACGAAATTAGTAGCGCTCGACAAAGAAAAAGTGCGTAAAGATTGGTGTGAATGAGCCCTCACCAGATGTACAAATCATGAAAACTTCAAAGTTTTTGTTAAAACTACTTATTATCAGGGAAGACTCTTTGAAAACAATCCACGCACTTTCACACGAAATGTTGTCATCAAAGAACTTTTAAACTGAATCTTCTTCTTCCTCCTCGTTCGCCCTGAAAAAGGACGGTGGTTGCGTTGTGTCTGTTTACGCCGTAGCTGTGATATCTGCACCTTTCGGTCGACACATCCGACTTCAGCACGGCATTCTTTAGGGACCGGGTTTGCCTTCCCATTTCGATCCGTACTCGCTCAGCCAGACTGCACTGCTGCAGACTGTTTCCAGGACCACCACTGAATCTAAAATAACATAATTCTCGCCGTGGACTTTGGTCACCGCTTAGGAATGCAAACGTGTTGAAACATTGCATTGTTTCCATTATACGAGTATATACTCTCCCAAAAATAGTTACAATCAACAAAGAAAAGCGTTCAAATGACGGGGTTCATGAACAGTTTGATTACACTGTATAATTGACAGAATCCAAAAAACACTCTAAGAATGTACTTCTATCTGCTCATCCGGGAACGGAAACAGCACACTATAATTTAAAACCCGTCAAGTTTGACGGGTTATTGCTAGTTATTTTAGTAATTGAAAAGTTTCGAATCTTTTAATATATACAGGAAATAGTACAAATACTGAAGTTATGTTCTTTTACAGCCTAACAGAAGGTGGCATTAGTTTTTGTTTTATCTCAAACTCTGCTTCTCTTATGTGTAATATTTATTTTGGCTGGCATCTATAAGAGCGTTGGTCACTGACCCGTTTGTCAGAGATAGTTTGTAATACAGTCTGTTCAATAGGTTGTGGAAGAGCGTTTTTCGCCGCTCACGTAACACTTTTTTACTGCTTGTCATGTACTTTTTTTTTTTTTTTTTTTTAATAATTTTTTTTTTCCTTCCGATTTTTATTCTCAAAAGTAAATTTGTTTACATTACAAAGGAAAAATATGGGAGCCGCGCTGGTGTAATGGTTAAGACGTTGCGCTAGCGACCAGGTTTTCAAGGTTCAAGCCCGGGCGCCGGCATTTGTAGGAGTGTCATTGACCGGGAATTTGACTGAATAACCTGAACGGTTCCTGCATATGAACCCTCTGTGGACGGGAAGGAGCGAAGCTCCTGACCGGGTTGGAAGGAAAGTCCACTGTCTCCCCAGCCTCGCAATGACATGTCATTTGGGCCAAAAGGGCTAGAAAACTCGAGTGCCGCTGGTTAGAAAAAAAGAAAAAAAAGAAGGAAAAATATTCCACATAATGGACATTACAATTTAGTCATCAACATTATAAAGAAATATAACTGCAATACAAGGACAAAGAAACATGCGGAGGTACAAGCCTGAGCACACATATATACACACACATACGTACATACATATATACGTACGTCACCAATACGTGGTTTTCTTTTCATATTAATAAACCTAATGTCGCTGTATGTACAAAAGTTAATGGTGCTTGTCTTTTCTGAGAACTAGGTGAAATCTTCTTCTTCTTCGTTCAGCCTCAGATGTCAACTTGAATAAGTTCAAAGAAAGCAGTGGTCAACCTGAGGCTGTTGATATCTCCGTAGATTTTCTCCAGGAATGGTACTGATGATGGCCATATGCGTTTTCTCTGTTCCTCATATGTTGGGCACCTTTGAAGCAGATGTTCGACAGTCATTTTATCGGTGCTACAGTCACACTCATCAGTAGTTCCTATCTTTAATTTGTTGAATAGTTGGTATCTCAATCTGTTATGACCTGTGCGAAGTCTGAAATTACCACTTGTTCACTTCTGCTGAGCTGGTAATACGGATCATGTTTTGTGTGGCCTGGATGCTCTTCTTCTCACTTGTGCCTGTACCTGCGCTTGATAAAACTCTTGGCCTCCTCATAAGTTATGTTTGTGTCAAGTTGAGGAAGTTGTCCCCCTTCCTTTGGCAATCTGCCAGCCTCTTCATTTCCAGGGATGTTGCAGTGAGAAGGGATCCACTGTATCACGACTCTTTTGTATTGCTGTATTTTTATAGTTTCATGTTCTCTACTTAATTCTCATTTTCTTTCCCTCCTGTCTCTTGTTTGTCTGTCCCTGACGAAGGCCTTGTGGCCGCAACGTAGGTTTTTCTTGTTCTCTTTGTAAGACGTATTACTATTTGTGTGTTTTTTCTATTTTTTTTTTCATTCAACCGTTTTGTATTGCTGACATAGTCTGTGAAGTATTTCTCTTAGGTCATCCAGTTCAGCATTACTTTGACTTTTCAGCGTTGTAATCACTGACAGCGCATCTGAGAAGATAGCTACTGGTCTCTCTGAGCTTTTTTCTGTCATTAGAATTTCTGATGCAGTTTTTAAGGCCTCTGCCATTACTTGAAAATTTCGCTGTTGCGACTGCTATCTTTTTTTGTGTGCCATTGCTTAAGCTCAGGAAGACTCCACTGCCCTATCTTCTGTTGCATTAGTTGCTGATCCATCTGTGTATGCATGGATCCAGGTGTTGCTTGGGTAATGTTTTTCTATATATTTTGTGGTTAGGACTCTCCTTTCTGTCATTTTGGCTGTTCTTTCTCTCAATACCAGGAACGTTTTCTATCATTTCAGGGAAGCACTGTTGTTTCCAAATTGGTAGCTTGTGTGCAGTACATATTGGCGTAGCTGTTGATATTGCGTTTATGGGGTCTGCTCTCATCTTTGTTTTGACTGTCTCTACAAAGTTGCTTCGCTTCAGTCTTCCCCTTCCAAGTCCATTTATTCTCTGGTGAATTGGGTGGTTTATCAGCCTCCTGAATTTCTCGGCTTGTTGCTGGGCTCTGCTATCTCTTCTATCCTCCATAGGCTGGAGGTGAGTAATCTTTTCCAACTCTTTTATGAGTGTTGACTTCATGCCTCCTGTTATGATTCTCACTGCTTGGTTTTGGGTTTTGTTTATTTTGTCAAAGTTCGACTTAGCTGCCGTTGACCATGCTGCAATGCCATATTCTAAGACTGGTCTCACTCGCCCAGTATATAGCTTCTTTAGTACTTTCTCGTCTGCTCCCCAACCCGTGCCAGCAAGTTTATTCATGATTGCCATTCTCTTCCTTGCTCTTGTCCTGTTTTTCTCAATCTGGGTTTTCAAAGTCAAGCGGCGATCAACGGTAATGCCTATGTAGTTTGGGTTGTCATCCAGATGTAGATTTTTCCCATTTAGCACCAATTTGGAGATCTGTGGTTTGTTTGAGAGAGAAAACACTGTGAATGATGTTTTCCCTTCATTTATCTTTACTAGCCATGCCTTGGCCTACTCCTCCAATGATGTTAGGGCTTGCTGCATCCGAATGCTTGTAGTGATATATTCCTCTGAGATCCACAGGGCTAAGTCGTCTGCAAAGGAGGCATTGTGGATTCTTCTTGGAATATTCTCTGATATGTCATTTGTATATGTGAGGAACAACATGGGTGACAGGACACCCCCTTGGGGAACACCCTGCTCCAATATCATCTTCCTACTGGTCTGTCCTTGTAGTTGGACTCTGGTCGTTTTATTCTCAAGATAGTGGCTGAACCATTTGAACATTCGCCCACACACTTCACTTCTTTGCAGCTTGACTTTCAGTCCATCTTTCCACACTTTGACAAATGCTTTTTCTAAGTCCACCCAAACCACCAGTGTGTGCTTTTTTTTCTTGGAATGCGTCCTCAATTTTCTTAGTTATATAAGTGATTTGGTTTTCAGTGGATCTGTGTTTTCTGAATCCTGCTTGCTGTGGGGCTAAGAGATGTTTTTCCTCTAGATGCCACATTAGTCGAGTATTTATTATGCGCTCCATCAATTTTCCAACACAACTAAGTAGACTGATAGGTCTGTAGCCATTTGGCTCTGTCTGAACTTTGTCTTTCTTAGGTATTGGAATCAGTATGGCGTCTTTCCATGCCTGTGGTACTATTAATCTTTTCCAGCTGCAGTTTAGGATGGTCAGAAGCTTCTTTTTTGCCTTTGTTCCTAGGCCTGTTAGCATTTCATTGGTTATCCCATCTTTTCCAGGTGACTTCTTTTTCTTTAGCGCCCTCATTGCTTCTTCCATTTCTTGCATTGTTAACTTTGCCATCATGTGTTCTTCTGGTGCAAGCTTTTTGTTGTCATGACTCCTTTGTTCATCAGTGATGGCCTTTCTTCTGTCTATAGGGACATCAATGTGGTTTGTACTAGCATAGTGTTCCATGAGTGCATTTGCAGCTTTTTTCCCCGAGGAACTAGGTGAAATGATTTAAGTGTTTTGTTTTCTGCGTGAATATATGTAGAAAAGGTTTTGAGCTAAAAATTCGTTGTTCTAGACGGCTTTATTTCTGCTAATCCATACTAGATGTCTATATTCTGCCAAAAGTGTAAGTAACGTAATTTCAATGTATGTATGGAGTTATTTTGGCAATGATGTTGAGCATAACTGCTTTATACATATATACTTCTGTTGTTGTATGTTTTTGTAATGTCTGTTTCAAAGTGTTCAAAGTTGTGTCACTGTATTACAATAAAAGAAAATGTGTTCCTCTGTTTCTTTGACGTTTAGTCTACAAAGTTTACATTAGGATAAAATTATAATTTTATTTCTTTCTCTATGTATGACCCGGTATTGAGTTAAATAATAATCTGTAAGTTATTTCTTCGAAAACAAAAACCACGGTGATATCACGAGAGGAAAGAAGACATCAGATTAAGCCGGGAGAACAGGTCCTGGAGCAGGTTTCCCACTTTAAATACCTTGGAGCTGTCATAGACCGGAAGGGAGGCATCAAAGAAGAGTTGGCTACCTGAAGAGCAGCAGCTGGGAGACCTCCTCTTATTTTATCCTGCATTAATGTTTTGTGTTTTATGTTATGTATATTGTGGCGGAAGATGGATTGTCTGGTTAAAAAATTTATAATTATTAGAGTTCTTTTTGGAGGGTTAAAAATATTACATATGTATAACAACTTAGAAATAACAATCGTGTTTACAATAATGCTACTATCGAATATTGTAGCATTCTTATATTTGTAACGTTCTAATTTATTCTCAGCTTTTGAGGTTATATTTTTCTACATATCTTTGTTTATTTTCCATGGTACAGACATGAAATTTATTCCGTATATTTTCATATTATTTACTTGTATTAGATGAATAGGGAAGTCTGTTTTATTTGTCCAATGCACTATGCCCATTATTTGTGATTATTTCATGTTATTTTTGAACCGATAGTTTTGCTAAATTTATCGAAGGTATCTAGAATATTTTTTGACTATGAAATGTTTGAAGGGAAAAAGATTGTGTCATCAGCGTAGGCTATTAATTTCTTTTCACCCATGCCTGATACATGGACGCCATTAATGTTTGTATTTTTTCTGATGTTTTCTAATGCGGGTTCTAAAACAAGTGTGTATAGTAAGGGAGACATTGGACAACCTTATCTGGCTGATCGAGTTAGAAGGATTTTTTTCAAATATAGTGTGATTGATCATCAATTTGCTTTCCGTTGTTTCTATGGGATTTTTATCCAGGATATGAAGTACTGGGCACAATTATGTTCTTGTAAAGTTTTTTGTAGGATGGGATGTGAAACAATCGAACGCTTTTTCTTGGTAAAGATAAGATCAAGCTGTATAAGTTCCTAGGTATGACGGTAGTGTATTATCCTAGGTTCCTAAATGCTCCTCTCAAGATCCTCCTCTGTTTATAATGTTAAGCTCTGCTAGGGGTATTAAACTAAACTATTTACCAACAAGAACTGTAACTTAACTTAAATAATCCAAGTAAGTCTATTGGTAAAATTTACAATTTATTTTGCACAAGTTTTCTTTTCTTTGTGAAAATCTTTCACTGAACTCAAAATTTGATTACAATATAAAATTATTAAAATCACTTGTAAAATGTTCACAAATATCTACAGTCTTTAAAATTTATAATGATAGTTCTTCTTTCCTGGCTGAACTCAATCTGGTTGTAGATTGTCTGTATTTTAGGATCAATAATAGTTCTTTAGTTACTGAATTACAGTCAATTACTGAATCTGAATGTGCCTATCTAGATGCACTGAATTGACATCATTATCTACTGTCTTAGATGACGTAGTTATTGTGATCTATCTGGTTCTACACTGGACAGTAGCCTTGTATGGCCACTTATCTGCACTTCTTGTTTTTGTTGGCTGACACACTTCTGTTCTGGAAAGAAACGATCAACTGTGTTTCCTCCAGGCAGTAGGTACTGGGTGGCTGTCCCTCTAGATTTAAAAGGCGCTCGCACCACTAGTTCCTTCAGTTCTGGCTGGCTCTTTAAGGTGTACGTTAATTACAGGATGTAACCTGAAACACAATTTGTTAACCACTGTTTTGTCTATCTCTATCTCTCTATCCCAGATGTAGGTGAGAAGAGACAGTTTTAGGCAGGGTGCAGATAGACGCATAGGGCATAATAGACCAGTAATAACACATTTTTTTTCATCGGGAATACCATCCTTCTCTATTTCCTTGGTTACAGCTATCTGTCGATGATTCGCCTCCATACAGTTATTAGGTTTTGTGGAAAATACTATGTGATATCTTAAACAATACAGTAATGCAATTCCTTTCATCCTTTCCTTTGTTCCTGGTGAGTGTTCCATTCCTTCAAGAAATAATTCTTTAAATGCTTTTCTAAAACTATGAACACACTTTCCGCTGCCATTCTTAATTTATCTGAATATACACAGGCTTGGTTTTGCCTCCAAAAATTACACAGTGGTTTAAAACACATTTACACACTTCCTAACGCACAATTTGATTAATTATATATATATATATATATATATATATATATATATATATATATATATATATATATATATATATATATATATATATATAAGCATTCTTTCTTACCCTCAAGTACATACAGTCGAGCTGTTAATGGTCATACGGTCTGCTCTCAGATGCAGCAGACAAAGGAAGTCCCGCTGACATACTGTCGCTCTTACTGTAGTTGTTGAAAATGTTATGGCCTCCTTCCGAACGAGGGCAATTCTTTATATAGGTCATGGCCGGACGGCACGGAAAGCAGTAATGCTGAAGTGTTTTGCATACTCAAATACCTGCATACTTTTGTCTAGATGTGCAAGTATGGAAAACTATGAATTTAAATATCTTCCTTAGTCCTGGACCGATTTCCTTCATCTTAGGCTTAAAATACGCCCTGGATTATTTTTTATCTTTCTAGATAACTGTCTTTTCTTTACATAAATCCATCTTTTCCTAGGCGTAGCCTAAACAGCAGAATTTCCGACTTGCCTAATGTCTCGATGCATTCCACTCGAGATTTCTCCATTAGTATAATGCTATTCCTGGAAGTTTTTACACCTACTTATCAAGGAACATTCCTATTATTAAATTACTGACCTCTTCCATGTGGTCCTTCGCTCATAGTCCTATAATTTAATTCCATCCCCAACTGGTTTACACAGATGTGAGACTGGCCATTGTTAATGCCTAATACTATTGTAAACAAACGAATATGGACGCTGTTTCATTGGTCCGTCTATCATACACTGTTATAAAGTATGGCGTGCCGTTGTGGTATGAATGACGTGTTGTGAATCAGAATTCACTCCAGAGCATGATGTCGTGATTACCATAAATAAATTAGTAAATAAATAAATAAAGGTAATTAACAGGTACTCGTTGGACATAAAGGATGACAACAGACAACAGAAAAGAAAATATAAGTGATAGGCTTACCAGGAATCGAACCTAGGACCAACCAAACGGCGCCATCGCCTTGCTGTGACAGTACATCGTGAAAGGACGCTCAGCCAATTTTGCACCCCAAAAAAGTGCATTATTGGCTGAGATCATTCTCATGACACTCACACAACTATGGTATATATGACCGTGGACGACTTTAACCTACCCGTCTATTCTGTGTTATTCGTCTTCCACTACACAATTGAACTGAAAGCGGGAAAGCAAGGACATGCTTTGTCTAATCAGTGTAGATTTCAGTTGAGGACATCAACTTCAGACACAGTTGTGTATATTTAATTAATTCTTGGAAGTGTTTGTGAAATTCTAAAGTCTGTAAGTACTATCCATTAACAATGCTCAAACAGTTAGAGCTGACGGTCATAACCCAAGTAGGGCTATGTTCCAAGATGTGCAACAATGAAAACAAGCTAGGCATATAATTGACAGATATGCTTACAAAGGAAGATCCTGATGTTGGGAAAAAGGAATGTTGCATCCTAGAAATAATATATTGAACCTTCATGCTGGTTTATAAATGTCGACATGCTATTGTGAGAATTTGATGTAGTTACCATTTGACTTAACTCAGTTCTTGTTGAAAGTTAAATAAAACAGTTGTTTCATTGAACACAAAGGCTGTTGACGAATCATATGTTTTGCAAGTGGCCATCATACAAATTACTAAAGTATCATACCAAAGCTAATCGCTGCAGGTGCAACACAAACAATAACCATCTGCTCTAAAATTAAAACATCTTAGAGGATTTTCCCCGAACCTGGTAAATTCCTGTAAGTCTGTAGAGAGAAATCATCACCTCTAGCAGGCTAGCTAGTAATCAAAATCTAATACTCTCGAGTTAAACAGCAACCCCCACTACCCTGCCCGGCCACACATCTCAATTTGGTGCCGTATGACCAGTCCTCTAAAAAAAGAGCAGAAGCGAAGATGGATCAATTAATGGAAAATTTTCAACAGCTTGGTGTGGACCAACAACAACAACAACCACAGAACCAACCTGTAAATGCACAACCGTTGCAGCCCCCAGTCAATCCAAATATGGAGGAACCCACATTGATAGCGCTACAGCGCCTTACTGAGAACTTAGAAAAGAATAGCAATTATGCAAAATTATCCCAAGTTAGGTCCATAGTACAACCATTCGAGGGAGATAAGAAGAAATTCAGGAGATGGTTGGCCGACATAGACAAATTTGCGGCAATAGCAGAAACAACAAATGATGAAGAGAAAAAGAAAATCGCTCTGTTAGGTTCTGATTCGTACGTGACTGATTTTTTAAGAAGGAGGTCCCAGCAGTACCCCACAGAAACCTACGAGTCCTTAAAGAAAGGGCTCACCCAGAGATATGGGGAAATAATAGACAAAATGCATGCTTGGTCAGTCCTTAGAAGCATGAAACAGGAAAGAGATGAATCGGTACAACTTTTTGGAGATAGATTCCTCAATATGGCAGAAGAGGCGTTTTGCGGAGAAATCCCTACCACACCTGATGTAGAAATACAGTTAGTGGGGATATTTGCCGATGGCCTTAGGGCAGAAAATATCAGAAGGCATATCATTAGAAAAGACACCAAGACCATTGCTGAAACAATCCAAGCAGCAATACAGGAGGAGAATCTTCAGCGAAGGTTCCAACAAAGAGCAGTTAGGGAACCCCGACCACAATATAGGGACTATAATGAGCATGAGCCTATGGAAGTTGACCATGCCAGGAGGCAATGGACTCGCCCACGACAACGAGATGATAGGCCCCGCAATTATAGACCCCCCACACAGAGGCAAAACGACGTCAATAATGTCAATCCGAACGGATGCTTCACATGCGGTAGGCTTGGACATGGTTACAAGTCCTGTAGAGCAAATTACAATAATGCACCATCCAGAAGAGGAGGTTATCAACCACAACAACCCGCATCACCCCCACGTGATTACACTAGAAATCAGTATACCAGAGGCACACCTCAACCCCTCATGCGTCAGGGAAACGGCCGCGCCACTCACTAAACAAGACCGTTAGTGAGGGCAACAATCACAGAAAATGGTCTAAAACAAAAGAAACAACACAGAATAGAAATTGTCAAGTAGGCCCATCCGGAAAAATACAATATGAAGAAATGTTGCATGATGGAACTAAAATACATCCGGACCCCAGTTCATGCATCATGTCTATACAGGGCCAACAATATAGGGCACTGGTAGATACAGGAGCATCCATCAGCCTTATTAGGTTCCAGCTGTTCAAGAGGATCCAACACTTAGTACGATTTCAACCGTCCAAAACACACCTAGCTTCAGTCACGGGACAAAGACTAGATTCAGTTGGGACAGCATGGCTAAAATTTTCCTTAGGCGAAACATATTTTGAACACCCATTTGTCATTACCAAAGGAATGTCTAGAAATCTTATCCTAGGGAGAGATTTTTTTAACAAAAACAAAGTTAGAATATACTATGACCTCCAGAAAATCAAAGTCAACAATACATACATAGATCTCCAGGACGATATACACATAGCGTCTTTGGTAAGGATTACAGCCCCCATAACGGTGGCCCCAAATTCCCTGGTCATAGCAAAAGGCAGAGTAAAAAATTCTGAGTACATAACACCAGGGCAATCAATTCAAATACAGCCCCTAGCAGAAGAAAGCATTATTGATGACCCATTGTTGCAAATTACAGAGGGAATCGCTGAAGTCTCGAAGGCTAGAGATTTCCCCATCATGATATTGAATATGTCAGGAAAAACTACCACTATAAATAGAGGCACTATTGTAGCACAAGTGGATACGTCAAAGTTAAGACAAACCAAAACCAATAGAGACCATCCACAAATTGTCTCAACCACTCCCACTGGACATAATGCACGAAATCACAGCACAAATAACCATAGTACATGGAAAGTAAACAGTTATAAGGCTTATGCAGAAAAAGGCAGCAGTATCAGTCACAGTTATGTTACACCACAGCATACCCTACCCAGATGGCAGAAACGAACCAGTCCATACATAAGAAGAGAAAGGCCACAGTATGAAAATGACTATAATTACTCATTCTTGCGCCCCAGCACACCAAGAGAAAAGATGAAGTGCTGTATATCACAGAGTAACAGAGAAACAGAAATTGTCTTGCCAGGAGGATATCCAAAGCGACAAGACAGTGATACATGCCCCATGGAGTATCAATATAACTCAAAAACAGGTGGATATGATAAAGTCCCAAAACCAATTGAAATTTCCGAAGAAAAGGAAGAATTCTTATATGACTATACCACAGGAGGATACTACAGCAGCAAAGTTGGAAACAGAAAGAATGAAAAATTTTCGCCCAGGGAAAGAAGACAGCCCTATAGCACAAACGGAAGAAATACAGTAACGTACGCGGATAAGCGCAGTTACGGCAGAAATAATCAGAAACAATGGCACAATAACGACTACCCCAGAAATAATACTAGAAACGTATATACAGTAAAGGCAGTGACAAATGGAAATGCACACAGCACATGGCAGAGGAGACAGTACCAAGCACAGCCCAATGAACGGCAAAGAAATACGCAAAAGAAAACCACATACCAGGAACAGAGATTTTCACAAGATGCAAGAAAAATGCCCCAAGATTATGGGAATGAAACGGGGGCATCAAGACAGACCAGAGATATCATAGCAGATCATAAATACAGAGAGAGAATAGCTCAGTTACTTGCAACCCTGAATGCCACAGAAGATAATAAGCAACGTTTGAAAACGTTTGTAGAAAAGCACCAGGATGTATTCGCACTCAATGACATGGAATTAGGCAGAACTAACACTGTCACAATGGACATTCAAACAACCACAGAGGAGCCAATACATATGAAACCCTATCATACGCCCTTGAAAAACAGAGAACTCGTGGAAAGGTCTATAAATGAAATGCTACAGGCAGGAATCATCGAAAGATCCCGTTCCCAATGGTCCTCACCCATAGTGATCGTAACAAAGAAAGACGGCTCCAGTCGCTTTTGCTGCGACTACCGTGCCCTTAACAAAATCACAAAAGTCATTTCCTACCCCCTCCCCAGGATAGACGATCTACTTGCGACGTTAGGAAAGTCTACATACTTTACCACACTTGATGCAAGGTCAGGCTTTTGGTGCATCCCCATGACACCTGAGGCAAAACAGAAATCCACATTCTGTTCCCATATAGAAAGCTTTTTTTGGAATGTTATGCCATTTGGTCTAAAAGGATCTCCAGCAACATATATGTCACTCATGGATGAAGTGTTAAAGGGTCTACATCCATTTGCCCTGGCATACATAGACGATATCCTGATACATACCGCAGGCACGATGGAAGACCACCTCCGCAAGGTTGAAACAGTGTTTGATAGACTCAGGCATCACCAAATAAAGTTAAAACTGTCGAAGTGTGAGTTTCTAAAGACAGAAACAAAATATTTAGGCTTTGTCATCAATAGACATGGCGTCAGACCTGATGAAGATAAAGTCAAAGCCATAAGAGAAATGCCTAGCCCCAAGACGGTGAGACAAACACGCTCATTTATTGGTACAATAGGGTACTATAGACGCCACATCATCAATTTCTCCAGAGCAGCAGAGCCTTTGATAGCCCTTACCCGCAAGAATGCACGTTTCAAATGGACAGAAGACTGCCAGAGATCCTTTGAGTATCTTAAAAATGCCCTAACCACCATCCCACTGCTTGGACATCCAGATATTTCTCAGCCCATGATATTGTACACCGATGCCTCAGATAACGCAATTGGTGCTTGTTTGGTACAACCAATACTAGAAGATGAAACACCCATCCTACCAAACATTCCCAATGAGAAACCCATTGCATTCCTATCCCACGCATTGTCAAAGTCACAAAAACGGTGGACCACCACTGAGAAAGAAGCATATGCTATTCACTATGCAGTACAAAAGTTTGACTTTTATGTCAGAGGAACTAAACTCATTATAAGAACTGATCATCAACCTTTGGTTAACTGGCTCACCAAAACACAAGAACAGCCAAAGAAGCTACAGACATGGGCAATGAATTTACAGTCCTACGACACCACCATCGAACATATCCCAGGCGAAATGAACACCTGTGCAGACCTCTTATCCAGGATTAAATATGATGATGAAACTGAAGTGAAAACAATTAGAGTCAAAAATGATGGCACATCCTCAGAGATTGACGATAATGCTAAAGAAATTAACGAAATTACTTCACCAGGTCGAAGAAGTACCTCAGATTCTGCCACACAAGTAGAAGAAGAAAGTCAAGATATGTTTGACATGAGAGTAGAACAAGCGAAAGATGCAGAAATTGTTAAGCTGCTCACATACGTGAAGGAAAACCCAACAAAAAGTAAAGATTTTACAGTACACCCAACGGATGGAGCTCTATACTATATTGATAGTAAACAAGAAGGGACACTAAGAAAAGTCATTCCAGCACATCTAGTCCCAGAAGTATTGCTACAGTTTCATGATAACAACGGGCACATGGGAAGAGACAAAACAATTGATGTCATAAAGAAAAGGTATTATTGGCAAACTTTCTACAAAGACATTACAGAATATGTAGCCACCTGTAGAACATGTAAATTGAGAAACATGAAGCCACATTTAATTCCTCTTCAAGAAATGCAACCTTCCCATTATCCCATGCAAACAGTAAGCATTGACTTATCAGGTCCTTACCCACTCACCCAATCAGGCAACAAATACCTCCTGCACATAGTTGACCAATACTCTGTTTGGCCAGAAAGTTACCCACTCAGTGATGCCACATCGCAGTCCATCACGCAAATTTTTTTACAAGAATTCATTCCCAGGCATGGCTGTCCAAAACGAATCATTTCAGACAACGGTAAACAGTTTATAGGTAACCCATTTAAAGCCACCTTACACCAGCTGAATATTGAGCATACTACTACAACTTATTATTGCCCAAATGCAAATGGCAGAAATGAACGCATGCATGCCACCCTACATGATATCATTAGCAAATATATCAAGGGGAATCACCAATACTGGGATCTATACATTAACCAAGCTCTTGAAGCCATCCGAGTAAACGTGAATGATACCACAGGAATGTCACCATTTTTCATGCTATACGGAAGAGAACCAAATTTTCCGTTAGACAACCTACTTCGCCCACAAAGAAAATACATGGGAGAAGACCCCATCGAAATAATCCTTCAAGAAAAGTATAAAGCTCACCAGATTGCACAACGAAATACGCAGAAGGCATTTCACAAGAAACAGAAACAACATGATAAATCTGCCAAGCTACCAACGTACAAAATAGGAGACGGAGTATACTACAAGAAACATGTACGCAGTTCAAAATTCGATGACCGATGGTTAGATGGCTACAAAATCATGAAACAAACTACGCCTGTAAACTTCATTATTTGGAATGAAGAGAAACAACACCAAACAAAAGCTCACGTAAAACAAATAAAAATTGATAATCACCGGCCCATTCCGCCTCTGACGACAAATACAAGACCAGTCAGAAAAGCCACCCTAAATTATAATCCATCCAGCACAGATCCGTCTGACATATCAGAGTCAGAGACGACAGACTCTGAATTTTACCAAGACGACCGCATACCCAGACCACCCACCGATGCACTACATCGAGCAAGACAACAACGAGACTCGTCCGAAAGCGAAGAAGATATCCCACCACTTGAATTGCGTAATCGACTCGAAGACAGAGACCTGCGCATTAGAAATGAAGAAATCATGCCACAGACGTCACACGATGACAACACGAAAGCACCTTATATTAACACTCAAACTTACTCCCGCAGTGATAAATCGTCAGCTGATACCTATCACACCCCCAGTTCAGGCAGTTCCAGTTGGAATACCAGCGAAGGACAAACACTGCTATACCACAAGAACAAGATTGCTCGTTCAGAACAATCAGATCCTGAAGAAACGATACCCAAGCAGATTGTTGAACCATATACCAGCAATCTGTATGAAGACGAAACGCAACAAGAAATGTGAAATTACAGTGTCAACCCCGGCACAGCTTTGTCAGACCCCAACGAACAGAATGACAGAGAAATGGTAGAATTGTACCAACAAGAAACAGACATTGATACAGCTAGTTCCATTGAAACCAGTGATGCGGATAGTATATTATTTGTACCAGTCAACTCCAGCGTCAAACGCGCCTATAAAACAGAATCTGATGACTCAATTCCTAGCAACAAAATTCCGCGTATACAGCACAACTATATCAGACGAAAGATTCTGAAGAAACGCAATCATGTTCCCAAACCAAGCCGAGAAGTGTTAGCCTCATCTCAACTAGTCAAAAACAACAGTGTGCAAATTACTGTGCCCATGGTAACCGGTGCTAACGTTCAGCACAACCAGGTCAGAAGAAAAATCAAGGCGAAACATGCCCCTGCCTCAAAACTAACAGATGTTCCCGCCATGCAAACCCCAACCACAGGGAAACCATCACCGCAATCAAAAGATGTTAAGCCATCACCGCATTCGCCAATGTCCTCAGCGCCCCAACAATCAGCAAATGCAGTGTCACCCACATTTACTCAGTATGATGCTCGCCTAACCAGTCGAGACATTGCAAAGTTAGAGATGGCGGCACAACTAAAGGACTTATTACTGAAGCTTTGCTGAGACACGCCCCTCAAGTCTTCAATGTACATGCCATCCCATGTACGGTCACCGCGAATGTGCACTTATGTTTAACAATGTACTAACTCTCCCCATGTACTCTATTTTCAGTTTTTGACAGTTCAAATGACTTGCTTCCAGACTAAGATGTCAAAAGCCTCACTGAGAAAGTTATTTTTTCCAGCCTTAGAATACTGATGCCAGAGGAAAATCAAGACCAGCCCACGGAGGATTTTCTTTAGATAGTATAATGTTGTAAAATAAAAACTACAAAACAATTGATAACACACGGTGTTACGAGTTTACAGACATTACTTAGTTACAGACATTTTCTTAAAATTTAGAATGTTACAAAACCTTACCTATAACACATGAGTCACACTATTATGTTGTAACATGGATCTACACTTTTGTAACTGATCATATTCCACGCTTCATTCACCAGTACTTTTTCTTACCCCATACTAATATTTCTGTGATCTCTTTTATGCTAAACTCCTTTATTCTATCACCTTGACCAATCATACTGTTCCTACTATGAGATCTCTTAACAGCATAAAATTCATACATAAAACTAGTATTGCATGTTATGCTATTTTTCTCCACAGGATTATTTATTTTCAAATGTACATTATTATTTTAGACCCAGATGTATATTAGTACTGTCAAGAATTTTAAACATTCTCCTAAAGAGATTCCATATCCCAACCTTGACTCTCTATAGTAAGATTTCCTTCACTCCACTGTTACTCATCTTTGACTTACTATTTTTCCATTCCACTATATTGAAACGACATAAAAGAAAAAATGAAAAGAAGAGAAAACATTCTATAGGATTGCTATATGTTTATATGCCACCCTCACACATTTTGATGATGATAAGCCAATATTGTAAAACATTGACTGCCTTGAGGTTAGCAGCCGACATAAAAGAAAAGAAAAAGAGAAAATAAATCACCATTTCAGAGTGAGAAATTAGTTTTTACTCCTACTGCCCATTACCAGTCATACACCCCACCAGCATGATCTCTGATACTCCAACAATATTTTGTTGATACTGCCTATCACAAATACCCCAATGACATTTGCGCATGCTGATTTTCTGCAAATGAAGAATCCCTTGAGAGCATTAGTATATGCTAACCCCAGATTGAACAAATTGCACCTATTTGTTGATGATGCCTTTGCCCATGTTAAAGAAATAGCATTTGCACATGCTGACCTAGCAAATGAAATACCCCTTTACAGCATTTGTATATGCTGAACCCACATTGAACACCCATTACCAGATGATAACCACTAATGACACATAAGATGAAGAAGCAACTAGGTTATGTATGATGAAGATGCCATTTTATATTAAGGTGAAACTTTATGTTGTCACAACTGAGATTTTGTTGTAATGTTTATGCACAAAATCCCCCACATTAACATTGGAGGAATAATCTTAGTCTTTCGTGGTTACGAGATAAGACAAAGAGATAATGGAATATTTTATGAATACCATGGACATAGAACAAATCAGAGCAGATGATTGTTACACATATGAGGACCATATTTGAAGTCATTATTGAAGGATTATCAGTAGACAAGGACCAATAGATTATGATAATCCCATGGAACCACAGGTACTAAGGACACAAAATGGAGATAAAATAATGAAAAAAAAATAATGACTGAATAATTACTACGCCCAGAGGTAAAGGAAGTAGAGATACATCCGCATTTTTGGAGAAGAAATCTTTTTGATTTTTTTGTTGCTCATTGCCTTTGTAATATGAACATGGTTGTATAACAAGTGACTATTCCCTATCATGAATTACAGAATGTTGTAAGATAGTTGAAATAAATTGACGATTTAATATACTCATAACATACCCAGAATTACAGGCACTACATAACTCTGACTAACCTTCGACCTGCGAAGGCAGAGTTGGTGTCGAAATCCTGAAAATATGTATTTTACCTCATATTGCGATAAAATTATGAAAGTTTTGTTGATGTTTACAAATGATTAGTCGATGTGTTGTTGATAAAAATATTGTTAGAAGTCATACATTGAAAGGAAATAATGATGAATTCCCAGTATAAACAAGAAGACCAGGAAAGATCCACACCTATAAAATATTGGAGCACCACATATATATTGAGAATATGGGATTTATAAAAAAAAAAAAAATAATAAAGGAAATACAAAATGGTATACGAGGATAAACAAGCGATAACAGATACATATTGTCAAGGATACCAGGTTATTTAAAAAAAAAAATGAACAAGTACAAGTAATGAGATTTTTAATCATTTTAATTGGTCATTGAAATTGCTTATCAGAATAAATTGTTACATTGAGCTTTGAAAATGATGATGTACAGATCTGAAATTGTTTCCCATATGCAATAATACATAACAAAAGAAAGCATGATGGATCACCACGGTTAAATTAACTGACTTATACAATTGGATCGTCATTTGCAAAGATGATGTGGATATTTTGAAAAAAAAAAAACAGGAATACTTTCTATTACAAAATACATGGAGTGCTTACTCAATAAATAAGTTAGGACCAAAACTTATTAGAACACCAGAAGTGAAAATAACATAAAATTTTGAACCACTCGGAGGACACAGAGATAGAATTAGGTTTTCCCCCACAATGTCCAATACAGTGTGTCAACTATATTGTTGGAATAACATACATGTGGATTAGGATAATGAAATAGGATATTATTGTTCATGTTCCCAATGTTGCCACTCCCCATATTTTTGAGTGATGACTTAATGAATATTTTTGTTGGTCAGGGTTGCCAATTTAAAAATGTGATGAAAAATGCTGGATAGTTAAAAAATTTTTTGGAGTTGATGTCCATCCCTAAGTTTTTATAGAGAAGTTGATCTCACATAGATATAGGAACCTAGTTTAGGAATTAGATTAAATTTTTCCGAATTATTTTTGGACTTAGAAAATTTTTTGAACTTTAAATTTTTTCTGAACAATTTTTTGAACTTAAGAATTTTTTGGGATAATTTTTTTTAAGATTTGATAGTACTCAAATGTCTCCCTACGGGATACATTTGCAGGGCCCCGGGATCTGTATGTAACCGCGTATACCGTGAGTTTTTTCAGATATAGACTATATTAACATAAAATAAATTTTTATAGAAACAGAAGATAAAAGAAAATCTTAACGCAGATGTTCAATTAGGCCAGTTTTAGCTTGGAAACGCCACGCATTATTTTAGGCCAAGTTTAGCGTGTATAGTTGCGTTGGTCACGTGTTTTCCAACCAATGGTTAGGCTCACTTTTTTTCCCAGAAATGAACGGGAGACGAAGCCATGTTTTTAGGCAGTATTGAACTGAAAGCGGGAAAGCAAGGACATGCTTTGTCTAATCAGTGTAGATTTCAGTTGAGGACATCAACTTCAGACACAGTTGTGTATATTTAATTAATTCTTGGAAGTGTTTGTGAAATTCTAAAGTCTGTAAGTACTATCCATTAACAATGCTCAAACAGTTAGAGCTGACGGTCATAACCCAAGTAGGGCTATGTTCCAAGATGTGCAACAATGAAAACAAGCTAGGCATATAATTGACAGATATGCTTACAAAGGAAGATCCTGATGTTGGGAAAAAGGAATGTTGCATCCTAGAAATAATATATTGAACCTTCATGCTGGTTTATAAATGTCGACATGCTATTGTGAGAATTTGATGTAGTTACCATTTGACTTAACTCAGTTCTTGTTGAAAGTTAAATAAAACAGTTGTTTCATTGAACACAAAGGCTGTTGACGAATCATATGTTTTGCAAGTGGCCATCATACAAATTACTAAAGTATCATACCAAAGCTAATCGCTGCAGGTGCAACACAAACAATAACCATCTGCTCTAAAATTAAAACATCTTAGAGGATTTTCCCCGAACCTGGTAAATTCCTGTAAGTCTGTAGAGAGAAATCATCACCTCTAGCAGGCTAGCTAGTAATCAAAATCTAATACTCTCGAGTTAAACAGCAACCCCCACTACCCTGCCCGGCCACAACAGGACTCAAGGTTTCCTCCATTATTTGTTTGTGATTACTATAGATTTTTTAAATTAAGATGTTTGCTACTTTTCTTTGTAGTACGCCTCTTTCAACCATCTACCATATACATGGAGCTGTTGGTTATATCAGGACGTGTTTCATTTAGTGTAATATGTTTTTTTAATACTACATTATCTCTATTAGTTATCTTTCCTTTTGTAGTTGTAGTTCAATATGGTTTTATTATCCAAATATGATATTGTCTAAACTGGTGTGCATTTAATGTTCATTGGAGGATTTTTTTTTAATTACCCTTTTTGAGACGCAAAGTGAAGTCTATTGGCTTTACTGTGTAAAACATGTTTGTCGGCCCTGAATCTGATACTTCTTCTTCTTCGTACACTCTCAGACGTCCACTTGAATGTTCTCAAAGAAAGCAGTAGTCAGTTTGAGGCTATTTGAATCCTCGTAATTTTTTTTAATTCTTACCCCTTCTGGGGCTCAAAGTGAGGTCTATTGACTTTATTTAGTATAAGACTTTATTGTGAATTGTGTTAAGTCTTACCCCGTCTGTATCCCGGCCCTGGCTAAGACCCGGCATACTATAGAAATGATCCCTTTGAAGTATGACACTTTGATCTTAGCCAAAAGGCCGAGAAGACACTTTATCGTTGTTGAATAGCAAAAAAAGGGAATCACTTACAGATAATCTTCATCGAGAGCTTGCAGTGCATAAGTGTGTACTACTCTAGAATGTGCTAATAGTGCAACAGTTTTGTTAGCAGTTTACAAAACTACAATTTAAATCATTCTGTTATTATAACACATCAAATTCTACTAAGAAATGATAGCTTCAATTTCGAAAATTTGTAATATTAAAAAGAAGTATCTTTGAATAATTATAACAAATTGACTGTTGTAAAGAAATGATATTCAGGTTTTAGTCTAATTGTTTCCCGTTGCAAGTAGTTACCTCCCCTAACAACACAGCGCTGAAATTTGAAGAAATCTTTAAAATCAGTGCCGCTCACTTAATTAAGCCGAACTCACTAGAATCGATTTTCTCATAATCGAAGCTGTTCTGAAGTCTGTGCCAAATGTCTTCTTTGACTTTCTTTAAAAAACACTCGTCGATTTCTGATACCTAGAATTTTTTTAATAAGTCTAGCTAATTTTTCTGTTCCAAATCGCTTGACAGGGACAGCCTATGGAAAATACTGAGGGCTTATGGAATTCCCAGCTGCAATGTTTCCATCATAAAAAGCCTCCATTCTAACTTTAAATGCAGTGTTGGATTGAGTAATCTAACTTTCGAAGTGAAAACAGAAGTACGACAGGGATGCCCCTTATCAACAACATTATTTTTGATAGATTGGGTGATGCGCCTAACAACAGAGGGCAGTCCAAGAGGAATTAGATGGACAACGTTTTCTACACTGGAAGACCTGGAATATGCAGATGACATTGCACTACTCGCACATTCACATCAACACATCCAAGAAAAAACCGATAGACAGAATAAGTATAGCCAGCAGGTTGGTCTGAACATCAATCTGAAGAAGACAGAGGTCATGACACTCAATGTGGGCAATCCTGAGCCAATAACAATAACGAACCAGAGGTTAGAATAGACAGACACATTTACTTACCTAGGATGCATAGTAATACGAGACGGCGGAACAAGCAAGGACATTAACAACAGAATGAATAAAGCGATAACAGCCTTTGCTAGTCTCAACAACATTTGGAAGTCTTCCCAGTACAGCACAAACACCAAATTAAGACTGTATGAGAGCTGTGTACTTTCTGTGCTTCTCTATGGTGCGGAGTGCTGGAGAGTAACAGAGAAGGAAATGTCGAAACTGTCCTCCTTCCACACAATCTGCCTAAGGAAAATTCTCTGAATCTTTTGACCGAATACCATCAGCAACCAAGAACTACTTATTCGGAGTAACCAGGAGGACATGCACATCATCATAGCTGGGGTACGAGAGGGGAGCGGTCAGCTCCGGGTGACTGCTAGGAAGGGGTGCTTTCGGTGCCATGTATCTAAAGTGCTAATTATACTGTTGACTCAAATCCTCATAACTGATGGCACCACTATCTGGTAACGAAGTTATGGACATTAAAAAAAATTTTCTTACGAGTACGGCAATGTGAGAAAACGTCTGTACGCTTATTATTTGGGAATTTTTTGCCCTTTCATTCATTATTTTGCTCTATGCTGAATCTAGTAGGGTGAAGTCTCTAACACTCCACTCCCCTACGGAAGTATCTGCTATGGGACTATCTTTATCTCTTACATTTTTGCTTTACCACTCCTCACACTTATTTACGTTCCGCCAGGTGAACTGTGGTATTATCGTAACAATACCCGGTCATTATCACCGGTCAGCGGTAATACGTGTGTCTCAATGAATCAGGCTGACTACCTTTGATAGGAGAAATATCGAAATCCCAATTGTGTTTTTAAAGTTCACATATCATGTTTTAAAAAGGCACATTTGAACCCATTCCGTCATTATTCAGCCGCTGTTCGAGCTCTCTTTGCTTTCTTCTTGTAGTCAATCGATGAGGTGTCTCTTGTCACAGTCCAACAGTAATCAGCAAGCATTGAAGGGCTCCAATTGCCTTGATACCTTGTCTCCATAGCAGCAATGTCCTGGTGAAATCGTTCACCATGCTCATCACTGACCGCTCCACAGTTTGACGTAAAAAAATCCAGATGAGAATCCAGAAAATGAATTTTCAAAGACATGTTGCAGCCAAGACTCTTCTACTTCAGAAGGAGATTTTCTACAATTTCATTGTAATTATCAGATCTGTTGTTTCCAAGAAAATTGTCCACCACTGACTTAAATGCTGGCCATGCTGCTTTTTCATTGCCATGCAACACGCAAAGAAACTCGTCATCATGAAGAAGTTTTCGAATTTGCGGACCAACAAATATTCCCTCTCTTATTTTAGCTTCACTCAGTCTTGGAAATTTTCTGATGAGGTATTTGAAAGCCTCATCTGTTTTCTCCATTGCCTTGACAAAGTTTTTCATAAGACCCAGCTTAATGTGCAAGGGTGGCAACAAAATCTTGCTGGTGTCGACAAGTGCTGGGTTCTCAACGTTCTTACTGCCAGGCTGCAATGACTGCCTGATTGGCCAATGTCTTCTGATGTAATGGTCACTTCGTGCACGGCTATCCCACTCACAGAGAAAGCAACAGTACTTGGTGTATCCACCCTGTAGCCCAAGCAAAAGAGCGACCACTCTTAAGTCATGGCAAAGTGACCAATGATGATGATCGTAGTTTATACACTTCAAAAGCTGCTTAATGTTTTCATAAGTTTCTTTCGTATGAACTGCGTGACCAACTGGAATTGATGGTAACACATTACCATTATTCAACAAAACAGCTTTAAGACTCGTCTTGGATGAATCAATGAAAAGCCTCCACTCTTCCGTTATGTAATTGATTTTGAGGGCTGCCATCAAAAAACCAAAAATGTTGTGGCACGCAGAAATGTCACCCTCTTTGAAAAAGAATGTAATAAGCGGCTTCTGGCGGTTCCTATACACAGAAATTGTAACATCTTCTGCCAGGAGATTTCACTGTTACAATCTGGAACACAAAAGCTCCGCCTTGTTCTTCGGTAAATTCAGATCTCTTACAAGATCATTCAGTTCACCTTGGGTTATTAAGTGTGGTTTAGTGGATGTAGTTTGCTCAAAATCTGGGTCGATTGAGGTTGATGGTTCAGGACCACTAATGTCCTCTTCTTCATCAGTGGAAGCAGCTGAAAATTATTCTGGCACTTTGGGAACTGGTAGGTCATCGCCATGTGGTATCGGACGTATTGCAGAGGGGATGTTTGGATATTCCAGAGTCCATTTTGTCTTGTTTGATATGCCTTTCCCAATTGGAGGGACCATGCAAAAGTAACAGTTGTTGAGATGATCAGTGGGCTCTCTCCAAATCATTGGGACTGCAAAAGGCATAGCTTGCCTTTTGCCAGTCAACCACAGTTTAAGATGTGCTGCACATGTATTGCAGCATATGTGTGGCGCCCAGCTCTTATCTTGATCTCCCATTCTGCAGCCAAAATACAAACTGTACGCCTTCTTAATCACTTTACTCATCTTTCCTGAGTTACAGTGTGTATACACAAGAATTTAATTCTTCTGAGAGATTAACATTGGTGGGTGGACAATGAGAGGATGCGCCTGTTAAGATTCCAACTCAGTGTACTTAGCAGAGGCATTTGTCTTTCTATTTTTTTCTAAAAGTACGTGGTTACAAGCTATCAGACGGTTTGAAGTACTAACGTTACTACGCCGCTAGTGTGAGAGAAGAGCATCAACACTGACCGTTTACATGGGACGAGTTATGTGGAGAAGTGCACTCATCACCTAAGATTTAATGTGTTAAGTTACCAATATAATTCACTGTGATTTTCTAGCTGTTAGAACTAGTGAAATAAAGAAGGCGTAGCTATTTTTTACCAGGTGTGCAGTTATAATGTAATTTCCATCGCCTGCTTTCTCACACAAGAAGAAACGGTTTAGCTGACTGATATGCTAGGCGCGACTGATAGTGGACCATAGAATTCACTTTATATTTCATTTTGTGTAATTATATAAGTGACTAGTGTTTAATACCATACGACGACCCACAAACGCCTACAGTCTAATAGCTATTAATGACAGGCGATATTTGTTAAGTGCGCTTGTGGATAATTAAATAATAATTGACATTGTACGCTGATCGTTGAACGGGGCAGGAGGGGAAAGGCTGCATACTTAACGAAACCTGCACTCGCTAAGCGACGCGCGATAGGAAAGGCTAAAAACACCGTGTGCCTTTTAAATTGAATCAGGACTGACGGAGTGGATAAGAGATCGTCTTGTCCCCTTCCATGTAGATATAGAATAGTAGCATTATTTTCATAAATGTCTGGTTTATTTCTCGCAGACCTGATCAAGAGCGGCCAGAGGTTTATTTTGGTACTTTTTCTTCATTTACTAATTGATTAATGTTGTCATCTTATTGGCTTACACGTCCCCAAGTTCAGTTGTGAACAGGATTGGCCAAAGAGACAAATTAACATTTTAAATAGTAAATTTAACTGGACTTATCCATACCCATATATTTGTTCAATTTTATCAGCCCACTGTGGCGTAACACACATAACATTAATATGACAGTCGTATCAGCGGATTTATCCAGCAAGTTACGCTGTTTCAAAATCGGCACTCACCACAGAGCCAGCCGATAGAATTTACCATCATCATCTTAAGTAACCGTTTTATCAACCAGATGTTTCCCTATACTGGAAGTATTTTCTACTATTTACTGTGAACACAAGATCTCGGTTTTGTTACATTAACTTTTCGAAGTGACATTTGTCTATCCAGGAATCAACTACCAAATTAGGCGTCCCCCTTATAAAATTTAATTATTAGAGGAGGGACTGGGACCAATTTGGAAGATTCAAAACACTGGAAATTATATATTCAGAGATTTTATGTCCAAGAGATTTGTTTCACCAAGAGTAGGTAAGAAGTGAGTGAGTGGCCACGTATGACAGAGAGAGAGAGTGAATATTTTCTCTGTTACATGAAAAATTGTATTATCTGGATTCTGCTTAAATATTGTTTACTTTACTGGATAGCATTTAGTAGGAACTTTGTTTTTCTTTACTGTCTATTCTGTAACATAGTGCTAACTTTTTACCTTTGGGGTTATTAACTTGTTGGGTTTTTTTTTTTTTTGTCAATGAGGGGATGGCACGTGTATTCTGTTATTTTCCTATATATGAAATTCTGATTTTATTTGATCTTTTCTTTAGATATTCGATGTTGTAAAGTTTAATTATAATAAACAACAAAAGACCTGTGTGTTGGTCAGACCCATACCCAATTAACCATAGTTTTTCACGTTTGTGTGTCATGTTGTCACATAGCTGTGTCTGTGTGTGTAGTTGAACTTATATTTACAGATATATGGAGGTAGAAGATTGTCTTGTACTAAAAGATAGTCGTATAGATAGGCTGGACTAGAGAAACTACTTATTCCAGAGACAGATCTTCTCGTTAAACTATTCACTCGTGAAATCTATTTTCTCACACCTTTATTTCTCACGTACTTATCACCATCCCCTCTACTCAGGCGGGACCATAAATATCTTTCAAACCTATCTAAATTTACGATAGATACCAATGTCAGAATTAACAAAGCCAGATTTGCTTTCATACCTTCGGTCAAGTGAAACTACGCAGTTCCTCTTTCTAACCACCCCACCTTTTTTTTTTACTTCCAGAAAAAATAAAAATAGGCTGTTCAAGACAATTGTAAAATCTGTCCTATTCTCTGTTCAGAAAGTATGAATGTTACCAAGATTATCACTTGACACACTACAGACTTGCAAAGATGTCGCAAACTTCATATCAAATGATCCAATAAAATAACAATTATAGACCGATGATATGGAAGTTAGTCATAAACAATCAGTAAACAATCAGTAAACAAGCAGTAAACAATCAGTAAACAATCAGTAAACAATCAGTAAACAATCAGTAAACAATCAGTAAACAAGCCCTGGAGGCCACAGAGATGGGGTTTTATAGAAGAATATTAAGAATACAATGGTCAGTTTTAAAAAAAAATCAATGAGGTTGTGTCAAAAACTCTAGTGCGCACGGGAAGCGTATTACTCACGTTAAAAAGAAGCAATCCACTCTCTTTGGGCAAGTTACGAGCTGAAGAAAGCTGAAATATATTGTGTTAACAGAAAAGATTTATGATAAAAGAGTTAGAGGACAATGAAATGAGAAGATATTGGACAGTTTAACATCACGGCGTGGAAAGACGTTCAACAACATAATTAATAAGCAGTGCTGGAGACAGGAAGTTGTTGACGGACATGATGACCTGCAGCAGCTAGTATGCCCCTCGACGAAGAAGAAGAAGAGCTACGGAAGAGAATCAAGAAGGGTAGGCGGAGATGAATAAATGACAGTTGGCAGGATAGGAGATAATGGACAAAATAAACATGGAGGAACAGTAGAAGCTGAGGCTTAAAGCAGAGATAAGAAAAGGCTGAAAATAGAAAACAAAATGTAATTTGCAATAGTTGCTGTACTTTTCTCCACTGGAAACAAAAAGATGATGATGATTGATGATAATGATAATGATGGTGGTGGTAGTGTGGATGACGAAGGTGATGGTATTGGTGGTGATGGCGTTGGTGGTGATGATGATGGTGGTGGTAGTAGTGGTGCTGATGATGACTATGATGATTGTAGCAAGTGTAATTTGCTGGGGAGGTTAAGATGTTACCTAAAAGGAAAGAAAGCTGTGTCTGTGCCAACCGTGTGAGGTCAAGCAATTGTAGGTCCCTGACTAAGGAACCGCGTGCAGAGCGAAGAGGGGTTTTCAAGGCGGTGGGTAGTATTTGCGTTAATTATTACAATCGTTTCGTTCTTACTACTGGAAAATGTCCGAGTTACTACTAATTATAGCGTTAAAGTTAACATATTACGTTAATTCAGAACGTTAGTTTGGTATCACACTTCTGGCAGATCGTTAATTATAAGTCTTGCCTCAGTTTCGTGCAGCAGATCGGGCAAGATGTTAAAATGTCAATTGTACTTTTGGAAACCGAAACTAAAAAGCGTGTTAGATTTTACGGCGGGTCATTTTTTTAAGCATTTCCACTGCACAAAAGGCAGCGCTCTACTGGCGTTGAAGATGCCAATAGTCAGACACCTGGAGGCGGGTTTATTTATTATCATAGGACTAAAATCTTACTGAAATTAGCGATTATCTCACAGATTTCGTTACACACCTCCCTTCCTAAAACATGCATCCATTACAGGTTACAATCTGTGAGATAACTTAGCGCAAATGAAGTCTTACGCGTCTTTCTGATTCTCATCATAAGGATGTCTACTCAAAAAATCGGCACCAACGTTCTGAGAGCCGGGAATATATTCAATCATAAATGAATATGGCTGTAATAATAAAGACCATCTTAATAATCTGGCATTTTCATGCTTTGCCTGTGATAGGAATACTAACGGCTGATGATCTGTTTGGACCACAAATGTCCTGCCATACAGATAAATCTGGAATTTTTTTATAGCCCATATTAACGCCATACATTCCTTTTCACTTGTTGAATAATTTTTTTTCCGCTTTGTTCAACTTGCGGCTTGCATAAACGACTGGGTTCAATTCCCCATCTTGTGAGGAGGACCGTTGCAACAATGTAGCGCCTAGGCCCACATTGCTTGCGTCACTTCTCACGACAAATTCTTGATTCAAGTCAGGCAATTTCAATACTGGCCTGCTTGTGAGTTTTTCTTTTAACTCCTGGTATGCCAATTCACACTTTGCTGACCAATTAGTTGTATCAGGTTGTCCCTTACGCGTTAAATCCGTCAGAGGAGCACATATAGAGTTAAAATGTTTAATGTACTTTTGGTAGAAACCACACAAAGACAAAAAAGATCGCACATCATTCTTTGTTTGTAGCCTAGGTGCTCTTTTCAATTTCTCCAGATTCTTGGGATCAGGGGTCATGCTACCCTGATGTACGGTATGTCCCAAGAATTTGAACTCTTTACAACCAATACAACATTTTGTTGGTCTAGCAGTCAAGTTAGCCTCTCTGAGTCTATAAAACAGCATATTCAAAGAGTTAACGTGTTCCTCAAATGTTTCAGTAGCAATGAGGATATCATCCATGAAATTCGAGATACATGGATTTTTCAGGGGATCCAACAATTTTCGCATCATCCTAGAAAACACACTCGGGGCATTTTTCAACCCAAACGGCAGCATGTTGAACTCATAATGGCCTTCCGAGGTGCTAAAGGCTAAATAAGGTCGAACCTCAGGCTTTACTGGAATTAGATAATAGCCTTTGCTAAGATTCACCTTAGAAAAATATTTTGCCCTGTTCAGCCTGGCAAAAAGTTGAGTTGTATCAGGTAATGGATCCACCTGACCTTCTGTGACAGCATTCAGTTTCCTGTAATCTATGCACAGTCTATGTTCTCCAGATGGTTTTCGCAACAAAACCACACAAGAACTATAAGGAGATTCACTGTGAGAAATAATCCCTTCTTGTAACAAATAATCTATCTCCTCTTTCAAAGCTTTTTCCTTAGCGAAAGGAATAGAATAAGGCCTCATACAGATGGGTGTTGGGTCTAGTAGTTTCATATCATATTCCAACAAATTGGTGTGCCCCGGCTTATCCGTTAACACGTCTGTATGTTTCTCTAGGACCTTTTGAATCTTCCCCCTCTGTCCTTTTGTCAGATGATTACTGATTTTAACCTGGGCAAACGTTTCACTGGGTTTCAATGGATATTCAAATGAGGTGAGAGGATCATTTTTCATTTCGGTTGCGATAGACAAGGCCATTAAGTGTGTTCCTTCCTGGATTTGTCTGTCCAGATATTTCTTCAAAAGGTTCACATGATAGACTTTTTCCTTTCCCTTCTTGTCTATCTTATAATTTGTTCTGGATACCTTTTCCAAAACTGTATATGGACCTTGCCATCCGATTTGAAGTTTATTGCTGCTGCCTGGTAATAGAAGAAGCACCTTCTCCCCTACAGCAAGCTCCCTATCCTTCGCTTTTTTTTTGTTATAATAAGCAGCATGCTTTTTCCTGGCTTGTCTCAAGTTATCATTTGCCAGTTTCCAACTAGTTTTTAAACGAGTGGTCAGTTCGTTCACATATTGATTGATGAGGTAACAGTCTCTTCTGCCTTCTCATCTGTCCACGTCCTTAACAAGGCTTTCAGTGGACCTTTTATTGGCCTCCCAAATAACAAGGTTGCGGGTGCCATCCCGGTTGAATTATGTGGAACTTCCCGATACGCAAACAACGCAGCGGGCAAATATTGGTCCCACGTATCAGGTTTCTCATGTGCCAGCTTTCTCAGGATAGAAATGAGAGTCCCATTGAACCTCTCCACCTGGCCGTTCCCTTGGGGGTGATACGGACTACAATGAAAGTGCTTGGCTTGAAATAACCTAAAAACTTCTTCTGTTAGTTTCCCCTTGAACTGTGAGCCGTTATCAGTCAAGATTTGATGCGGGAATCCTAACCTCGTGAATATAGTAAGTAATGCCTCTGCCACATGTTTCGAATCGATTGACGACAGTGCTACCGCCTCTCCCCACATAGAACAAGTGTCCACCAGAGTAAGGATGTAACTGTTCCTCCTCTTGGTCCGAGTGAGAGGTCTCACAATATCCACTGCAACTCTCTCAAAAGGTGTTCCCACTATGGGCATTTCCCCTAGAGTTGCTGGAGCAGTCCAATGCTTCGGAGCTACTCTCTGACATTCTGGACAGGATTTTACATATCTCTTTATATCCTCCGTTATCCCTGGCCAGAAATAATGACAAGCTATACGCTGTCCTGTTGCGCTGATCCCCATGTGACCACTGAAGGGAATCGCATGTCCTAATTCCAACACTTTCTCCCTATATGAAGTAGGAAGTACCAGTTGTCAATGACCATTTGTTCCAGCTCCGGTCTTCCTATATAACAATTTGTTCTTCATATAATAATCTCCCTTGCTTAGAGGTGTGTGGCATTTAGGTAATTTTTTAAAACAAGGCTTGAGTGACCTATCCTCAGCCTGTGCCTTCCTCATCTCTTCTGGATGAGTATTTATAGGTTCATCTTCTTCCTTCTTGGACTGTGATCTGGTCTGCACTGCTGCCATGACCACATGTCTCTTGGGATTCCCCAAGAAGACATAACAACACCCCAATATCAGAGGGTAAATGGGTGCGTCTATCACTGCTGCTCTGATTATTCCTTCCACATAGCGAGTTTTCACTGTTATCCTTGCAATGGGAAGTGTCATGAGTGGTATGTCCTTGGTCGCCCCTTGTATCTCCACTGTTTCTGTGGTATACTGATCTGGGTTCACCAAGTGCGAACTCACGACAGAATCAAAATCTAAACCTGTGTCATAGAGGCACCTAATGGTGACCCCATTACAGACTACATCCTCACACACTGGGGGGTGATAAGGTTCCTGCTGTCCAGTAGGTTTGTCCTTTTCTCCCTTGTTCCCCCTTTTCATAGCAGCAAATCCAGAAGGTTTACTAGTACAAAATTTGATGTCATGACCCTCTCTCTTACACCATTTACAATACAATCTACCTTGATGAAAAGGTTTTCTTTCATCATATTTTCTGTCCTTGAACTGTGGGTTTTTGTTTTTATAGTCATTTCGTGGCCTATCAAAGTTTGGCTTACCTTTGTTGTCAAATTTATTAAAGTTTTGTGCAGCCTTATAATTGTCTACGTGTTTCTTTTTGGCGCCAGCTACCTCTGCCTGGGCTGCCTGATACCTTTTAGCGACATTAAGTAACTCACCCAGCCTCTCTGCACCTTGTTACATGAGAAACTCTCTCAAGTCTGGAGCCATGGACTCTCTCAATTGCTCAATAAGGATCATTTCTTTAACTCATTAACTACCGCAAGCCGATGGGGGCGGCTTACGAAAGAAACACATTTGGACGGCAAACCGGTCCCATCGGCTTTCTAAGTTTAGTAAGATAACGAATGAAATATATGACGAAACACATTCTGATCTGGTTCGAGATTTTAATTTAACACCGGAAAACGACATTCCAAAGCGTGGGTAAATTTGTGCTTCTCAAAAGTGATATTATATTCATATTTATTACACGTTTCAGGTTAGTTACCAAATCGCAAAACTGTTTACTATGGCAACGAATGATATCGCCACAAAAAACGCACGTACACCTCGTCTAACTGCTGAACAGGCTAGAAACTTATTTCAGCAATTGATTGATAGTTCTAGCGACGATGACAGTGAAAACAATGTGGACATTTATTCAGGTAGTGAATTGTATGCAGTGATGATAACACTAGAAGTGAAAATTCAAGCAATGAAGATATTAGAAGTCCTGGGCCATCAGTGGGTCGTAAAAGAGCGAAAACCTCGGTTAGAGTTACCAATAGTGCAGGAAATAGTGCAGGAAATACTGTAGGCCTAGGCCTAACTAAAATAAGAGAACAATGGGATCAAGTGACTGAGAGGGTGAAACAACAAATAGTTTTTTTTTTTGATCCAACTCATGAACCAGGTTTGCAAGCAAATCTTGATGCAAGTTCCTCTGTACTTGATTGCTGGCTTACATTGCTGACACCAGATGTTTTACATTCTTTGGTCAAAGTAATAAATGATTATGCTGAAGTAAAGAATTCAAAACCCCCATCTTCAAACAGATCTTCGTCTGCTGCTTGGAAACCTGTCACTGACTATGAGCTTTTGAAATTTTTCGCAGTAACAACTGCGATGGGTTTAGATAAAAAGCCATCGGTAAAAGATTATTGGGCACATACACCTCATAATTATACACCCTGGTATGGCAATATGTTTTTCAAGATCTAGGTTTGAAATAATTTACCATACAATGATGCATGTTGGAGATGCTGATTCAGAAGGGAAGGACAAAATAGAGCCTTTTTTAAATTTGCTCGTTGCAAAGTTCCAGGATGCATTTTATCCATTTCAGAATTTAGCCATTGATGAAATGGTTATTGGGTATAATGGACGCTGGAAACACAAGCAGTACAATGCAACAAAGCCAAGCAAGTATCACATTAAGACCTTTGGATTGTGTGATTCTGCCACTGGATATGTCTATTCTGTATTGACATACTTTGGGAAGAATACATCATATATTCTTGCTAATGACTCTACAACAAGTCAGGCGGTGAAGGTATTTGATTTCTTGCTGCAAGGAATTGGGAAGGGCCACCATGTATTTGCTGACAGATACTACACTGTGGATACACTGATAACCTATCTGTTGAGTAGGGGCATTCATTATACTGGCACAGTCAACATCAACAGAAAAAATTTTCCACTTCAACTGAAGACCCTCTCCCTCCATCACCGAGAAGCCAGGTGGTACAAAAATGGTGATGGATCTCAGATATGTGTTGCTTGGCGAGACAAAAAGGCAAAGAAACCATGTATTGTTGTGTCCACTGAAACATCAGTTGAGATGGTGCAAGTCACAACTCGACATCACACAACTTAGTCGAAAAACCCAAACCAGTACACCAGTACAATTTTTGCATGAATGGATGTGACCACAATGATCAAATGGTAGCTTACTATGGCAATTTCCAAAGAAAAACTAGAAAATGGTGGAAGAAAATTTTTTACTGGATTATAGAGGTGTCCCAGGTAAATGCCCATATATTGTACACCCTCAGTCATGCTGATGAGAAGTCAGTGTCATTGAAATTTTTCAAAGACAAACTGATTGATCAGTTGACTGAGAAGGCTGCCTCCATAACTCCACCTGATCTAGTAGATACCAGTAGCAACAAAAAAGGTAGGAAATTGTTAGGAAACAAAGTTAAAAGATTTGAGGGTGCAAAGCACATTGTGGATTACACCGACAAAGATAGGAACTGTATAGTGTGCTCAACACCTGCGAAACGAGTCCGAACCAATTTTTATTGCATCGGTTGCCCCGAAAAGCCCCATCTCCATCCAAAGAGCTGTTTTAGGCTGTACCATACGCATGATCCTTCAGCTGTAACTTACTAAAGACATTGACATACTGTAAATAAGTTATAGATAATGTGCTTTGTCAAAGGAGCTATTTATTCAAAATTTCTGAGATTTTTTGGAAGTGGTGTAGGTGTGATAATGTAAGTCATTAATATTGTATTTATTAGCTATTGTGTGTGTTCTTGGGCTTGTTTTTCTTGCCATTGGATATACTACATGAAAATCACCAAGAAAAGAAATTAGCTGCCTCAGGAATAAGCAAGTTCCAGGTAAGTTGATAATTTAAAGAAAATGTTGCATGCTTTTTCTTTCTTTCAATCATTTTACATTACTACTAATATCCACCATATTAAGTAAACTTTCCTTTTATCAGCTTTAGGCAACAGTACATTCATTTGTCATCAAAATGACATATCAGTAATAAAAATCTGTTTAAAATTAATAAATCTGCAGCTTAAGTTCTCCAAACACTTACAGGGAGAAAATGAGGAAAAAATTTCAGACATTTTTTTGGGAAGTGGCATAGGTGTGATAATGTAAGTTACCAATAGTGTAAATATTAGTCAGTGTGTGTGTTCTTGGGCTTGTTTTTCTTGTTATTGGATATACTACATAATAATCACCTTAAAAAAGGCATTACCTACCATAGAAACAAGAAATTTGAACATAAGTTGATAATTTGGAAACAAATTTGAATTGATTTTTGTCTGTCAATCATTTTATATTACTATTAATATCTACCATACTAAGTAAACTTTCCTTTTATCAGCTTTAGGCAACAGTACATTCATTTGTCATCAAATTGACATATCAGTAATAAAAATCTGTTTAAAATTAATAAATCTGCAGCTTAAGTTCTCCAAACACTTACAGGGAGAAAATGAGGAAAAAATTTCAGACATTTTTTGGGAAGTGGCATAGGTGTGATAATGTAAGTTACCAATAGTGTAAATATTAGTCAGTGTGTGTGTTCTTGGGCTTGTTTTTCTTGTTATTGGATATACTACATAATAATCACTTTAAGAAAGGTATTACCTACCATAGAAACAAGAAATTTGAACATAAGTTGATAATTTGGAAACAAATTTGAATTGAATTTTGTCTGTCAATCATTTTACATTACTAATAATATCTACCATATTAAGTAAACTTTCCTTTTATCAGCTTTAGGCAACAGTACATTCATTTATCATTAAAATGACATATAATTCATAAAAATATGTTTAAAATTAAGAAAACTACAGATAAAATTCTACATACACCTACAGAATGAAAATGGGAACAAAATTTAATTCGGCCACAGTGTGTTTTTTAATTCGGTAGTTAATGTGTTAAGATCTTGGGTTTTCCCCAGAGCAGTCCATTTCTCCAAGTACGTCTCTAAACGTGCAGAGAACTGGTGATAGGTCTCGCCCGTCAGTAGCTTGGCATTTCTAAATTTTTTTTTCTATAAAATTCTCCGTTCTTTTCATACCTTAGCAAAAGAGCCTGCTTTACCATGTCATAACTGTCTTGGTCATTCCTGCTCATTTTGGAAAAAACTTCATAAGCTGTTCCCCGAAGACCTTGGGATAACTTCAGGCCCCATCTTTCTTTTTCTAGCCCATAAGTTGTAGCTAATACCTCGTACCTACTTAAATATGCTTCAATATCATCGTCTCTCTCAACAAAATAATCTAAGTGAAACCCCATGGCTGAGTTGGCGGCCCCCTGACTAGCAGTAGCATCAGAGGTAGAGGGGCTGTGACCATAGTCAGGAGCATGGCCTTGTAACTCCAGCTCCCTCAGTCGCAGCTCGTGCTCCCTCTGTAATATTTTATCTTCTGCTTCTGCTTCCCTCTCTAATCTGTTATCTTCTGCTTCCCTATCTAATCTTTTAGCCTCTGCTTCTGCTTCCCTCTCTAATCTTTTAGCCTCTGCTGCTGCTTCCCTCTCTAATCTTTTAGCCTCCTTCTCAGCCTCAATTTGTAAACGTTTAATTTCTGCCTCTCTATCTAACTCTAATTTCTTCATCTCCCTGGCATCTTCTAACTGCATTCTCCTCTCTTCAGCTAACCTATGTTCTTCCCTAGCAATAAACTTATCACATTCTGAGGTGACATAGTCAATCAAGACTTGACCCTCCATGTTCATGTCTCTGGCAGTCTGCACAGCAGCAGAGCGAAACTTTGCTAAATCTGCCATCTGATAAATACTAAAATGTTCTAACTCAATTTCTAAAATAAGTACAACTCTACTTAATTATTCCAGGCTCTGACACTTCATCAATTTCCCAAATATTGGGCACTATTAACAATGGGGATTCCCTGGGTAAATAGAAATGTTATTACTGCTAACTCCCAGAACAGGACCCCAATTTATGTAGTACTAGAAGTTCAAATCCCGGACAAGCCTACCAATATATGTAGCAAATGTAATTTGCTGGGGAGGTTAAGATGTTACCTAAAAGGAAAGAAAGCTGTGTCTGTGCCAACCGTGTGAGGTCAAGCAATTGTAGGCCCCTGACTCTATCATTTTTTCATTATTCAAATAAACCAACTAGTTTGAGTGACGTCAGAAATACACTACGCGGCGAGAATTTAAACTGTCTGTGTGTTTATATCTGCTGGCTTTGCCGACAGTGTGTATATAGTAAAGGAACCGCGTGCAGAGCGAAGAGGGGTTTTTCAAGGCGGTGGGTAGTATTAGCGTTAATTATTACAATCGTTTCGTTCTTACTACTGGAAAATGTCCGAGTTACTACTAATTTTAGCGTTAAAGTTAACATATTACGTTAATTCAGAACGTTAGTTTGGTATCACACTTCTGGCAGATCGTTAATTATAAGTCTTGCCTCAGTTTCGTGCAGCAGATCGGGCAAGATGTTAAAATGTCAATTGTACGTCTCGAAACCGAAACTAAAAGGCGTGTTAGATTTTACGGCGGGTCATTTTTTTAAGCATTTCCACTGCACAAAAGGCAGCGCTCTACTGGCGTTGAAGATGCCAATAGTCAGACACCTGGAGGCGGGTTTATTTATTATCATAGGACTAAAATCTTACTGAAATTAGCGATTATCTCACAGATTTCGTTACAATGATGATGATGTGATGATGATGATGATAGTGGTGACGATGATGATGACGGTGAGATGATGATGGTGGTGATGATGATGGTGGTGGTGATGATGACAATGATGATGATGATGGTGGTGGTGATGATGACAATGATGATGACGGTGAGATGATGATGATGGTGGTGATGATGATGGTGGTGGTGATGATGACGATGATGATGATAATGGTGGTGGTGAGATGATGATGATGGTGGTGATGATCACGACTAATGATGGTGAGATGATGATGATGGTGGTGACGATGATGATCATGATGATAATGAGATGATGATGGTGGTGGTGGTGATGATGACGATGATGATGATGATTATGATAATGATGATGGTGATGATGATGACGACGATGATGACGACGATGATTGAAAAGAAAAGATTGATCATAATAATGATGTCACCAATGAAACAAAATGTGAAGAAAAAACACATGTGATGGATGTGACACACACTGAGAAATTCAGTTAATAGCAGTGAAAGGTCTAAATACAAAACACTGTATCTGGCTGTGTGATAAGAGGGTTTGGTGGTAGTAAATTTAAAGGTTAACCAGGTGAGGTCAAGCTATGTAAGTACCCTGAATCAGAAAGATGATGATGTATTTCTCAGGGGTCCCTATCCGCTACCTCTTCTGATCTCACCCAGTGTACATTTATCTCTGTAGTGTTATGTATATGGCAAGTGTCTAGGGTATGTATGTATTTGATGTGAGGAATGAATAAATTCAAACAGAACTGTAATTCAACAAAATGTAAGTAAGGAAAACTGGTGGGAACGTTTTGGTGTATATATATATGGGAATAAATATACAATTTATTGTCCCGAACCTCAATCTTTTGGAACAGGACTTGTAAAAATCATAAAATGTTTATTTACAGTTTTTAAATAAATAAGTTGGAACTCTGTCCATGAAGTGTAACAAAATAAAAATGTCACTAGAATGAGTACCCCACTGTCTGATTTTCAATGCTTGATATTAACAGTAATCAGTTATTTGAGGGTTTGTTGTTTTCATCATTCCCCAGGAAATTCTTTTTGTTGTGGTGGTTTAAATTGAGAGGAACTGTCATGTGCCCGTATTGAGGGACTTATCTGTTAAGCCTGTCTGATGCTATGGGCTCCAGACAATGTATATGGTCACTCAAATGGTGCTGCTTTCTGGATGAAGATATGGCCTGTAGCTCAAAGTATATTGTGAGCCTTCACTGCCCTCAATTTCTATCTTCTCCAGGTTGTCTGCAACACTTTTTTTTACTGGTAATACAACCCTGAAATGAGAAGGAAAGTTTCCTCCCCTTTATAGCCTGTCTATAACAATTCCACAACTAATCAATGGTAATCTTACCTGGGGTCAGCCATGTGTGCTGACCATATGCACCAAACCCTATATTTCCTTGACTACCTCAGTCCTGTGTTTTCATTCTTTTTTCCATATGGCATTAAAGCCACTATTCCTTTAGCATTGCTTGTCTTCCACATAATCAGCAGGGGTGTACAAATATATCTTGTGACCTGTTAATGACTTCTTTCAAAAATTCTATGTATAGTGTCACATGTTATTTGAACATTGTGTCACTCCCGAAACCACTACCAATTTATTTTCTCCTGGACTTACAGTCGCAAAATTTTATGGCAAACTTACAAACACATTTATTTTCACTTCCCAATGGCAATATCAATTTCATTACCACGGCACTATGGCACAAACTTTGTAAGGCCAATAGCAAAAGATTTCTTTTTCACATTTCACTCCTAAAAAGACTGCATTCCTACCTAGGTCGTCGTAACCTGAACCATCTTCCAATTAGCAGTATCGAAATAAAATGTATCAGCATACACATATAGCCTGATACTTGCTAAGGAAATATACAAATAAAATCATCTATCTTACCTCAAGTAAAGAATAATAACACATGCACAAAGCTGACTAGCAGTAAATAAGTTTTTCTGAATGCTTTCTTGTCCAGACGGCAAAAGCTTGGTCACAAGGCTTTCCCGCTGATCTCAACTTGCGATGACTTTCAAATTCAAATGGCCTGATCTTACAAGGAGGTGTTAATTTTTATTACCCTACCCTCTAACCAATCAGAAGGCGAGTCAAAATTTTAACTATTTTTGGACTATACACTTTGAGCAATCGTAAGTGTGTTCGTTCGTCTGATTATCTTTGTGTATTTTATATCTCAGTTATTTATGGACCGATTTCCAATATTAAAAGTGATAATTACACGGTCAACTGACCTCTATCGTTATATTTACTTTTCCTTTGTTTATTCTTTAACAGTTTCACCTGGGTAATTTTTTTGTAATTAATGGTAGTTCTAACCTGATCTAAAATATCAGTAAATTAAATTTTTCTAACTCAAGATAATTTTATTAAGTGGGAATCTTTAGGTTAATATATTAATCAATATCAGTGCTATAATTCAAGATATCCCTTTCCTTCTAATTCCCTTTAGTTATTGAGAAATAAATTATTTAATTTTTGTCAAAAGCACAGAATCGGCATTTATGCCACTACAACCAAGATTTCTTGTCTCTACCAAAAACGAGGTAACAATTTGATTGGTTGTTAATTTTGACTACGTCCTTCGATAAATATTAGGGTGGGTATGTGTGTGTATGGGGGTAGTAACTTTTAACCTGTGGTAATAGAAAATTCAAATTCTCTAGTTAAAATGTTGGCAGTTGATTTGACTGTGGCCTTCAGACAAATTTCGAATATAGGAGTTATTTATAGATTTCAAAATACAATAGTTAGTTTATGAGCGGAGAATTTGAGCGTGGTGTCATACAGATGTAACATTTTACGACAGGCTGGTATAAGCAGCAAAGATGGCAGGAGAAGTGATAATACCAGTCATTTTCATTGTGACATCGGAGCTAGCCAAATGATAGACTGACATGACAGCCTTACAGTCAATATAAGAGAAATGTAACGCAGTTTATCCTAATTATAATCCAAAGTGTCCACCTCTAAAAATATATTTTTAAAAAGGGGGGGGGGGGGGGGGGGGGGGGGATAACGAGAATCTCCATAAAGCTAACGACGTAAATAAAATAGCAATTCAAATTTGAGCCGATTGGTATGGCAAGAGAAAAATGTTCAAGTAACTTCACAGCAGAGGCAAAGATCTTGAAAACTGCAACAGACGTTCGAATGACAGAGGATAGCACCGATAGACAAGTTGCTGACTTCAACAGACGTCAGTAATTGCGGCGCTGAAGAGCCAGAATAATGCAGACCTGGATGACATAAGGCTATTGCTCCACAAACTATGTCAACGATTCTTCTTCTTCCTCGTTCGTCCTGAAAAGGGCGTTGGTTGCGTTGTGTCTGTTTACGGCGAAGCTACGATATCTGCGCCTTTCGGTCGACACATCCGACTTCAGCACGGCATTTTTGGGGACCGGGTTTGCCTTCCCTCTTCAATCCCTACTCTCTCAGCCAGACTGCAGTGATGCAGCCTGTTTCCAGGACCACCACTTGGTGGTGGAGTAGGGTCTTGGTCAGCTCTGGTTCGCTGACCCTGACGCAAGCAGTCAAGCTATGGGTCGCTGACTGCATTCTCTGTTGCTGCGTCTTTGGGTCTCATGTCAACATTTCAAAAGAGCTGTGATACACATGGACCCCATTTCATTGTAGCATCCCCGACAATGAAGAGGCTGACAGATTCGCAAAGAAAGGCGGAAAGCTACCTCAACCTGATGCAAGCATAACTTTCAAAGAGGCAAAGAGTTTTATCAGAAGCAGACACAATAACAAATGTGATGCAGAGCATCCAGACAACACACAAAATGATGCATATTTACCAGCACAGCAGAAGTGGACATGCGGTAATTTTCAAGCTCCGCACGAGCTACAACAGATTGAGTTACCATCTATTCAACAAGCGAAAGATAGGAACTACTGATGAGTGTACCAGTGGCACTGATAAAATGACTGTTGAACATCTGCTTCAAAGATGCCCAAAATATGAGCAACAGAGAAAGCACATGTGGCCGTCATTTGTATAATTCATGGAAAACCTCTATGGAGATGCAAATAGACTCAAGCTGACACTGCTTTCTATAAAAATATTTAAGTAGAGGTCTGAGAATGTACGAGGAAGAAAAAGATAAGGATATGCGGGGAGCCCTCGCGCAATTGGAATCTGCGCAAACTGGAACCATTTTACAGTGTAAGTCAATGGGGAGTCAATGACTTACGTTACAGGCATCCAAAACTTGACGAGTATATAGTGCTTCCATATTTAAAGCTCTATAATAAAGTCAATATAATAAAGTAAAGTAAATAAAATAAATATATTAAATAGAAAAGGTAAATTAAAATAACTTTTTTAAAACTTATAACCAACAATGACGTAAGACAGTGGCTTTAGTTCTCTAGCGAAGTACCTACTTGAGGATCGTCACCTTTTTTTTTTTTTCTTTTTTTTTAGAACGCATGTAGTGTTGAATGTGATGATTTATCCCTTCGTTTTTTGTTGTTGTTTTTTTTTTTTAATCATTCAAAATCTCATTAAGAACTCATGAATGCCATAAGGCTACGCTTTGATGCAGCACTCAGCTCCCACGTGATCAGTCTCGCAGAGCTCATCAGTGAGTTTCTCTATGTATGACACGATGCGCTGCAGATTACTTGCTTTCATTGCTCTTACATGAAATTCTTCGTCCTTTCCTTCATCCTCTTCTATTTGTTGGCTTAGTGTGGGGCCAGTTCTTCGAAGTCTTCATTGGAACTAAGCTTTCCATGGATTACACAGTTTTCGGACTAAAATAAATCCCACCTCAACTGGGGATCGAACCGTGGACTACCGAGCTAGGAAGCCAGAGCACTAATCACTGCGCTACCGTAACTCTTAAAATAAAACGAGGAAGAAACACGAAATGATTGCAGGAATAAATTAACGTTAATTTAGAAACACAGAAAAACCTTTCAAAACGCGAAATCCAAAATACATACACACATACACACACATACACACAAATACACACATACACACAAACACATACATACACATACACACATACATACACACACATACACACACATACATACACACATATACACACACATACACACATACACACACATACACATACATATACACATACACACATATATACATACATACACACACATACATACACACACATACTCACACATACACACACATACATACACATACACACATACATATACACACATATACACAACATACATATACACACATATATATACACACATATACACACACATATACGCTTCTTCTTCTTTGATCCTTAGCCGCCGACCGTCAAATCAGTCAGTGGCCATCACGCCTAGTGGCGTCTTGTAGGGCAACAACAAATTGATTCCACTTTGCTCGGTCGGTGGCCATCCTTCGTACAGTGCCCCAACTCTGGTTCATTCCCTGCATCTCAGCCTCCACAGTCCTCCGCCAGGTTGTTTTTGGTCGGCCTCTCTTTCGTTTTCCTTCTGGGGTCCAAAGCATAGCTGTTCTTGTGATGGCATCGGGGTCTCTTCTGAGGACATGACCAACCCAGCTCCAGCGTCTGCCAGCTATGATGGTGTGCATGTCCTCTTGCTTGCTACGAGTAAGCAGATCTTGGTTAGTGATGGTATTCGGCCAAAAGATTCGGTGAATTTTTCTTAGGCATGTTGTGTGAAAGGAGGACAATTTCGACATTTCCTTCTCTGTAACTCTCCAGCATTCCGCACCATAGAGAAGCACAGAAAGCACACAGCTCTGATATAATCTTAATTTTGTGCTTGTGCTGTATTGGGAGGACTTCCAGATGTTGTTTAGGCTAAAGAAGGCTGTTCTTGCCTTATTCATTCTGATGTTGATGTCTTTGCCTGTCCCGCCGTCTGGTGTTACTATGCACCCTAGGTATGTGAAGGTATCTGTCTGTACCAATTGCTGATTCCTGACTGATATGGGCTCAGGGTTGCTCACATTGAGCGTCATGACCTCAGACTTCTTTAAATTGATGTTCAAGCCCACCTGCTGGCTAAACTTGTTAAGTCTATCCGTTTTTTCCTGGATGTGTTGATGTGAATGTGCTAGTAGTGCAATGTCATCTGCATATTCCAGATCTTTCAGTGTAGAAAATGTTGTCCATCTTATTCCTCTTGGACTGCCCTCTGTTGTCTGGCTCATCACCCAGTCTATGACTGTTAAAAATAGAGTGGTTGACAAGGGGCATCCCTGTCGTACTCCTGTCTTCACCTCAAAGGTTAGGTTGCTCTGCCCAACACTACACGTAAAGTTGGCATAGAGGCTTTTTATGATTGACACTATCTTCTTCTTCTTCTTCCGTCCTTAGCCACCGACCGTCAAAGCAGTCAGTGGCCATTACGCCTAGTGGCGTCTTAAGGCAACAGCAGATAGGTTTTCTTTGCCATTGTTTCTCATCACGCCTAGTGGCGTCTTTAGGGCAACGGCAAATCAACCCATTTGCTGTTGTTTCCGTAATCGAAGTGACTGGCAAACGGGTGATCAGCCCGTTGTGGATTGACACTATGCAGCTTGGAATTCCATAAGCCCTCAGTATTTTCCATAAACTGTCCCTATGTATGCTGTCAAAAGCCTTTTCAAAATCAACGAAATTAATGTAAAGCTGTCTTTGCCATTCTGAGCACTGCTCTATAATGTTCCTGAGAGTGAATATATGATCTACACATCTTCTATTCTTTCTAAATCCTGCTTGTTCCTTCCTCAGTTTGTGGTCTACTGCCTTTGAAATTCTCTGTATAATTATCCTGCCTAGTATTTTGCTGGGAACTGAGAGAAGAGTGATTCCTCTCCAATTATTGCAGTCTGCAAGATCTCTCTTCTTGGGCAACTTGACAATTATTCCTTTGCTCCACTCTGATGGTGTTGTCCCCGTTTTCCAGACTTGTGCAAATAGTGGTTCTAATAGTTCTGCTGCAAGCTCAGGGTCTGTCTTAAATAGCTCTGCATTTAAGTTATCATGGCCCGGAGCTTTGCCGTTCTTTAACCCTTTGATTGCTGTGATGATTTCTTCTTTTCGTGGAATGTCTGTATTCACATCTAGATCGTTTTCAGCTACAGGAACATTCAGTTGTGTCTCTGGTGGTTCCTTGTTCAGAATTTCTCTGAAGTGCTCTGCACATCTTGTTTCCTGTCCCTCTGCTGTCGTGATGAGATGACCTTGCTTATCTCTTACTAATGTAATATTGTTTGCACCTCGTTTTCCGCTAATGAATTTAGTTATTTTGTATACTGTGCTTTGTTCATTTCTCAGTGCTGCCTCCTCTGCCTGTCTTGCAAGATCGTCTAGGAAATTCCTTTTGTTGGCTCGGGTTTGGCGTTTAACTTCCTTGTCCAGCTGACTGTACTGTTCGCAATATAGTTGCTTTAACCTGGGGGACTTCGCTTCTGTTTTCTTTCTTTTCATTTCCTTTCTCATCGTTAGGGTGTTTAATGTTTCTGGTGTTATCCAGTCTTGCTTCTTCCTTTCCTGGAATCCCAAGCATGATTTGCTGCTTTCTTTGTATATTGTTGAAATGGTGTTGAAATTCTTGTCTATATCATCAGTCATTGTCTTTTCCTCACTTTTGGCAAATTGATATCGTTTCTTTATGTCGGCCGCAAAAGCTTTTCTGGTAAGGGAGTCCTTCAATTTGCTGATGTCAAACCTTTTCTGTGTAGTTACAGCTGGTGCAGCCCTTCTTAGTTTCACTTTCAGTTTTGCTACTACTAAATGGTGATCACTTCCCACCTCTTCTTACCTTCACATCTTGTAATGCATGTCTCCATCTACCGTTAACCATGATGTGGTCTATCTGGTTTCTGTCCCGACCATTTGGTGATTCCCATGTTAATTTGTGAATTTCTTTATGTGGGAAGAGTGTTCCTCCAATGACCAGGTTGTTAATGCTACAGAAACTTATTAGCTTATCCCCATTTTCATTTGCTCTTCCGCTGCCGCATTTCCCCATTGTTCTTTCATTATATGTATTGTGTGTACCAACTTTCGCATTGAGGTCTCCCATTACTATAACAAGATCATATCTAGGTGTGTCTTCCATTTCTTTCTGCAGTTGTTGATAGAATTCATCCTTGACCTCCTCATCGCTATCATTCGTTGGTGCGTAGCATTGTATTATTGTGGTGTTGGTGAATCTCCCTCTCAATCTTAATCTTATCAGTCTGTTGTTGATGGGTTTCCATTCCAGTAATGTCCTTTCTATTCCTTTCTGTAGAATAATGGCTACGCCTTCATTGTGCTGTCCATCCTCTCTTCCAGAGTAAAGTACTGTTTCTCCTGTTGCTGTTTTATCTTTTCCTGCCCCTGTCCATCTGCTCTCGCTTATCCCTAGAATGTGTAACCTATAGTTTCTCATTTCTGCCGTGACCTGTCTTAGTTTACCTGTCTCGTACATTGTCCTGACATTCCAAAAACCTATTCTTGTATCCTGTTTTGCGGTCAGGATATCCGTTTTCATGTCAGTGGCTTCCTTTCGGCTTTCACCACTGACAGTCATACGAGCCACAGACTCCAAATGTCCATCCCGCAGCAAAGTTTTTCCATTTATTGTTGTTTCCGTAACGTGCGATTTTTTTTACATAGACAGGGGTGTCAGCCCTATGCTAAAACCCCCAACCTGGAGGACCAGGGTACCAGCTTTTGTCTGACCCCTACCCACACAGACCAGTCCAGCTTGGTTGAACCTACCAGGAGTAAAACTCCCACTGGCATAGCTCTGGGGATTGTCAGGGTACGCAAGCTGCCATACCGCTACAAGGTATAGGTACCATTGATGGCAGACATATACGCACACACATACATATACACACACATACACACATACACACATACATACACACATACATATACACACATGTATACACACACATACATACACACACATATATACACATACACATATACACACATACACATACACACACACACACACACAAATAAATAAAAACATAAGAGAAATTGAACTGCTATGTGAAAGAAAAAAATAAGTACATAAAGTAGCGACTTAAGCGCATTATTATTTGACCAACAGGAAAAAAAACGAGTTAGTATAAAAACAAGTAAGATCCCAGTTGACAACATTAAAGTGCAGTACATGTTTTTGGATCCACGAGGTAAGAGAAAAAGAGAGAGATTTAATAACATATGGTGACGGTAAAAAGTGATCTACTTTAATGGAATACAAAGACATGGACAGACATTGACAGAGAGGCCTGGTGGAATTATGTTGAAGGTTTATGCTCCATAGGGAACTGAAAGGGTGATGATGATGATAGAAAAAAAATTGTAAACTAATGAAATAATGAATGCGACGCTTCAAGAATTCTAACTTAGCATTTTCCTTCATCCAGCTCCTGTGCTGTGAGCTAATGATGTCAAAGGTCGTGACAGAAACACGTGATCAATGAAAATAGTGGATAAAAGCAGTTCTTCTCTTCTTCAAGTACCATGCCTGGTGACGTAGGAGATCATGTCTCTCCACAACTGCCTGTCTCCAGCACTATTGATCAGTTCTGTTGTTGACTTCTTTCTATGCCATGATGTCAAACTGTCCAGAATCTTCTCTCTTTATTGTCCTCTATCTCTTTTACCTTCTACCTTACCTGTTGTCACAATATACTCCAGTTTCCTTCTATCTTACCTGTTGTCACAATATACTCCAGTTTCCTTCTATCTTACCTGTTGTCACAATATACTCCAGTTTCCTTCTTCTCATAACATGCCCAGAGAAAGTGGATTGCTTCCTTCCAACATAAGGAATATGTTTCCTTTGTGCATTGGCCTCTCTCATGACATCCTCATTACTCTTTTCAGCTAATTGTCCATGAATCACTTCCGTATGTCGGCATCGGTTCTATACAGCACTGAAGAATTTCCTTTCTTACTTCCGTTGACAAAGAGTTATTGCATAAATTACTTTTCAGTTTATTGAATGCTGCATTTGTTTGGGCTACTCTAGCCTTCATTTCTGAGATGCATCTTCGATCCGTTGTTTTTAACGTGCACAGGTATTTGAATCTCTTGACTTGTTTTAAAACTGTTCCATTTATTTTGATAAGTGCAACAAATAGTGGATAAAAGCAATGCCACATTGTCGCGTTTAGATAGGTTTTAGAGTTATTTATGGTCCCACCTGATTATAGGGGATGGTGATGATACGTGAGAAGTAAAGGTGTAAAAAAAAATAGATTTTTTCACGAGGGAATAGTTTAAGGAGAAGATCTGTCTAGTCCAGCCTATCTATACGACTATAATTTAGTATAAGACAATCTTGCACCTCCCTATATGTAGAAATATAAGTTTCACTAAACACAAACACACACAGCTATGTGACAACAAGACACACAAATATGAAAAAACTTTGGTTAAATGGGTATGGGTCTGACCAACACACAAAGTTTAGTTCTTTTGTTGTTTATTATCATTAAACTTTACAACATCGAATATCTAAAAGAAAGATCAAATACATCAAAATTACATATATAGACAAATAACAGAATACCTGTGAGAAGATAAGAACCCAACAAGTTATAATAATAATAATAATAGCCCCTTCAGTCATAACTGACTATGGGAATGCGCCCCTGAGGTGACAGCCCTCAACTGCTTATTTTCCTGGTGCTCCTTTCGACGTTTTCTCCTCACCTCTGCTTCTTGTGTGAGCCTCTCTTCGCCCAATCTGAGGTGGTGCCGTAAATAGCATCGCCACTTTGTGCGATCGGCAGCTTCATCCTCCCATGTTGCTGGATCCATGTCCAGTGCCCTCATATCTCTCTTGCACACATCTTTGAACCTCAGCTGTGGTCGCCCAACTGTTCTCTTGCCATCTGCTAATTGTCCGTAGAAGATATCTTTTGGGATGCGACCATCTTCCATGCGGCGAACATGGCCAAGCCAGCGAAGTCTGCGCTGTCTAAGCAGCGTATACATACTTTGAAGGCCAGCACGTGACAACACCTCGACATTTGTCACTTTATCTTTCCACGAGATGCCGAGGATGCGGCGTAGACACCGCAAATGGAAGGTATTGAGCCTTCTTTCTTGCTTAGCATAGGTCGTCCAGGTCTCGCTGCCATATAGGAGTGTGCTGGTGACGCAGGCATTATATACCGCAGCTTTGGTCTTCATTGTGAGTTTAGAGTTTCCCCAAACACGCGATGTGAGGCGGGCAAAGGTAGCTGCAGCTTTGCCAATGCGGCTGTCGATTTCTGTATCCAGTGAAAGTTTGTCATTGATGGTAGACCCTAGGTATGTGAAGTGGTGCACCACTGCCAATTCATAGTTATCGATAGTGATAACTGGTGTAGCACCCACATCCTGACTCAGCACATTCGTTTTCTTTAGACTTATTGTGAGGCCAAAGTCCTTGCATGCTTTAGTGAAGCGATTCATCAAGCTCTGAAGCTCCTGTTGGCTTTGAGTGACGACTGCAGCATCATCAGCGAACAACAAGTCTCTTATAGTGACTCTTCTGATTTTTGTTTTTGCCTTCAGCCTTGAAAGATTAAACAGACGGCCATCTGACCTAGTGTGAAGGCATATTCCTTCAGTTGCATCTCTGAATGCATGTTTCAAGAGTAAGGCAAAGAAGATTCCGAAGAGGGTCGGAGCCAGAACACAGCCTTGTTTAACGCCACTTCGTATATCAAAGGGCTGTGACGTGCTTCCAGCATATTGGACTGTTCCCTTCATGTCGTCATGGAATGACTTTATCATTTCCAGCATTTTAGAAGGGCAGCCTATTTTCAGGAGGATTTTAAAGAGTCCATCCCTACTAACCAGGTCGAATGCTTTTGTGAGGTCTATAAAGGCGATATATAATGGTCTTTTCTGCTCTCTTGATTTTTCCTGAAGCTGGCGGAGAGAGAAGATCATGTCTGTTGTTGATCTGCCAGCTCGGAATCCACACTGTGACTCTGGATATATGCGCTCAGCTAACTTGTGTAGTCGCATTAAGATGACTTTGGCAAAAACCTTACCAACAATACTAAGAAGAGAGATGCCTCTGTAGTTATTGCAATCACTTCTGTCTCCTTTATTTTTATACAGTGTTACAATCTTGGCATCTCGCATGTCTTGAGGAATAGTTGTCTCTTCCCAGCACTGGCACAGCATCCTATGCAGGGGATGTAATAGCGTGCTCTTACAGCATTTGATTAAATCAGGAGGAATCCCATCACTGCCTGGGGCTTTGCCAGAGGCCAAGCTATCAATGGCCTTACTGAGTTCCTCTAATGTTGGTTCGGTATCCAGCTCCTCCATAGTTGGCAGACTATTGACAGCATCAAGGGCTGCAGGCGTAACGGTATTGTCTCTAGCGTAAAGCTCAGAGTAGTGCTCGACCCACCTCTCCATCTGCTTACCCTTATCGGTTAGCTTCTCTCCGCTGATGGTTTTTAGCGGTGCCGTCTTACTTTTATGGGGGCCAAGTGCTTTCTTTATACCGTCATACATTTGTCTAATGTTGCCTGTTTGCGCTGCGATCTGGATGCTCTCACTGAGCTGGAGCCAATAGTCATTTGCACAGCGTCGAGCAGTTTGTTGAACTTTGCTTCTCGTAGCCCTCAGGATCTGTAGGGTTCTGGCACTCGGTGAACGTTTGTATTCATTCATAGCACTGCGCTTAGCTTCAATAACAGGTGCCATCACATCTGATGAAGCGTCAAACCAGTCATTTGACTTTGCTGTTTTCTTACCAAAGGTGGCAAGTGCAGTACTTTGAATGGTGTTCCGTAGATGCTCCCAGTTCTCTGTAATAGTATCACCATGCTGAGGGCTACTGAGCACTTTCTTGAAGGTCGCAGTGAATTGAGCGATCATGAAAGGGTCTGACATCTTGCTGGTATCAATGCGTGGTTTCCCTTCATGTCTGACACGATAGAGTTTTCTTGGTTGTGCTCTGATTTTGCAGCAAACCAAGGAGTGATCTGTGTCACAGTCTGCACTATGGTACGAGCGCGTGGAGAGCACAGACCTGAGGAGTGGCCTTCTGACGAGAATCAGGTCAAGTTGGTGCCATTGCTTGGATCGTGGGTGTCTCCATGACACCTTATGCTGGGGTTTTGTCTCAAAGTAGGTGTTGGTCACGCAGAGATCATGGTGGACGCACAACTCTAAGAGCCGTTGTCCATTTTCATTCATCTTGCCAATACCAAACCTGCCCAGACATGAAGGCCATGAAACATTATCGGCACCCACTCTAGCGTTAAAGTCACCAAGGAGAACAAGCTGTTCTTGCCTAGGTATGCTTTTGATTACTGCTGCTAGATTCTCGTAGAACTCATCTTTAGCTTCTGAGGCAGAGTACAGAGTAGGAGCATACACACTGACAAGGGTGATGGGACCTGTGCTAGTTTGCAGGCGGAGCGTTAACAGGCGTTCTGATCCATTCTCGCCTGGTTCAACCATGTTAGTTAGCGATTTTTTGACCGCAAAACCTACTCCGTGTTCTCTAGCTTTATTAAGATCTTTCCCTTGCCAATAAAATGTGTAGTCCTTCTCGCTCACCGTTCCAGAGCCCGCCAGGCGCGTTTCCTGAAGTGCAGCTATATCCACCTGAAGTCGTTTAAGCTCATCATTAATTATGGCTGTCTTCCTTACATCGTTTACATCCTGTAGGTTTTCAGACAGTCCAGTCAACATAGTCCGGACGTTCCAGCATCCCAATCTGAGAGTTTGCTTATTTCTATTTTTTCGATAATTGCTTGGTGCAAAATTTTCTGTCCGCAGTTCGGGTTTGACCCTAATCCCCATGCACCCAATGGGGAAAGCAGACAGTGGCGGGACAACACCTTATTGACTGGGGGCTGCCCAGTTTGAAGCGGGCGGTAGCTGTCCAGTGAGATCCTAGAACCTCTCCCACTGTCGGAAGTAGCCCCTGGCGCCATGCCCTACGCCAATTGGGCAAAAGGCTTATAACCGGTAACTGCTACTTCCCGTGTTTTGCCGACACCTATAGGGTGAAGCTGGAGTGTCCTCTCCAGGGCGCGAGCTTGGGCACAGTTATATGGAGATCAAGCTGTTGCCCATGCAGCATGTTCCCCCTCTCCACACAGCCGGTAGATCCAAAGGAACGGCAGTAGCCGATACAGTTTGGTACCAGCCATGTCGCAGGAGTTGCCAGAATAATGTCGAATCAACATTAGACTGCCTTAGGGACTCCGACTCCGGATTTATCCTCAGGGTTTACTCCCGAAGCCAATTCCACAAATGGATATTCCCGCAAGGCAACGGTGGTTTGAATTCAGAGTTCCTTCTCTTAGATAAGCTACCAACCAAGGATCACGAGCCCTATCTGCCCGAAGCTGCTGGTTTTAAGGCGCCAGTCGCTCGCCTTTGCCCCTTCTCCCGTCAGTGGAAACAGTTCCGCCGGGCTCAAATGGAGCCACACGTGAAGGCCGGGAGCTGGACTTGGTTGTCAGAGGCTGTTTGAGGCGCGTGCCATAGAAGTATTGTATCTGCAGTGAGAGCTTATCCTCACTACAACTCCCGGCAATAATAACCCCAAAAGTTAAAAATGTTGCACTTGGTTACAGTATAGACAGTAAAGAAACAAAATTCCTAACAAGTGCTACACCATAAAGTAAACAATTTTAAAAAGCAAAATAACCAGTTTGGTACAAGCTACCGTAACAAGAAAATATTTAATCTCTGTCTCTCTGTCATACGTGGCCACGCTCTCGCTCCTTGCCTAATCTTGGTGATATTTCCTGCGATATACAGTTATCCTGAATATATTTATCGATATTGATAATGTCAGTGTTCAGTGCCAAATTTGGCACCAGTCCAGCCTTGACGATAACTTTGTAAGGTGGATGCCAAGTTTGGTGGTGTACTCCTGGATCAATAATGTCACCTCGAATAGTTAATGGTAGAAAAAAAATCGAGATCTTGTGTTCACAGCAAAGAATGGAAAAAACAAATACTTCTAGTATTTGAACACAGCTAATAGCTAAAAATTGTTACTGATGATGATAATTGATTGATTGGTAAATCATATCGGCTGGCTCTGTGGTGAGTGCCGATTTTGAAACAGCGCAACTTTCTGAATAAATCCGGTGCTGCGTCTGTCAAACCCCAGATATTGATATTATTTCATATACCACTCCCGTGGGCTGATAAATTGGAAAAAAATATATGGGTATTGATAGTTCAGTTAAACTTACTAGTTAAATGTTTATTTGTCTTTTAGCCAGTCCTGTTCACAACTGAACTTGGGGACTCGTAAGCCACGAAGAAGACAACATAAATTCAATCAGTAACTGGAGACAATAATAAAGAAAAACCGCTGGCCGCTCTGTCAGGTCTGCGAGAAATAAACAAGACATTATGAAAAAGAAATGCAACTATTCTATATGTACATGGACAGGGACAAGACAATCTCTTTCCCGCACCGGCAGTCCTGCTTAAAGTTAAAAGGCACACAGTGACTTTATTTACAACTATACGGTCAGCTTTTCGCCCGCGCTGCACTTTCAGGTTCGGACCAAGGTATGCACCTTCCCGCCCCTCTGCGCGCGCGTTAACGATCAGCTCACACTGTCAACTATTGTTTAATTACCTCTACGCGCACTTACAAATATCGTCTGTCGTTAATAGTTATTTTATTGTCGGCGCCTGTTAGTTTAGTCATAAGGTATAAACAATAGTCACTTACTATAAAACACAAAATGAAATAAACGTGAATCCTATTCGGTCACTATAGTCGCGCTTAACACTTAATCAGGCAACTAAACCGTATCTGCTGGTGTGAGAAGCGGGTGATAAAATTATCATTCTAACTGCACCTCTGGCAAAGAAAAATAGTTATTTATTTCACTAGTTTTAACGCTAGAAAATCACAGTGAATTATAAGGGTAAACTTAACATATTAAATCACGTAAATGCTAATTTCTATTACCACAAATCAGAAATGAAACAATCCCCTCGAGATGTTAATAACACACTCCCACAATAGTTCTAGAAGAACGTGCTTAGATTATCCAAAATTCTGAGCGACAACTGATTAGTGAGTTTAAGGAACCACTGTTTATATATATTCATTGGCTCTCTGATCCCTAACGGTGTTAATTTCGCATTAACGTGCGAACTATAGGAATTGAGAAACTGTGGACCAGATGAAAAGTCCTCTGAGCCGGCCACCGTTTCTCTTGTCGAGCGCTGCTTGGCCAACATCAAAAGACCATCGGCACGATAACGGGGTTTCTTTTAAAATCGCTCGCGTCTCGAGATGAAATGCTAATCGGCGTCAGAGATTCCCCCGTATCTGAAGATCAAAGAGTTAAGTGTTTATCCTACGTGCGTTTGTCTGCTACCTTGATGATTGACAGATCCGCTCGCGTGAGAAACTCAGGTTAACAAACCAGAGCTCGCTGCCTGTTATGCTGGCAGGCCGCGGAAGTTGGTAATATGTCTGTTTGTTTACATCTCAAGAAAAAGAGGCGTGGATTAAAAGTGAGTAAAGCAGTCAGTCAAATGTTTGATTTGCTAGCGAATTATAGAACTACGTCGAGGTCACGAAAGGCTGTCGGACACAGTAGGCTAAATTTCCATTATACGTCACAGCACATAAATAAACCAGAATGATATAACGAAACCACTAACGTATCTCTTCACTTCTGAGATACATCTTCGATCCAATGTTTTTAACGTGCACATGTATTTGAATTTCTTGACTTGTTTTAAAAACTGTTCAATTTATTTTGATAAGTGCAACAAATAGTGGATAAAAGCAATGGCGCATAAATAAACTAGAATGATATAACGAAACCACTAATGTATGCGCAAGTATGAAACATGAAGAAGAACAAAAAATAACTATCAGAAACATACAGACTTTCATACATGGAAGCTTGCGTCTGATAGAAGGATTGAAATTGAATGACAAGATCACTGCTATCTAACTCAGGGGTTCTCAATCTTTTTTGCTCATGCCCCCTTCTGAGCCTCATTTACCTCTTTGCGGCCACCCCCTTTCCATAGTCGTTGTTAGTTGGAAAAAAAGGTGCCTTACCAACTTACTGTGGCCACTTATAAATATGGCATTCCCCCCCCCCCCCCCCGGGGACCAAATGGCCCACTTTGAGGACCACTGATCTAACTGGTGGAAAGAACTAGGCAAACAGCAGTGAAACATGAGATGAGAGGCAAAGATGCTGGCATTGTATCGGATTACATATTAAGAAAACCGGTTGATAGAATTACAAGGTAGTCCCTCTTCTGAAATCAGCAGAGTAATAGAAATGGGGGGGGGGGGGGAGGCAAAACCACATGCAGAAGAGAATTGGAGTTAGACATGAAAGGGATAAAGAAGGCATGAAAAGAATTTGAAAGGATGGCAACGAACAGGCAGGCCTGGCAAGTTGTTGTTAAAGACTTTATGCTCCACCAGGAGCTGAAAGGTATTGAGGATGATTATAATGGTGCGCTAGAATATCTTCTTCTTTGATCCTTAGCCGCCAACTGTCAAAGCAGTCAGCAGCCATCACACCTGGTGGCGTCTTGTAAAGCAGCAACAAACTGCTTCCACTTTGCTCGGTCGGCGGCCATCCTTCGTTCAGTGCCCTAGCTCTGGGTTCATGCGCTAAGAATATATTAACAAGTAAACTTAAAATACTAGAGAATAATAAAATAAAAAAGAACTACACGGTTTAAAGTATACGTATGTGAATACAGTTATATCTGAACCCACATATCAGTAAATATTTAAGAAACATAATAATTTAGCTACTGCTACTTACAATAAAAAGTTGCTACTTACAGTATACTTAGAATACGGTTGTTGTTGTCGTCGTAGTTTTTAATACGGAACAGCTTGACTATACTTGTCAACAGCTTTTTATCTGGTTGTGTATAATGTATATATTTTTTCTTCTAATGCTCCTGTACGGAACAGCTGAGCTTTTTTGCACTGTTTAACCAGAACGTTGACGTGAAAATAGCGGATGCAGACGATTTATACAGCACCGGAACCAACACAGAGCCGCAGCTGCCAACCCTTCCTCCCCCATCCCCTTTATTTAATTATCAGAATACAGCGCGAATTTTTAATTTTTATTGCGAAAAGGCGGGGCAAACGATTAATGATGATGACGTTGATGTTGCTAGGACTTGATTGACGTTCTATGGATCTTATTTATAATAATAAATACATATTTCAGTTTATTAATAATAATATCACAACAAGAAAAATCGGATCTTACATCCACTAGATTTGTTGGTGGAAAAGAAAAATTCTTCAAAGGGTGTGAATGGTGTTTCTATTCCGAAGCCAGGAATAACTAGAACCGTGAAAAAAGAAAACAGTAACCAATGTTTAATGTAGATGATGGAACAATAATTCGATCTAACGCTGGCAACTTACTTGCTTAGTCATTCCTCTTCTACCATGGGGTGTAGAGGTTTGGAGGAGGGAGCGCCATACTATCCTGTCGGCTGTCTTCCTTGTGGCCTGGTTCCATTGTATTTGTCGGTCCTTCAGAGATTGTCTAATATTGTCCTCCCAGTGGACTCTGAGTCGTCCTGGAGGTCTGCATCCCTAGCTATTAGTTTGCCATACTTGTAGTGGTAGCTGATCTTCACTCATTCTGTAGATATGGCCAAACCATCATAGTTGGGACTGTTCTACTTGTCTACCGCTGGCAAACAACTAAATACACAGATAGCGAGGGCGGGAACTGGTCTCCTCACGTCATTAAAAACCTGGACCTAGTATGGTGAAGTCTTTAACACTTCATTACCTTACAACTATTTCTGCTATGGGACAACCTTTACCTTTTATCATTCTATGACACCATGATGCATTGTTTCTTCACCAATACCACACATACATACACACAACAAAACAAACAAACAAACGTTTTACACAAAGCCGGATTAACTATTAGCACACTAAGTACTTGCTTAAGACACTGTCACAGAAAATTTGGTCGATCTCTTTTCCTCTCTGGCAGTATTTAGTTACATTTTTTGAGTGGACTAAATTATGCGCTCTATTGTGGTCGGCACATTTTCTTTCCCTGCTATCAAGCAGATATTTAGTACTTTCAAGTCATCTTACACTCCTCTCAATTATAAGTCGTCATTTTTGTTTGTTTACCCGTTCATCCCTGCTGGAAAAGGAGACGGATGAGATAATCCGACAATCTTGTTGGAAAATTTCGGGTGTGCCCGACAACAGGCTACGGATTAGCACTAAAATCGCCCAGCAAATTTGTTTAATCGCTGATAAGGCTGAAGTGCCTTCCTCGACGAGATGGGTAAACGAAAAATTTTGTTTGCGCAAGCGACGGGAAGTTAGATTACTCGCCTGCAAACACATTTCTGGACAGACAAGAATGACAAAATCGTTTCCAGTACACCTTATTACAAAGTCGTTACTTTTAACTCTTTAAGTCCCAATCGACTTTATAAAGGCTCTGGGGTTAGACACGCTTGGCCCAATCGACTTTAAAAAGCCTTTAGTATATGTGCCTCTGTTTGAGACTGTTTCTAATTATAACTACCCACAAAGTCATTTCCGACTGCAAGTACATTCTTTCAAATACCGCACGTGTTTAAGAGTGAACGTGTTTCTGTTTTGAGATATTTATTTTAGATTTTTCAAGCGCATATCCTCCATTTTACCTTGAATAACTAATCATTTTTTTAAAGCGCATATCCTCCATTTTACCTTGAATAACTAATCATTTTTCAATGAAAGCTTTTATACTTGTAGCACAAGAGTAAAGTACATCCAATTACCTTCAGTTTCATATACAGCAACAAAGTTATTTATGCATATGAACATTTTAAACAATTATTTCCAAACAACAACAATAAAAACGCACTGGGGTGGCCATTTTTGCTTGGGCCAAACCCACTTTTTTGCTTGGGACTGAAAGAGTTAATGAAAGTAAGATGTTGTATTTGAGAAAACATTGCCGAGAGAGGATCGGATGTTTTCATTCCATATTTGGGAGACATGGCCTTTTGTCACGGATTGCCACCCCTTAGCTCTGCAGTAATGGTCCACCAGTGGCTAACACTCACAAGTATCTAATATGGATCTTCAAAGGTGTCTACCTTCGCACAAGATTACTCATGGCAGAGTTTTAGATAGAAGGATAATGATGCTTATATATATATATAAATATATATATATACATATACATAAAAGTTTCAAAGTTGCCCAAATACTTTGAACTGTCACTTACAATTTTGGAATCCTTCGTCCGATCCTTCTCTCTGACTGTGGTGAATTACTAGTTTGACGTAGCGTTGCAATCTGATTTGTGACCCCGATTTCGCTAGATTATATGTCCATTCCTCAATTCACATCCCAGATTGTTCTTCCTACGAATTTGCCAATGAAAGTCAAAGTCGATTTCGGCTCTCAAATTAAGCCAATGGTAATCTATTTAGAACTATATGGGTCGGGGTGTTAAATCATAATATCCCCCACGTGTTTTAAAATATCACATTTTAAAATTCCAACGCATGACCTCTTTCTAATAAGGCAGTAATACTTCCGATTGCATCTTTAAGCAAATGCCTACAATTACATCTTACTTTCCTCAAAGTGTGCAGGAAACGATTATGTCATTCCTGGGCTGTGACAAATAAGTTATCTTCCCGTAGTGGCTATGGCTATCAATTTTTCAGCATATTACCATCTTGGCGAAGAACGCATCCTGGCCTTATCAGCGATTAAACTACTGTGCTGGGCGATTTTAATGTTAATCGTTAGTCTGATGTCGGCCACACCCGAGATTAACCAACATGGTTATCGGTTAATATTGCATCTTCTGTCTACTCTCTCAGAAGGGGTGGTCAGGTAAACCGACAAGACGAATTATTACTGAAAGGAGTGTCAAATCATTTGACCATATCAAATATCTGCTTGATACGAGCAGAAAGAAATGTGTCAACTCAGAAATTCCAGATAATCAGTACGTACAACAATTGAAAATGAGTATTGCAGTAGTGGAGAAGAGATCGAAAATAGGTCGCCCTAATCCATCCTGTGACATCTTTGCAGTAACGCGCAGAAATTTATTTGAGGAAATAATTTGAATTACCCCACAAAACACGCATGTTTGAAACGACTGGCAGACATTTGGAATGAAGGCACAACGCCCCTTCCGACTGGAACCTTGCTTAACATCGTAACAAACAAATGCGGGGGAAGACAGGCAATTTAACCTGACACTTTAGCCAGGTTAAAGCATTGTAAAAATTCACTCGCGCCAAGAAGATAACCAGCCCTTGCCAGAGTTAAGAATAGTGCCAGACCGGACTTTGTTGGAGCATATTGAGGACTCAGAGCCCAGGACATCGTTACCATTTAAACACGGAAAACCGGAATCTGAGGGAACTGAAACACAAGTCAAAGGGGGAACGTACTGCTAACGTAACAACACCTCAGACTAAGTGTAAGAGGCCTCTACGTGTGCCTTTATTTCTCTGAGCCAGCAGTCTATGAGCCTAAAGATTGGCGTAAGTTGTACATTTTGAATTCTATATTTTTTCATTATTAACATGTGAACTAATATGTATATATTGGCATCTGAATATTAATATGTGAAAATTGCTATTGGATGTCCAAGTCATTTGAAGCTGGCAACCTCAGCATATAGAATGATGATTTCATTAATCACCACTGCCAGGCTGGTGACTGCTTACGAGTTTCTTATAAAGAACCGAAAGCAGAGGTAGTCCCAAGTTCCATATGGAGCAAGAAGGGAATGATGAATATTTATTAACCTTTTCAAGCAGGGTAAATGTAAAACATATTCACTCTAAATGTAATGAAAATTTCAACCCTTCCAACCAGGGTAAATGTAAAACATATTCACTCTAAATGTAATAAAAGTTTCAACCTTTTTAACTAGTGCAAATGTAAAACATATTCACTCTAAATGTTATGAAAGTTTACAACCTTTTCAACCGATGTAAATGTAAACATATTCAAACTATATTGTTTACATTTTCAACTAAAGTTAAATATAAAAACCATATTATTACACTGTGATGAATATTTTTTTCTAAACATTTATTCATTCTTTATAACTGTTAAACATAATTGATTATTAAATTTGTTACTTATGTAAAGACAAATTGTGCCCGTGATAGTTACTTGTGCGCAGGTAGTTATATTGACGAGAGCTTATTCTTTATATGTTTCTGTTCAAGTGGTTACAGGCCTTCCGCCTGAGATGGAGATTCTTGACTGATATTTATTTTCCTTTCCAGGTTCGTTTTTACCCTTTTAGGTTTAGTGATACGCAATATATCGTATAATGGTTTTCAAAAGATCCAACTGTGACGTTCCAAATAAAACACAGCAATGTAGAAAATTCAGTCAGAGTTTATTAACGTTATTAGACAAGCACTGCAAATTTCACAAAGATTTGATCGTTTACTACGCTCAATAAAATAGTGAGTATATCCACAAGGAAAATATATACCCACAAGGAAAAATATATCCAACAGAATAATATAAAAACTTGTCAACTTAAAAACTTGTCTTGATAATCTCAATGACGAAGTTCACCTAAGCACTATAAAACTGCCTAACAAAAATTGCTGTCTACCTAATCTGGTCTATCTGTAAAATCCTTCTTCTAAATCTAAAAACTATAAACTCTGCCCTATCGCCCACATCTCTCCTTTTATATGCAGCTCTTTCCTTTTCCCGCCATTTTTCACACGACTCCGTCTTTTTTTCACACGTTACAATTTTCTACACACGTCTCTCTGTTTTCGACATTTTGCACACGTCTTTCTGTTTTTCGACTTTTATGACATCTCTCTTTTCCATCAACAATGGAAAAAAAACCAAAATAGCAACTCTCACTTCACAAAATTTCCCACTCAAAACACGCATTCAATATTATTTTCTGGGACTGCACTATCTTTGCCTCTCTTCGTCGTGACTGCTATCTGAACCTAAAATTTATACTGTACTGCGTTTTGTGCAAAAACGCCTTATCTGCTTAACGTCTGTCATTCTTATTCTATGTAGCATTATAACACGTATTTATGGTAGTGTATGCCAAGCGGTCACATAAGTCCCGGGGCCACAAAAATGTATCCCATGTGGAGACATTTTCGTCCTATCAACTAAAAAATATCAAGTCCCTAACATACATACTGGAGCAAAATATAGAATGGGGGCATATACTTATGAGCCAATTGGCAATGGACAATGGTTGAGAAAAAAAATGTTGATACTGGTACAAGTCATTGAATGGGGGCATACACATGGGAGCCAAATGAAAAAAAAATTGTACAAGGTCTTCAGTATACAAGTGAGCCAAACCAAAAAAAATGTAAAAAAAAATAAACAAAATTTTTTACAAGATCTCAGTATACATGTAAGCCTACTAAAAATGTATTAAAAGATCTCAGTATACATGTGAGCCACCTAAAAATTTATTACAAGATCTCAGTATACATGTAAGCAAAAAAAAAAAAATCAAAACAATATTGTGTTCGTAAAACGAGGTATCCCAGTAGATCTATAATGCGTAAAACGGGGGACACATACAAGTTGTTTATACACTTTGCCATTAAACAGTATGGGATATGGATAGCAATGTGCAATACGCAATATGTAAATGATATTCATGTATTAATACAATACTTATGTAAATCTTTACTTAACAAACACTAGTAGTACTTATAAAAACATGGAGTTATGATATTCAATATATACTACTCGTCAAAAGTCAATGGCCACTTAGGAAAACCTTGGTTGAAGCCATAAAACAAATCTGATATAAACGTAATTGGTATCAGTCAAAATGGCATTTATTGAATACCAAATTGACATGTCACGTTAAAAAAATGGAAACACACATTCAAACGCAATGAAGCTGTGAAGTGTGTCACCCACCTTTTCAAAAGTCACACAATAGATATTGGACAAATAGACATTTCAAAATCGGGTATGACCACCGTTTGCAGCAAGGCATTCAAGACAGCGTAGACGCATCGAGTCCACAAGGGTCCAAAGAGTATCCTGAGGAACTGGTTGCCATTCCTGAAGCAGAAATGCAGTCAGCTGTGCAACATCCATTGGCAGGGTGTGATTGGTTGACAATCTTCGACCAAGGACATCCCAGAGGTGCTCAATCGGAGAAAGGTCAGGTGAATGAGCTGGCTACGCCACCCTGATGATCCCATGTTGCTGAATAAACTCATTCACCACACGAGCTCGATGGGGTCGAGCGTTATCATCTTAGAGGATGGCATTACCACCTATGGCCTCCAGAGCAGGCTGAACAATTGGTCTCAAGATTTCGTTCTGGTATCTTGGGCCGATCAAGTTGCCTTGGATGATGTAGAGTGGGGTCCTGCCGTGTCTGTAGAAGCCTCCCCAGACAATGACAGAACCCCTACCATAACGATCCACCTCTCGAATTGTGTCATCAGTAAATCGCTCTCCTGGTCGTCTCCAAACTCGAATCCTGCCATCATTGAATGACACAGTGAAGCGAGATTCATCAGTGAAGAGAACTTGACTCCATTGTTGCCTTATCCATCGGATGTGCTCGCGACACCAAGCAACACGGGCTCTGCGATGAGCAGGAGTAAGAGGGATTCTGACTGCAGGACGTCGAGCAGCCAGTCCAAATTCATGTAAACGTCTGCGAATGGTGCTTTGACTGACATTAACGTTTACAGTTTGTCTCAGCTGACATCTTAGAGTGGAACAAGTCACTGTTCGATGGCGCAGGGCTGACAACAAGAGGTACCGGTCATCATGTCTGTTGGTGCATCTAGGGCAACCTGGCCGGTGGCGATCCTCCACACTTCCTGTGGCCTGAAATCTCTCCAAAATTCTTTGGATAGTAGAGTGTGACACTGCAAGCCGTCTAGCAACCGCACGGACATATAAACCACTTTCAACCCACGCTATAGCCCTCATTCTTTGTAAGGTGTCAAGACTTCTTCTCGGTGGCATGGTTTTTGCAAGTGATGAAACTACCCTAAGTCTGCTGATTGTGAAACAAATTAAGAGTGAACTCTGTTCACAAAAAGTCGCCATTGCACGTGGAATGTCAATCAGTACGATTACTTCACCTGTTTGGTTGTACGGAAGTTTGAAAAAACTGATTAAAAATGTGAATTTATGGTCAGCAAACCAAATTGCACGTGATCACCATGGTTATCGGTGAGTTGTTTTTATGCTTAACGTGCATAGAGGACTGTCAGAGGAAGATATTGAACCCATTTTTACTAAAAACTTCCATCATTTAATCATTCTATGCGCTTATATAAAAGTGTATTGAAAATAATAGTGTGGCCCTTGACTTTTGACGAGTAGTATATATTAACAATATAAGACTTAAGAACTTTTCTGAAGTCAACACATATAGGGTTTGGTCATGCCAAACAAAACTCGAACTTTTAATCAATCTTCAGGACAATAATTGTATCCTAACCTAATACATACATCTGAATCGTAACTGACCAGAACTATTTACGTTTCACAATGACCTCCGCGATTGTCAACGAGAGCGGGGAAAGGTCACGCTGTCTGGATATTTTGAGAAGTTTTTCACATAGACATTTACGCTGGTTTAAATCTTGAAAACTTAAATTAATTTTAAAATGAATATGTTTATAGGGACATTTACACTGCTTTGAAAATGAAAGTCTTATTCTTAGAATGTACATCATTTCTTTCTTCTTTCTCTCCCTGCTCTATAGGGAACCTGGAACTACTTTATGCTTTTAGTTCTCTCTTACGAAACTATCAGTAAAGTAATCACCAGCCCGTGTAGTGATGGTTCATGAATCATCATTCTATACGCTGAGGTTGCTAGCCCCAAATGACTTTCACATCCAATAGCGAGTTTCACACAATAAAATTCACAGGGTAATATATACATATATATGTTAGTTCACATGTTAGTAATAAAATATGAAATGTAAATCACAACTTCCGCCAATCCTGGCTACAGACTTGTCGCACAGATGAATAAAAGAGACGAATCTTTCTCTTACACGTGTCTGGGATTTCTTTTAATTTTACAATAGATTCCCTTTTCTGACTCCGTGTTTCTTCAGTTTCCTTGTCTCGGTGTTCCTTATTAAAATTTGAAAGAGACTTCCTGTGTTTTTGTAAGACTTATCTGGTTCTCCAATAAAAGGTCCGGATGACAATTAGGAATTATGAATCTAGTTCTTCACTCTGGCGAAGGTCTGGTGTTGTCTTGACCAGCGTGCAAATCACAGAGAAATAAAACTGTGAAATTGTCAGCCTATATTCCCTTTAATGATGTTATGAATCTATTCAGAAAGATCCAATCATTTCAAATCATGCAGGGTATGCTGTGATATTTCAAAATAGTCCCACGTGAAATAAGGTGCGTGCCTGAGAAGGTCACGTATTACCATATATGGACATCTGATGCCTTGAATACACTCTCACAAACACATTTGTAGACTCATATTGTCTAAAATGTAATAAATCCATGATTACTTTTTAACAAGTGACCGGAAGCGATTATATCACTCTTATCTGCCCACATGTGTCACACAGACAGTAATGTTGGTATAGCAAGGATGACCCGGAAACGCTTACGTCATAAGTTCCGCCTCGTGCACGGGTTATCATGTGTTTCGCCAGACAAACCAATCTGGTTCTATTCAACACTCCTTGTCGCTTGACAAGATGGTCAGACCGAAATTATGATAAAATACTGTCGCTGACCGTCTAATAACCTGGCGTAACTTAACACGTCTTCGTTAAGCGTGAATGCGACACAATAAGATAAGAATTACTCCCGTAGCAAATACTGCCATAGGGGAGTGGCGTGTTAGAGACTTTCCCCAGGCTATATGTCCAGCATTCAGAGTGGAACAACGGAATAATTGTCAAATTTCCCTAGAAGGGAGATCTTGCAGACTGCAATAATTGGAGAGGAGTCACTCTTCTCTCAGTTCCCAGCAAAATACTAGGCAGGATAGTTATACAGAGAATTTCAAAAGCAGTAGACCACAAACTGAGGAAAGAACAAGCATGATTTAGAAAGAACAGAAGATGTGTAGATCATATATTCACTCTCAGGAACATTATAGAGCAGTGCTCAGAATAGCAAAGACAGCTGTACATTAATTTCGTTGATTTTGAAAAGGCTTTTGACAGCATACATAGGGACAGTTTGTGGAAAATACTGAGGGCTTATGGAATTCCAAGCTGCATAGTGTCAATCATAAAAAGCCTCTATGCCAACTTTACGTGTAGTGTTGGGCAGAGCAACCTAACCTTTGAGGTGAAGACAGAAGTACGACAGGGATGCCCCTTATCAACCACTCTATTTTTAACAGTCATAGATTGGGTGATGCGCCAGACAACAGAGGGCAGTCCAAGAGGAATAAGATTGACTACATTTTCTACATTGGAAGATCTGGAATATGCAGATGACATTGCACTACTAGCACATTCACATTAACACATCCAGGAAAACACGGATAGACTGAATAAGTTTAGCCAGCAGGTGGGCTTGAACATCAATTTAAAGAAGTCAGACGTCATGACGCTCAATGTGAGCAACCCTGAGCCCATATCAGTAAGGAATCAGCAACTGGTACAGACAGACACCTTCACATACCTAGGATGCATAGTAACACCAGACGGCGGGGCAGGCAAAGACATCAACATCAGAATGAATAAGGCAAGAACAGCCTTTTTTAGCCTAAACAACATCTGGAAGTCCTCTCAATACAGCACAAGCACAAAATTAAGATTATATCAGAGCTGTGTGCTTTCTGTGCTTCTCTATTGTGCGGAATGTTGGAGAACTACAGAGAAGGAAATGTCGAAATTGTCCTCTTTTCACACAACATGCCTAAGAAAAATTCACCGAATCTTTTGGCCGAATACCATCACCAACCAAGATCTGCTTACTCAGAGCAAGCAAGAGGACATGCACACCATCATAGCTGGCAGACGCTGGAGCTGGGTTGGCCATGTCCTCAGAAGAGACCCCGATGCCATCACAAGAACAGCTATGCTTTGGACACCTGAAGGAAAACGAAAAAGAGGCCGACCAAAAACAACATGGCGGAGGACTGTGGAGGCTGAGATGCAAAGAGTGAACCAGAGTTAGGGCACTGTACGAAGGATGGCCGCCGACCGAGCAAAGTGGAATCAATTTGCTGTTGCCCTACAAGACGCCACTAGGCGTAATGGCCACTGACTGCTTTGACGGTCGGCGGCTAAGGATCAAAGAAGAGAAGAAGAAGATGTCCAGCATAAAAAGCAAAATAGTGAAAATACAACTGAAAAGGCATGATTTATGCCAAATAAAAGCGATGAGTGAGAGAAATGAAGAAAAAGAAAGGAGGGCTGAAGGTGTGAGAGATCACACAAAAAAGCATGTTCAGACGTTTTGTCACAGTCCTAACCACAAAATACACAGAGAAACATTACCCAAGAAACACCTGGACCCATGCATACACAGATGGATCAGCAACAAATGCAACAGAAGATGAGGGTGAAGGAGTCTTTCTGAGCTTAAGCAATGGCACACACACACACAAAAAAAAGCTGTCAGTCGCAACAGGAAAATTCTCAAATAACTTCAGAGCAGAGGTAGAGACCTTAAAAACTGCAGCAGCAGAAGTTCTAATGACAGAAGAAAGCTCAAAGAGACAAGTAGCTATCTCGTCAGATGCGCTGTCAGTTACAGCAACGCAGAAGAATCAAAATAATGCCGACCTGGATAACCTAAAAGTAGCACTTCATAAACTGTGTCAGAAAGGTTGTGATACAGTGGATCCCTTCTCACTTCGAACTTCTTCGGAAATGGAGAGGCAGTCAGGTTGGCAAAGGAAGGGGGAAAGCTGCCTCAACTTGACACAAGCATAACATAAGAAGAGGCTGTCAGATTGGCAAAGGAAGGGGGAAAGCTGCCTCAACTTGACACAAGCATAACGCAAGAAGAGGCTGTCAGATTTGCAAAGGAAGTGGGAAAGCTGCCCCAACTTGACACAAGCATAACGTATGAAGAGGCAGTCAGGTTGGCAAAAGAAGGGGGAAAGCTGCCCCAACTTGACACAAGCATAACGTATGAGAGGCTGTCAGATTGGCAAAGGAAGGGGGAAAGCTGCCTCAACTTGACACAAGCATACAATAAGAAGAGAATGTCAGATTGGCAAAGGAAGGGGGAAAGCTGCCTCAACTTGACACAAGCATACAATAAGAAGAGGCTGTCAGATTGGCAAAGTAAGGGGGAAAGCTGCCCCAACTTGACACAAGCATAACGTATGAAGAGGCTGTGAGATTGGCAAAGGAAGGGGGAAAGCTGCCCCAACTTGACACAAGCATAACGTATGAAGAGGCTGTCAGATTGGCAAAGGAAGGGGGAAAGCTGCCCCAACTTGACACAAGCATAACGTATGAAGAGACCGTCAGATTGGCAAAGGAAGAGGGAAAGCTGCTCCAACTTGACACAAGCATAACGTATGAAGAGGCTGTCAGATTGGCAAAGGAAGGGGGAAAGCTGCCTCAACTTGACACAAGCATAACGTAAGAAGAGGCCAAGAGTTTTATCAAGCGCAGATTTTGGTTTTGGTTTTTTAAACCCTGCACTTGAAAACTGGTGTTTGTCGTGTGCAAGGGATACCTAGTTCAACCCCAAGTGGGTTATAATTTTGGTATATAGTGTTCATCCGGAGCAAGTGGGAAGCAGAACATTCAGGCCACACAAAAAATGGTACCGGTACGTATTACTAGCTCAGCAGAAGTGAACAAGTGGCAATCTTCAGACTTCGCACAGGTCATAACAGATTGGGATACCATCTATTCAACAAGCTAAAGATAGGAACTACCGATGAGTGTAACTGAAGCACTGATATAATGGCTGCTGAACATCTACTACAAAGGTGTCCAACATATGAGGAACAGAGAAAGCACATATGACCATCACCTAGACTATTCCCAGGAAAGCTCTACAGAGATGTCTACAGCCTCAAACTGGAAACTACTTTCTTTGAACATATCCAAGTTGACGTCTGGGGGTGAACGAAGAAGAAGAAGATTATATAACTACCAACGTTGCCTCTCCAGGTGGATTCACCTAGCTCTAGGTTTTTTTTTTTTTTTGGAACCGTCTACGTTTAATTTTCCTTCATTCGTTGGAGAACGCCACCAAGATCTACTTTCGGTGTTGAAGTTTTCGCCCAAAGTAGCCCCCCCCCCCCCCAAAAAAAAAAAAAAAACCACCGTTTAAAGTAGCCCACGTCGCCCAAAAGTAGTCCAAAATCTAGGTGTATCTAGGTGTTTTTTTTAAGCAGCGTTGTAGTTAGATGTAGCATAGTGGAAGAGAAGATCCGTATATTTAATACAGAAGCCATTCTTTTTTCTTTTTTTTTTTTTGCTTCAAATGGAACATGGAGTCACATTACAACTGTCCCCCTTGCGAGAAACTTGCGTGCTCTTTTAGCGGTTAACAATTTGATTTACATGATGAGGTTGCCAGCCGTTTACTCGGCGTCAAATTATTCGCCTTTAACGAAATACCTGCCAATACAGTAGTCTTATTCTTTATTTGTCTCCTTAGTGACCCTCGGTAACTACATGGGCCACACAGGGGTGGCGAGGAATAAATTTGTAATAACACGAATTTACACTATTCCGAATTAGAGGACTGGTTCCGACATACTAAAATGGCGACTTTGGTAAGTATCCGAACAGTTCAAGGAGAACTGATTTGACTTTAAAATATTGTTGAGCTGGGCAAGGGAACTTAATATGATGCCCTTACACCGCTGCATGAAGAACGCATGACCATGTCTGAATATTTTCCGTATTCTATTTATGCATAACAAAGCGTAGAATCTTAGTAAATTAAATTGGCTGTTGTTATGTAGGCCTAAGTAATAATACATAGGTCCTAGGCTTAGTTGAATCACATAATAGTGGACATATGTCGGCCAACTCGGGATCGATAAGTCTCCGAAGACGACCTGAGGATGCGTGCGTTTTTCTGTCTGCACTTAATTTTTTTTTTAATGCGACAAACTGCTGACCTGTTTTGAGCCCCTCTTTTTTTTAAGGCAAATCGGGAACGTAGCTGTTAAATTGGTATTTTATTGTTTCTTTTTTTCTTTAGCGTATGGCCTCAATGTTTGGCTCACCGTATTACATACAAACATCACTTTTCAGCTCCCCAAGGAACATAGACCTTATCCTGTGCCATCAGCTCAAAGTCTTGTAGGCTATTCTTCGTGTTCTTCATTTAGCCTATGTCACCAGTTCTCTTCTCCATATGTGTAGTGGTCACCTTCTACCTCTTTTACTTTGGGGATTCTAGAACAAGGACTACCTGGTAATGCTATTAGCAGATTTCCTCAATGTGTGTCCTGTCCATCACCAGCATTTTTTTTTTTTTAAATTAACTCTTTGACTCCATAATTATTTTCCACCCTGTGCCATAATTATTTTTTGAAGAATTCTAAACGGTGAAGTGTAGGCCTACTGACTTTTAGTGTAAATTTTATGTTAATCTTTTTCTGTGAACATGTACTTATTATATAGGCCCTACCAAACTGTAGGGAAATGGATAGAGAATTGTAATATATAACGTCTTTGGTAGTATTAACAAGTGTGTTTGTTATACTTAAAACATTTTGCATGTAAAATTGAAAAACACACTGTAGAATACGATCCTACCAAAGACAAATTAGTAGACAATAAAACTTTCTTTTTAGTCTACAAACGTCAAGTTAATCCATATACAAAGTTAAAAAAAATCATTGCTTATGGCCACAATTAGTACATTTAGTGTTATTCACACCAATTTTTACTGTGGTCCCTTGTAAGAAAAAAATAAATTATGCAATCGTGCATTACGTAATTTTCAAACAAATAAAGAAGAATAACATCATATAAAAACTGTTTTACTCTTTTTTAATGTTTTAATAGTATCCCTAGCTTCATCTTCTACCAAGAACTAGTGATTAGATGTTTTGTTGCCAGAATATGACTGTGGTGAATTAGTTGTTATTATTGGTTTCAATATTATATTAAT